>CM054153.1:46653915-46656415 GCA_028751875.1 Rapana venosa
TGGATGGTACCTGTCCCATTGTGTGTATATGCTTGCATATCTATCATTTACCTCTTGTTTTCTTGCTGTGGGCTGCTGCTCTCTCTTTTGTGCTGTACAATATATTTCAATTCTCCATTTTTCTAT
Source organism: Rapana venosa (assembly GCA_028751875.1). Lineage (NCBI taxonomy): Eukaryota > Metazoa > Mollusca > Gastropoda > Neogastropoda > Muricidae > Rapana > Rapana venosa. The sequence goes on from CM054153.1 coordinate 46,654,042, forward strand.
GTCCTTTGCTACATGTCTTTCTTCCTTATGCTTTCCTTGTCAGAAAGTTGTGATTGTGGGCCAGTATCATCAATATATGTATGCACAAACCAGTAAAGGGAGGAGAAAGAGAGAGAGAGAGAGAGAGAGAGAGAGAGAGAGAGAGAGAGAGAGAGAGAGAGAGAGAGAGAGAGAGAATGAGTATTTTCCCCTTGTCACTTTATGATGTGTAGCCTTTAACTTAATTTGATGGAACGCAGAGTAGTATAATACTATGAAGAACAGCACGTGGTGCAATGCTGTGTGATCAAGCTTATCCTGGTCCAGTGCAGCGCTGTGCATCAGAATGCAGACTATTGCCTATCAGTGCAGCACAACACAGACATAAACTAATTGATATGTTTTGTTTTGTGTCAGACGTAACTGCGTTAAAAGCCCCCAGAGATCTTGTGTGGATGGAAGACAAATAGCTTGCTCTAAAGCGATCCTGGGTGTGATTGAATTAAGTTCGTTTTCTGTGCTTTGCCTTAAGTGGCATTTTACATGGATCACCCGTCCCTCCCACCCACTGAACACTTCAGAGGATCCCCAGAAGATTTCTATCCTGGTTAGGAAGTGACAGACTGACTCCCTTGCCAAAGTGTGGTTGCGATTGTTTGGTAACGGGAAACTTTGGTTCAGGACACCATTCAAGGATATGATGTTTGAAAAATATGTATGTAGACTTGGCCCTCATGGAAGAAGAGTGTTCATCTGTCACTGTTCAGCATAGTTCAGTGCCAAGGCCACACACCACTCCCAGTGTGTCTGCGTCTTCTCATTTCCACTGTGGCGTTATGGTCTGTGGTGGGACTGTAGCGACACTTTTGTGACCTTCCTCCATTCATCATCAGTGTAAAGTCGGGTTCTAGTCACGCAATATTTCTTAAGAGATATGGCAGCCTGCAGCCACTGCAACAAATGGAGTAGTACCTCTCCATGCCTGCATGCCTGCCCCTTGTCGAGAAGGTTCATTAGAAGAAAAGCAGCTGATCCTAAGCCAAAGCAATGCCATGCAGATTGATGCGGTATATCGCAGATCAGTGCAGCGCGGCAGAGGGAGAAAATAAACGGCTTTGTTTTGTATCGTGTTTGACTAACTGCGTTAAAAGCCCCAGGAGATCTGGTGTGGAAGACAAATAGCTGGCTCTAACGCGATCCTGGGTGTAATGAAGTCAGGTTTTCTCTCTGTGCTTTGTCGTAAGTGGCATTGAACATGGATCACTCGTCTCTCCCACACACACAAAACCTCTGAGGATCTCCAGACAGCGACCTTGAAGATATTTTTTCCTGGTTAGTGAGGGACAGGTCTACTCTCACGCTCAAGGACATAATTATGTGGATGTGTGGATTCCGGCAGTTTCATTTGATTCACTGTTAAGTTTTTTCAGCTTTGGAAAAATATTTATGTGAATTTTTGTATCTTACTGAAATAAATCCCCCCCCCCCCCCCCCAACAAAAGAGAACGTTTCCGTATTTTCAGTTCTGGTACGTCGTGACCACTGTGGTGTGGTCCTTTAGGTTGGCTAGGGCGTTTAGACGAGGAACGAATAAATAGGCCTTTTTAAAAAATAGAATTTTTGGTTTTTATTGATAAATAGTTGCATGGTTTTATTTAGAGATGCAAGTTATTACAAGCAAGGTAACACTCGATATGGGTTCTGTGATTGGCAGGGTTATGCCATCATGAATTACTGGATTTTTCGTCTGCTGTGGAAGAAGGAAGAGGGTATCTAAGATTTTTGGAATTCTTCTTATTGTGAATTTATGGTATCTTAATAAAAAAACAAACTTGTTGGGGACAGGGTAGCTCAGCTATCATAGCACTCGCTTTCCCCATGCTAAGTAAGGTTAAGCAGCATTGAGCATGGTTACCAAGTGGATGGGTGAGCGATTGCACGCCCTGGTTCCAGCACAGTCCACCACTTCACCCAGCTGTAAATGGATACCTGCCCTCTTTAGGGTCAGGGAAGGTAAATCAGCTAGGGAGAGAAAATGGACCTGTCCTCAAATCTGCCCCCCCCCCCCCCCCCCCCCCCCCCGAGAAGCCGAGGTCTCTGACATGTTGCTATCCAACGACCGCATAGGTTATGAGAACACCATTACCGTTATCACCTAAATGAAAAATTCTCCTCATTTAAAATGCCGATGGTGACTTTTATCAAAGCCTTTAAGGGTTGAATGTTTTCTTAGAACACCCGGGATGTTGGGATGGTTTTCACTCCAGGGTGTATTACCCCTACATTATAGCTCTGGGACTGATAATAATAATAAATAGAATTTATATAGCGCTACATGTTGCTAAGACAAATCAAAAGCGCTAAAGTAACATTCCAGGCAACAAGTATGAAAGAT
>CM054153.1:46668915-46676415 GCA_028751875.1 Rapana venosa
GAAGATCAAATAACTATGCACGTTTAAAGATCCCGTAAGTCATGTCAGCGTTCGGTGGGTTACGGAAACACGAACATATCCAGTATTCGTCCCTGAAGTCGGTATACGGTTATTTTCACGGTCGGCAAAAACGGTCGTATAGGCATTATCTCACCATTGGTGAACCACGGACCTTTGGTCGAGGAACAAAAAAAAGAAGAAAAAAGATTCGCTTCATCCATAGCATGCTCATAGCAGAACAGCATGCCATTGCCGAGATAGTGAGGTGCTTCAAAACATCCATACACAAAAACTTCTCATCCAGGGTGTACCTTACGGTCTCACAGTAATTCCCAGGTGTAAAAAGTGCATATCATAGGTTGCTCTCATGGTGTTAAGCTGGGAACTCCCAACAATAGCTCAAACTCAACTCAACTGTCTCCATCACCGCTATCGTTGGTAGGAACTCCACACAATGCCACCAGGGTTCGCCATCTCTCTCTGTCTCTGCTGAGGTCTACAATCTCCTGTAGTCCTCTCAGACCACTGATCTCTGTGGTGTTGGCAATGTAGGATGTAGGTAATATTTAATGAATTTTCATATTTCCATTCCAAGAAATTTGGGTTATGTATCTTTGTCCATGCTTCGGTACTTTACTACTACTCCGGTCGGCCGACTCCTGCCCAGAACGAGTTTGTCTTGGGCTCATCGGGAAGGCTGGGATCTCACAGTTGAGCTTCATCCACCTTATGGATGCAGTTTTGAGAGTGTTGTTCACATTATCTGACCAACACTGCAAACGTATGTCTCTCGGGCCCGTTGACACCGAGATATAGAGTGGTAGGCAGCGTGGAGTAGAGCCCTGTCAAAGCAGTCTCAAAGCCCTTGCACATCCATAGAAGTATCATTATATCATCCTCATCGTCATTGATCGTCGTGCAACAAAAGAAAATCGTCACTTATTCGGTGGCTTCGGTTGCTCTGGTCTCATGTTGACCTCAGTTGTAGTTTCCAATTCATTTCTGTGCCTGTGGTGAGTTTATGTCAAAGCCAACGGGGTGGGGGTTTAGGTGAGAAAGTCGTTGGGGGACGTTGTGGCGGTCACCATCTCAAGTCACTCTGTATGGGCTCCGCGACTGAACTGTTACTGTCCTCAGTAAGGGGCTTAGTAGGTGATGTCTTAGGCCTTTAAGCTCAGAATAGGCACCACAGAACACCACAAATGGGACCAAGTAACAGTCCAGGGCCCCTCTGACGAGTGACTGGTGACTGAGGACAGTAGGAACAGCAGATAGGAACGGCACAGAAGATGAAGCACAAAACCCTCAGAAGACCCAACAACACCCCCTATAAAAATCCAAAAAAACCCCAAGCAAACAAACCCAACCCAACCCCCCAAAACCTCCCCAACAACAGCAACTGAGGTCATTATAAGAACAGGCCACATAAAACCATTCAGTCAAACATTTTTATCATACAACATCTAGTCGTGATGAAGACAATACTACAAGGATGTAGAAGTTTGCCATTATGTTCTTGGGCTGAACTATATATGCTTCATTCATGATACTATCCCGGCGTCAACTAGGACCAAGAGATACAGTCACCTATCGGTACTTGTCACCTAATCTGAACAATATTAAAAAAAACGTTAGCATCCTCATGGTAGATAGCATCCTCATGGTAGATGATTCCCAACAGCGTGTTTCTATTCTTTCCTTTGAGGACATTGATTATTTATTCATCTGTGAAGCGAGCTGCTCAGAGCTAAAAAGAAAAGTCCCACAAATGCATGTCTCCGTACTGTGTGTATGTCTGTAGCTGGTCAGCGCATTAAAGATGGATTTAAGGCAGGAGAGTGCTATCCTTGCCGTATTCAATTATTCCGTACAGAGTAGTGTTTGAGACTGTCCCATGTGTCAGTTCTGTCCGACAGTGTCCACTTTGGTGATGCAGGCTTTAAAAAGTGATGGCTTTCCATTCTGAACACACGCGATTTTTAGATTTTAGCTGTCTGATTTGTATAATCTTTTCCTGGTAGTCTGTGGTGTGTGATATTTTGCGTTTGCTGTTTGCTTTTGATGCCTTTTGTTCACGGGCCAAAATATGTGACGGTTTGTTTGTGTCGACTGTTGGCGAAAGATGATTCTTTCTGTCTCTACCTGAGATTCTGTGTCTGTCTCTGTCCCTTGTCTTTCCCCCTTCTGTCTGTCTGTCTGTCATAGACAGAGAGAGAGAGAGAGAGAGAGAGAGAGAGAGAGAGAGAGAGAGAGAGAGAGAGAGAGAGAGAATGAATAAGTTTTATTATGCAAGAGATAACGATAACGAAATTTTATTTTCTAAGGGTAATAGAATAAGTACAAGACTTTTTTTTTTTGGTTTACATCCAGCCCTCGAAAAGAAAGAAAAAAAGTAAGCAGACAAAAAATATAAGCTAAATAAATCATAATAATCACAAGAAACATTACCATCATCATCATCATAAGATAATTATAACATATAAACTTTATGGAGTTTGAAGGAATAATGACATGACAAAACTAGTTTGTGAGCATTCACAGACTCATACACCTAAAACATCTATGATGTTCCTTCGAGTCATATTGTTGAACAACATTTGACATAAAAAAAAGTGTCAGAGAGAATGCAAACATGAGAGAGAGATCATCAAAGCTATGTATACCGAAACGAAATATAGCCCGATTATAATATCAGTGGGAAAAAAATGTATATATTATTATTCTCAATACATCTTTGGACATAGACAGGTCAAGTCAGAGAGATTCATAAGGTAATTGTACAACCTGTTTTTAAATTTAAGTTTGATTCGGATCTTATGACTTCTGGTTAATTATTCCACAACCATCCTCCAGAATACTTTAGATTTGCATAGAATAATAGTCAGTTTATGTGAATGTCGATATTCATTAATGGAAAACATGTTCTTAAGAACAGATGGAGCATTTCCGTGCAGTATTTTATGCATAAAAATCCATTTATTATACAAAAGTTTTGCTTCAAGAGGTAGAACATTTGCTTGTTTGTAGTCAGATGCTGTTAATGAAGATGATCTGTCAATAGTAATTTTGATGCCTCTTTTATGAACACTCATTAACGATTTAAGTACATTTTTGCTAGCTAGTTCCCACAGTGTAAAACAATAATGAATATTACACTAATATATGCATAATAGAATATTTTTATAGTATGAAGTCTAACAAGTTTTTTATTTTTCTAAACTGTTACAATTTTGATGCAATATTTGCTGTCAGTCTTTCAAAATGTTTTGACCATGATATGTTATTGTCTATTGTTACACATACAAAGAGAGAGAGGGAAAGAGAGAGAGAGAGAGAGAGAGAGAGAGAGAGAGAGAGAGAGAGAGAGAGAGAGAGAGAACTCAGAAATTTCTCAGAAATTTAATGTATCTCAGCCTTAGGCCATAATACATGGTTGGCGTAGAAGAAATTGACAATGCCACAGAGTGGGCAAAAACCGGATAACATACACAATACCAAGCTCACTTTCAGTGAAAGAAATAATGATGACAATGCACAAATACATAAAAATACATATGTATCAAACACAATTCACTATTTTGATCTAAGTGTACCTTCCTTATGTCTGGATAAAATCAGTATACATATAGTTTTTCAAAATCAAAACAAAACGATAACCCTATCTTCGTTTGTGATGTAAATATCGAGAGAGAGAGAGAGAGAGAGAGAGAGAGAGAGAGAGAGAGAGAGAGAGAGAGAGAGAGAGAGAGAGAGAGAGATACAGAAAGACAGGTAGACATACAGACAGACACACGCGCAATTTATAGATGGATGAAAATTAGGAAGGTACACTTTTGCCATCTTCAAACTGTACTTTCACTATTTCTGTTTTATAGCATGTGTTGTTCCAGCTGACACTTTCATCTGTCTTACCCAACAATCCACTTAGCTGAGCTGCAGACTTTGGCCGACATAATCCATCCATCTGTATACTTAAGGATGTCAGATTTTATTTTGTGATGTGTGTGCTGTTACCTTCCAAGTCTGCAATATTTTCTATGCAGTCCTTGTTTTTTTGTTTTAAACTGTTGTGAAAAAATGATTCATATCACCCACGTACGTACACACTTTCAAGTACATGTGTACATATACACACAAACGTACGCACGCACAACCACACCCCCAACGCATTCACCAGCGTGCGACCCCCACGCCGCACCACGCAAAACACATACATACAGACACAAAAAACAACACACTCACGTCACCCCTGTAGCACACACATTATACAGACACACCACACAGACAGACACACAAATTTACATACGCGCACACATTCACACACATCCACAACACAGAGAGCAGACAGAAAACAGACCAGACCACAAAACACCGACAAACCCCACCCCTCCTCTCTCTCTTCCACACAACACAAAACACACCACACACACACACACACACAACACCACACACACAACACACACAACCACACACACACAACAAACACACAAAAACACAATTCCCTCCCCCCCAACCCCCCCTTATAAACATTTGCCCGGGCACACACAGCTTACAAACCCTTTTTTTTGCTTTTGGTGGCCAAATATACAGATTTTGGGGGAGAAAATCTAAAGACATTAAAAGCGTTTTTCTGTTCTGAAAGGGGAAACGAAAATTTTACGGGGGATTCCGTTTTAAATTTATTAAGGGGAAAAGTGACTTTGAAGTGGAACGATGTCTGCTTTTTCTTCCCCAAAAAGCCTTTTTTTACTTCTTTGTACGAAGCTCGCTTTGGCCTTACGTTGCACGGACTTTGATGTGATTGTGTGTGGGTTGTGTGTGTGCGCGCGCGCGCGCGGCGTGCGTGTTTTTTGGTGTGAGTGTGTTCGTGTGTGTGTGTGTGTGTGTGTCGTTTGTGTGTGCGTGTGTTCCTTCTTTAAAATTAACGTCTTTTCACATGAAGTGAAAACAGACAAAAATTGTGGTGGGTGTGTGGTGTGTTTGTGTGTGGGTGTGTGCGGCGCGCTGTTTTTTATATAAGTGCCCCCCCCCTCACTTCAAAGATGTTGGCAGGTTAAAGGGGGTGAAGAGAGAAGAGAGAGGAGAGAGAGAGAAGGGGGAAAAGAAGAGGGAGGAAGGGGAGAAAGGGGGGGGGGGGGGGTATGGACAAAAGGTTTTTAAAAAGTAGAGAGAGAAGGGTATGGGCAAGGTTAAAAGAAAACGAAAACAGAGAGATAGAGAGAATGGTTGGACAAAGGGTTTAAAGGGATAAGAGAGAGAGAGGGGAGAGAAGAGAGAGAGAGAGGTATGGACAAGGTTAAGAGAGAGAGAGAGAAGAGAAAGAGAGAGAGAGGGGGAGAGAGGAAAAAGAGGAGAGAAAGAATACGAAATTTTTTTTTGGGTAAATGATAAGCTTACAGCTTCTTTACACCATTCCCCCACCCCACCCACCCTTCCTTTCCCCCAAAGAAAAACGCAAAGGAAAAAAACCCCCCAAAAAACTCAAATGTAAAAAAAATTTCATAAAATATTTCAAGTAAAAAAAAAGCACAAACAACAAACAACAAACAAACAAAAAACTAACAAAAAAACCCCAAATTTTATTTAGCACACCACATCCATTTCAAACACTTTCAGCAAATCCCTCACTCCCCATACATCTCTAATCATAAATTTGTCATACAAATTACACACATAGTTTACATAAATAATATTTTTATAATATATATAAAGAGAGAGAAGAGAGATGGGCATGGACAAGGTTAAGGGGGATAAGAGAGAGAGAGAAGAGGAGAAAAGAAGAGGAGGGGAAGAGAGAGAGAGAGGAGGAGAGAGAGAGACAGGGGTGCTTCGGGGTTTTTTTAAATTTCCAAAAAAACCCCATTCCTGCACCCTGCGTATTGTTAAAGAAAACATAAAACCCCAATAAAAATGTTTAAGTGTGACATTAAGTGGGTAGTCTTCGATGTTTTCCCCCTACAGCACATCACGCTTCAATTTTTTCGCAGGAAGCAGTAATTTTTTAAAACGTGTGTGTGTGTGTTGTGTGGTGTGTGTGTGTGTGTTGTGTGTGTGTGGTGTGTTGTGGTGTGTGTGTGTGTGGAAGTCAAGTCAATCAAGTCAAGTCAAACTTTTTTTTTCAGATGGCATTAAATAAGCAGGCGTTTGTTTTTTTCATCAAGCCATCTATCTAAAGAAAAAAAAAAACGAGAAAAAAGATAATGTAATGCGACATAGAATTAAAAAAAACTAATCTTGGTAAAAATATACAAAACAAAAAAGAAAAACAATAAAAACATATTGGAATTAAAAAAAAAACAAAAATCCCAGAAAATATTAAACTAAATTCAAATAATTCAAAAATCTTTAAAAGAAATATCCCTCAAAGCACAAACAAACAAGCAACAAAGAAAAACCAAACCAAAACAAAGAAGACAAAACAGAATTAAAAATTTTAAAACCACAGCAACTGCTTCACTCCCCCCCCCCCTCACACACATATACACACAAACCTTCAACCACACAAACAACTGAATAAAACAACAAAAAAAGATGAATCAACAAGAACAACCACAACAAGGAAATAAACAATCAAACAAACACAAACATACGTACACAACAACAACAGCGACAATAACTAACATAGGACAAGAATAACAGCCAAGACAAATGAAGAACAATATAGAACTAACAAAAGACGAGAAAAAGAGTCCAGAATACCCCCTCCCCCTCCCCAAGAAAACCACCCTAAACCCAAAACAAACAAAAAGCAAAATAAACCAGAACCCCACCCCCACCACCACCAACAATAACGTGTGTGTGTGTGTGTGTGTGTGTGTGTGGTGTGTGTGTGTGTGTGTGTGTGTGTGTGTGTGTTATGTGTGTTTAGGACCGCTCGCGTGTGCATGCATGCATGTCGCTACGTATTTGGACGTACACCTGCACTCATACGCTCGTGTTGTATTTTTGTGAAGTAACCGTATGTCTTGGAGTCAATGCCCTTCAGAAGCATGAAGACCCTTTAGAAATTATATATAGAAGAAATAATGACACTGTCTAGAAAAAGACGAAAGCTTAAAACTGCACCCTCAATGTTGTTTTTGATAAACCTACAGGCTCAAGTTTGTCTTTTGTAGGACATTTGTGGCTAAAGGCGACTGGCCTTACGCTGTGCTACACACTGAGATTTATATTTCAGTTTCAGATATTCTTTCTCCCCAAAGCAAGAAAATCCTAATTATGCCAGGTCACAGACCTTTGGTCTGCAGGCAGAAGGCAATTTTATAAAAACATCAGATGATGGGGGAAGTATCGATGCACGATTCAGCTTCAGAGCTGAAATGGAGCACCTGTAGCTTTTCCCGCTACAGCTCCCACATGGCTCTATGTTCCAACATGCAAACAAACAGTGGCGCGTTCTGACACTATTGTAGTGAATTATATTGCGTTGTGTTGTGTAGCGGTCATTGTCACAGCAGATTTCTCTGCTGGAAATTCAGCCTGCTTTTGTGTGGGAGAATA
>CM054153.1:46681415-46686415 GCA_028751875.1 Rapana venosa
GTTGAGAAATACCAGCTTCACTGTAGTCATAGTCCATCAGGGGAAAGATCAGAGACAGAACCAGACACAAGCGACGAGTCTCTGAGAATCAAATATGGAGCTGTAGCTTGTGAGGGTGGGCACGAAACTGTATAATCATTTCTATCCCCGAATCTCCGTCGTGCACAAGGTCTTGAAAGCAAAGAACGAAGACGAGGAAAGAGAGGTTTCAGATTTCATATATCGGGATGATACAGAATGGCTTGACTAGAGCTTTTCATCTGAACGCTTCATATATCATATGCATGGAGTGAGTTGAAAAAAAATCAGAGGGGAAATATCGAAAAAAAGTTTGACCGAAGTCCCCGCTGTCCCTTCTTTCTGCCTGTCTGTCTGCATGCCTGTCTCTCCGTCTGTCTATCCGTCTGTCTGTCTGTCTTTTGTAACAGACGGGAATGTATATGTGGATATCAGATTTTTTCTCAAAGAAGTGTAGTTGGATTCAGAATATTTCATATCTACCACATTGTCTCTGCCGAGAAATCCACACCGGAATTGCTTCCCCAGCTACAAGTTGCCCAGTTGGCTGATAGCCTGAAGCTTCGGTGCACGCTCATTATTATTGGCATTTTGGGCATTTTCTGCAATGCCCTGGAGGGTGGTACGATGTACAGAATTGTTAAATCTTATACGTACTTGTGCTCACGAAATTAAAAAAAAGGACACCTGCAGGTGTTATCTAAAAGACTGTAAAAATCCCTACACATACACACACACACGAAAAAATGCACGCACGCATGCACGCACGCACGCACGCACGCACGCACAGACACCCTCAGACACACAGACACACACAGACGCACAAACACACAGACACAGACACACAGACACACAGACACACAGACACACACACACACACACACACACACACACACACACACACACACACACACACACGCGCGCGCGCGCGTACACACGCACGCACACACACACACATACTACACACACACACACACACACACACACCACACACACACACACACACACACACACACACACACACACACACACACACACTCACTAAAGGCATGCATACTTCATGTGCTGGCGCATGGGCGAAGTGATGCTGAGACAACATTGAACACAAGCACATGCACTTTCCCCAGTCACCTATCATCTATCCCCTAGTCTAGTAGACAATTGGGGCACCACTGAATGTTTTGCAACCAGCTTCCTCTACTCATAGCGATTCTCAGCTTTCCGTAGCAGTTTGTTCCACTCAAGGCCAGTCCACTCTCTGATGTTGTCCTCACATCGTTTTCTCTGTCTGCGTCTCCATCTCCCTCCTTGCACTGTTCTCTGTAGGACAGTCTTGGCCAGTCCAGATGTTCGTGTGACGTTCCCGTGCCTATTTAGTTTGCATTTTTCTCACAGGTCAGGAGCTCTTCGTATGACCCGACGGCCATAGTATTTTTCCTGTTACATAAAATTCTGTTTCCATTGTCTTGCTGGGTCGAAAAGAACACCGAGAAGAGTCAGACTTTGAAGTGAAAGAAGTGATAAAAATCGAAGGAAAGAGGAGTGATGATCAAACGTATTGTGATGAGTAGATAAGAACGAATGAAGAAGAGGATGGACGAATGGAGAAGAGGATGGACGAATGAAGAAGAAGAGGGAAGATTTGAGAAAACATAAAAAAACACTGCAGCAATGCCTCCATGGACCGAAATGCTACCTTTCAAAGGCTTGGACCTGTTCCCTGTCTCCTGTGCTCTTTCGAGTCAAATAAAAAGACCAAAAAACCAAAAAGAAAAAAAAGAAAGAAAGGAAAGGGAAAAAAGGACAAGTCAAAAAGAAAGGAGATTGTAAAAAAGAAAATTAATTCAGAGACAGTTCGATCCCAAGTGGGTGTTTGTTGACTATAGAAAAAACAACTGAATTATGTTGACATGATGGCTTTTATCTCCATTTGCAAAAGGTGGCAAGATTATCCCTGACACATTCAATAATAGTTAACGACGGAAAGAGAGAGAGAGAGAGAGGAGAGAGAGGAGAGAGAGAGAGAGAGAGAGAGTCAAATTAAATCAAATCAAGTCAAATCTAATCAGAGAAAGGAAGAGAGAGAGAGAGAGTCAAATCAAATTAAATCAAGTCAAAAATCAAATGAAGTCAAATCAAATCAAATCAAAGAGAGAGGAGAGAGAGAGATGAGAGGGAGAGAGATGAGAGGAGAGAGAGAGAGAGAGAGCAAGAGAGAGAGAGAGAGAGAGAGAGTGAGTGATAGAGAGAGAGATTTCACAGGAGCAAAAAATACGACCGAATTTTCACACAAAAACTGTGCCATGGACAAAAACCAAACCAACGGCTAGACAAAACTCCTGAAGATAACCAGGTCATGGGAGGGAAGAGGCCCTACGCTCTCTCCCTCTCTCCCCCCTCCCTCTCTCCCACTCCCCTCCGCCCCCTCTCTCTCTCCTCCTCTCCTCCCCCCTCTCTCTCCTCCCTCTTCTCCCTCCTCTCCCTCCCTCTCTCCTCTCTCTCCCTTCCCTCCCTCCCTCCCTCTCTCTTCCCTCCCCCCTCTCTCCTTTCCTCACTCCTCCCTCTCTCTCCTCCCTCTCTCCTCGTCTCTCCCTCTCTCTCCTCCCCTCGCTCTCTCTCCCTCTCCTCTCCCCCTTCTCTCCTCCCTCCCTCCTCTCTCTCTCTCCCTCTCTCTCCTCCTCTCTCTCTCCCTTCCCTCCCTCTCTCCCTCTCTTTCCTCCCCTCCCTCTCTCTTTCCCTCCCTCCCTCTCTCTTTTTCCTTCACTCCCTCCCTCTCTCTCCTCCTCACCTCTCCTCCTTCCTTCCCCTCCTCTCCCCCCCTCCTCTTCTTCCCTCTTTCATCTCCTCCCCTCCTCTCTCTCCCCTTCCCCCCTCTCCCCTCTCTCTCTCCCTCTCCCCTCTCCTCCCTCCCTCTCTCTCCCCCTCTTCTCCCTTTCCCCCTCCCTCCCTCTCTGCTCTCCTCCCCCCTCTCCCCCCTCCCTCTCTCTCCCCCTCCCCCCCTTCTCTCCTCCCTCTCCTCATCTTCCCCCCTTCTCCCTTTCCCCTCCTCCCTTTCCCCCTTTTCTCTTCTCCTTGTTCCTCCCCTTCCTTTCTCCCTCCCCCTCTCCCTCCTTCCCCCTCTTACTTCCTCTCTCTTTCAGAGACACCAGGGGACAAAACGTGACGAGGAGGATTAAGAAAATTGATGAAGTAATACCTACCCCTAGCACTCCCAGGGGGGAAATAGCAATTTCACCACACCCCCTTTCCCCTTGATCGTTTCTTCCACAGGCAGGGAAAGAGGGAAAGGGGGTGCGTTGGGGATGGGGGGGGGTGAGGGTACCAAACATCATCGGTTTTAGTATAAGACCGTTTTGGGTTTCGGTTTTTAAAACCCGGACAACAAAAAAAAAAATATGTCGGTAAAATGACCTCGCTTTTTGGGATGTCTTGGTAGCAAAAAAAAAAAGGGTGTTTGGGGAATTTTTCTGCGTGTCAGAAACATCAAGTATTTTTTTCCTCTGTGTGTGTTGTCCAGTTCTATGTGCAGTGGCTACATTTTTGGGGTGGGGGTGGGGGGTGGGGGGTTAAAGGAAGGGTTGCAGTCGTTTTCTTCATGTCCTACCATTGTGCAAGCCAGTGCTATGTTTAAACGAGCTGATTTCTTCTCCGTGGGGATGCCGGGGGCCTGTCAGTATTATATAGCATCCCCACCTTCTGGAAATTCTGTGCTTGGAATTCCCTCTTTTCGATCCCTCTTTTTTTCTGCTTCGTTCCTTTTCTTCCTGTCACCCTGTCGTTGTCTCTATTTTCTGCCTTCTTGGTCCATTCTCCTGCCATTTTCCAAAAATGCTTAAAAGATAACAATTCTCTCCCACGCTAAAGTGAGATGCGCTAGGCCTGACTTGTCAGGCGCTTAACGGCAGCGTAACGCATTTTCACTCGTTTGACAGACAACAATAGTTGCTGTTTGAGGGTTCAAAGAAGAAGAAGCTGATATCTATCTTTCTATCTATCTGTCTGTCTGTCTGTCTGTCTGTCTGTCTGTCTGTCTGTCTGTCTGTCTGTCCGTCCGTCCGTCCGTCCGTCCGTCCGTCTGTCTGTCTGTCTGTCTGTCTGTCTGTCTGTGTGTTCTATCTTCTATCTATCTATCTATCTATCTATCTATCTATCTATCTATCTATCTATCTATCTATTATCTATCTATCTATCTATCTGTCTGTCTGTCTGTCTGTCTATCTGTCTCTCTTATCTATCTATCTACCTAAACTATCTATCTATCTATCTATCTGTCTGTCTGTCTGTCTGTCTATCTGTCTCTCTTATCTATCTATCTACCTATCTATCTATCTATCTATCTATCTATCTATCTATCTATCTATCTGTCTCTGCGTCCGTCCGTTCGTTCGTCAATCCGTTCGTCTATTTGTCTATCCGTCTATCTATTTCTGTCTGTCTGTCTGTTTGTCTGCCTTTATCCACAATCTATCCATCTCTCTGTCTCTCTATCTTCATGTGTGTTTGTCTGTCTGTATATTCGACAGTTCACCATACTGCGTCTCCATTCGTCTGTCTGTCCGTGTGTCCGTCGGTCTGTCTATCTGTTCATCTTTCTATCTATATGAGTGTGTGTGTGTGTTTGTGTATGTACGTGCGTGCGCGCGTGCATGTGTGCGTGTGTGTGTATGTGTATTCGCATGCGCGCTTGTGTGCGTGTGTATGTGTGCTTTTGTAAGTGCCTTTTAGTGTACTGATGTGTATAAAAAAACCGATCTTTTTCTGAAATTATTTTTATTTATCTTTTTCCTTTTCCTAAGTGATTAATTTTTCTGTTTTTTTATCCTCCATTTTGTTAAGACCTTCAACAGGCCACAAAACGGTCAGTTCTATTTTTTTACAGTTCACAGCTGGATAGTGCAGTGTAATGGAGAGTGTTTCTTCTTAACGAGGTGTGGTAAAGTACATCCATCAATTGAGCACCCGAAGACGGCTCTCTTTGTTGT
>CM054153.1:46696415-46701415 GCA_028751875.1 Rapana venosa
CTCAGCTACGGAGCCAGACTCTGTGAGCACTTTTATATGGAAGGCTTTGTCTGGAATTCATCGTGTACGTAAATCGGGGTGGGGTGGGGGGATTTGGAAAGTGACATAACTGAGAGAGGGGCTGGGGTCGCGAAGGACAACAAAAATTTCAAAGTTTTGATTGTTTCGGTTTCTGAAAAGGGTGATAAAGTTGTTTTGATGAAAATTCAATTTGGATTCAGACTATATGAGAGGGGTGAATTTGACTGTTTCTGGCGTCTTCCGATATCTCTGTTTTGAGAGAGTTCATGAGGAAATTGGCGTGTGTGTGTGTGTGCAAATTGTGTGTGTGTGTGTGTGAATGTGTGTGAGAGAGAGAGCGTTAGAGAGAGAGACAGAGACAAATAAATAGACACAGAGACAGAAACGGTTAAATGAACATTTTACTTGATCAGAACAGGTTGCACCAGAGCTCGTGACGATAAGCTATGAGCCTGGGGAAAATATTGTTTAAAGTTTGCTGACAGAACATGTCACACGGAGCGCTAGGAAAGGGTAAGACCCTCTAGACCAACCATTCAAAGCCTCACCGCGAGGGAACTGATTTTCTTCGTAGAAAGTAACAGAGTTACGAGATATGAAAATCAGAGGCCAATGTAAGACAGGGAATTGCATTATAGATGCCGGTATATACACAGTAACAATTTGGCAACAAGCTTAACGAGTCGTCTCTTTCTGTGACCATATGTTGATTTTCAGAGCAGGCTCCGTTGTACCCTTGTTTTCTGTGTCAGGTCACCAGGTGCTGACATACTTTTCCTGACATCCAGTTTATCACACTTTCAGATTGATCAGAAAAAGGTAAAAGTGTTCCTATAACCTATGCAGCTTCTCTAGGGGCCAGCATTTACCTTGGCCATAAAGAGGGCAGATACCCATTTACAGCTGGGTGAACTGGGGGACAGTACTGAAGCCAAGGCGCACGTACGGTCACCCATCCAAGAGGTAACCACGCTCAACGCTGCTTAACATTCTTCTTCTTCATGTGCCAGGTCTGTTGCAGACATCGGCGATCATGGCCTTCCATTCCTCTCTGTTGTCAGTTCTCTTGATGAGTTCATTGTTGGGTGATTCTTTTCTCGTTGCGTAGCTATTCAGACTGTCTGTGTATTTTGTGCGTTGTCTTCGTCTGTCTTTGGTACCACTAATCTTTCCACACAATATTTGCTTTTCTATTCCATCAGTTCTGTTTTACATAAGCTTGGGGAAACCACCAAAGCTGTCACTGTGCCAGATTGATCATAGGTTTTTTTGTTGGTCAGAACCTTGGTCTTGTTCAAAATCAACGAAACAAGAAGAACATGTTAATGGCTGTTCCAAGGTACTACTCGGGGGTAGCCGTTATTTTTGTGTATTTTGTTATTTTATTCTTCTATATCGAGGATAATGGAACAAGCACTTATGTGCTTTTATACGTCCAGTCCCCGTGTGTATGCGGTTTTGTAAATTCTGTCATCTGTTCCCACCAGCACACAATGGCCTACTCTTACGAAAAGTGGAACAGGATTTAACATGTGCGCAAGATTTCTGCGTGCGCTCGCACACGGGGCCTCGGTTTATAGTCTCATCCGAAGGACTTTTGGGGAGAGTGGAGTGTGCACTGATGTTAACTCCAGGGGAAAATATCCCCTTGAACGGGAATCGAACCCGGGTCGTCAGATTGCGAGCGCAATGTTCTGACCACTAGGCGTGAAAAGTTGTGTGTGTTTAACTGCTTCTGTGTTGAGTTAACTGAGCAAACGGTTTGTATCGAGTCTACTGAGTAACGTTTAAAGCTAAAATGTTAGAAAAATCCTTTTTTCTGAAGCATAAAAGGTTGTGAGGAAGTCCCTTTCATTTGAAGCATGGAAGGCTGTGATATCGAGTCATTGACCTTATGGAGCAACCTCGGCAGTAGGAAGAGCAAAAGCACCATGACATGCTTGACAAATCAAATTTTCCTCAACCAAGGAACCTAAGGGACATTGCCAACGACCGTCACGCAAACAAAAGCGTTAGTTACCATCTCTATGACTGACTGCCCCTTGGTCCAAATTAGTCGAGCACATTTGGAGCTTCCCAGGGAAACCAGCCTTTCCTCCTCTTTCCCAAGGGAATGAGCTTCCCATGCACTAAAGAGACTAGGAGCATACACTGACTGACTGACGTGAACAAGGGGAGCGTTATTTCTAAAACATAACAGGTAATGGGGACGGGATAGCTCAGTGGTCAGAGCACTCGCTTTCCCCCAGTCAAATTAAGCAGCGTCGAGCGTGGTTACCAGTTGGATGGGTGACCGTTTGCGCGCCTTGGCTTCAGTACAGTTCCCCCAGTTCTATCTATCTATCTATCTATCTGTCCCGTAGTCTGACGACCGTGGGGGCACCCTCAAAGACTCAACAACCAGTTCCCTCCATTCCTCTCTCTGTTCTGCCTTTCTCAGGGTTTTGTTGAGTTCTAGGCCTGTCCATTCGCTGATGTTATCCTCCCAGCTCTTCCTTGGTCTGCCTCTTCTTCTTCCTCCTTGGACAGTGCCTTGCAAAACTGTCTTTGTAATTCCTTGGAATCTTGTGACATGCCCATACCATTTAAGTTTACGCTTTTTCACAATCGTTAGAAGGTTCTCATAGGGTCCAATGGTTTGCTGGATTCTGTTATGCACGCTTTCGTTGCTTATGTGGTCTTTGTAGGAGATGCCAAGGAGTCTCCGAAAACATCTCATCTCCACTGCCTGTACTCTTCTCTCCAAATCTGCAGTCAGGGTCCATGATTCACAGGCATACAGAAAAATATGACAGGGTGTGGCATGCAGCTTTGTGGGCAACCATGAATTTGTACAGCATCAATGCAAACCTGATCAGAGTCATCAAACAGCTGTACAGCGAGGCCACCAGTGCAGTGTACTACAACAATAACAACAACATTGGAGAATGATTTCGAACAACAGTTGGAGTAAGGCAGGGCTGTCTACTCTCACCCACTCTTTTCAACATCTTCCTTGAGAAAATCATGGCTGATGCACTGGAACATCATGAAGGATCAGTCAGCATTGGTGGCAGAACGATCACAAACCTCCGCTTCGCAGATGACATTGATGGAATAGCAGGATCAGAAAAAGAGCTTGCCAGCCTAACAGAACACTTGAATAAGGCCTCCAAAACATACGGCATGGAAATCAGTGCAGAGAAGACCAAACTGATGACTAATAACACCAACGGCATTAGCACTGATATCAGGGTTAATGACCAGAAGCTGGAAACAGTTCAAAGCTTCAAGTACCTGGGAGCCATTGTATCAGACCAGGGATCCAAGCCAGAAGTAGTATGCAGGACTGCACAGACAATAACAGCTTTGTCAAAACTAAACACCATCTGGAGAGATAAGAATATCTCACTTATCTCCAAGATCAGACTAATGCGCTCCCTTGTCATATCCATATTTCTGTATGCCCCCAGTTCACCCAGCTGTAAATGGGTACCTGCCCTCTTTAGGGTCAGGGAAGGTAAAGCAGCGAGGGAGAGGAGATGGGCGCCGCCCTCAATATGCTGGCCGCTAGAGAAGTGAGGTCTCTGACGCCTCGCTCCCCTACGACCTTATAGGTTATGGGTCTACTTTACCTTTACCTTTAACAGGTAATGATTATACCCTGTGGCAAATAAAGCTACAGGCAGCCAGCTCAGGGTAACACACAACTTTCTGTTTTTATTGCAGCTTTAAAAAACAGAACACGAGTAGACTGAAGAATTTACCACACAATGCTGAATATACGAGCAAAAAAAAAGCCACAATACTTATCACATCGAGCCACATGCAAGAGCAGTCAAATGCAGACTGAAAGGTGTACCTCGAATTATTTTGTTGTGATTCAAAATAAGATATTTTGATCTTTTCAAATTTAAGATATTCCAACAGGTCAAATATAAAAAAACATAATATCTAATGCAAACTGCAAGGTGTGCTAACAATTATTTTCTTGTGGCTCGAAATAAAATGTTTCGATCTTTTAAAATCTGTTCAGATATTAGAATGTTTTGATCTTTTAAAATCTGCTAATATAGTAGAATGTTTTGATTTTTAAAAAATCTGTTCAGATGTTCCAAACTTTCAAATATACATACACGGAGCTGCTGCTAATGGCGCAATAACGAGGATGTGAGCATGGAGTACAATGATTGTTGCCCCCAGCCATAAGCAAACCGAATCATTGTAGCACTTGAATACAGATTATGAACCACCATACTTTCAGTGCTGTGTTATTCAAAGTCTCTCTCGGTGTCTGTCTGTCTCTGTCTCTGTCTCTGTCTATCTAACCGCACGCTGGCTGGAGCATGATATAATTATATGTGTAGATGGCCAGGAACGGGTTTTTTGTGTTTTATTACGTCCGTCTTTTCCGCAATCTCTTTCTTGTCCAAGGTCCTCTGTCCTTGATAATCTGTCTTTGATTCTGTCACTCTGCCATCTCTGACAATCTTTGCCATACAGCTTCTTCTGTTTTTTGATCCTGCCATATCTGACAATCTTTGCCATGCAGCTTCTTTCTTTTTTTGATCCTGTCATATCTGACAATCTTTGCCATACAGCTTCTTTCTTTTTTTGACCCTGCCATCTCTGACAATCTTTGCCATACAGCTTCTTCTGTTCTTTGATTCTGCCACCCTGCCATCTCTGACAATCTTTGCCATACAGCTCCTTCCTTTTTTGACCCTGCCATCTCTGACAATCTTTTCCATGCATCTTCTTCCTTTCTTTGATTCTGCCACTCTGCCATCTCTGACAATGTTTTTCATACAGCCTCTTCCTTTTATGATTCTGCCACCCTGCCATTTCTGACAATATCTGCTGTACAGCTTCACTTTTCTCTCCAAAGTTCTGTCCTAGCTAGCTTTGGTGGAAGAAGAATGAAGGGGTGGGGGTGGGGGATGGTGAGAGAGAGTGAAGTAATTGACATGGGAGGCTCATTCATCAGTCATCCCCACCCT
>CM054153.1:46706415-46743915 GCA_028751875.1 Rapana venosa
TCATGGAATTCCACTTTATGGCTTAGTCTTTTAGTGATCGACTATGACTCTGACTAGGAGGCTTGACTCGCACAGTCCTTATGTGCTGCAGCCCTGGGGGCTGGTTGGCCTTTGGAGAACATCTCCAACGCTGACTGTCCTTATGCCCACTTGGCCAAGAGAGTGGGGATGTACAGGGGGCAAGGCATCTCCACTATAATCAAATTTCTGCCCAATTTCCGAAACAGCAGCTGCCTCCTCTGCTGTTTTGGAGGTCATCGTCGAACGCGACGGACAAACATATACATCTAGTCCCCGTGTGTATGCGGTTTTGTAAATTTTGTCATCTGTTCCCACCTGCACACAATGGCCTACTCTTTCTCTTTTTGTGCTCTTGTATAACTTTTTTTATTCCTCAGCTGGAGCTATGACGTTTATCATTGGTATAATTTTGCCCATGAGATCGTTTTCCCGCCATTGAGGTAGCCGCATTCCGGCTTCGTGGAAGATGCCTAAATATTACATCGGTGTGCATGCGCTGTTTTTTTCAAATGTCATCTGTTTTTGCCACTGTGCGATGCCTACTCTTGAAAGGCGGAACACGTTAAATATGTGTTATATACGTGTATACAGGGGACGGCATAGCTCAGTGGTCGGAGCACTCGCTTTCCCCAGCCAAGTTAAGCAGCGTCGAGCGTGGTTACCAGTTGGATGGGTGACCGTTTGCGCGCCTTGGCTTCAGTACAGTTCCCCCAGTTCACCCAGCTGTAAATGGGTACCTGCCCTCTTTAGGGTCAGGGAAGGTAAAGCAGCGAGGGAGAGGAGATGGGCGCCGCCCTCAATATGCTGGCCCTAGAGAAGTGAGGTCTCTGACGCCTCGCTCCCCTACGACCTTATATGTTATGGGACTCCTTTACCTCCTTTACCTACGTGTATACAATGGTTCGCACAGGAATCACTGCTTATAGTCGAGTCTCAGCTGAAGGACTTTCGGGGAAGTAGAGCTATTATTGATGTGAAGTCCAGAGGAAACATCCCCTCGAACGGGCGTGTCGATGGTGGTTCAACGCGCACCTCAGGTCGTGAGCTGAAGACTTTAACCACTAGGCCATCCGACCCCCACTTTTAGGAATAGGAGTCTCTTCTCTCATCTGTTGACTGCTTACGTATACATTACGACGTGCATTTGGATTCGTTAAAACTGTTAATTGTTGTTGGTTGCATGTGTAGGGGTGGGCTGAATACAAGCGCTTTGATTTGTTTTTACAAGATATAGCGCCATACAAATTCCGTTTATCTTCTTTATTATTATTATTATCATTATCATCATTATTATTATTGTCATTATTATTATTGTTATTTATTATTGTTGTTCTTATGATGATAATGACTATTATTATTTTGTCTGTGACGATAATGACTTATTATTTTGTCTGTGACCGAATCCCAAATGAACTACCATGCTAAAGCTTTTATCCCCCTCTAAAACCGCTTTATATAGAAAAATGGAACTGATTTTGGTAGAAGAATCGACACAACTGCTATCATTGTGAATGTCTCCATTAAAACATGTACATCAATGAAGGGCTGAAGATGGTCTGAACTGAGAGAAGGTTTCTCAGCGATCCCGTCTCTGCCTCTGTCTCAGCCTCAGATCCGCTCTCTTTGACAATCTCACTTCGATTCTGCCACCTGACACCCTCCGACCATCTCCGCTCTTTGGTTTCCTTCCTATTCAGTTTTTGTCCGTGTCTGCTTCATTTTTTTCTTTCTCCACTTTCCAAGTTACTGTACAAGAGCCAGAAAGGGAGAAGGGTGGGGAAAGCGAAGTACTCGACATAAGCTTGCGCTCAGATCCATCATCCCCACCCCGGGGAACATTAAGCTCTGTCTTGCTGATGACGTTGGCCTTTCCTCTGTTCATGTGGTCAGTGCCATCAGGATCAACGTTCACTCGTTCCTCTCCGAGCAGCGTAGTGTCCGGTTAACGTCTAGAGTTGCTGTAATCATCCCTTGAAGGGCGATGGTAGAGCGCAATACTGACAGGTTCACGCTGTGATTAACAGCAAAGGCTAAGAAATGCAAGAATACATTATTGATTCATATTTGCTTGAAAACTTCAAGACAATTAAAAATCTAAATTAAGGAAGGTCTGTCTTTTTTAAAAGCACCTTTAGAAAAAAATCCATACATGTGTAAAGAATAATTATGGTAAAGGTTCAATGTGGCTGAGTGCTCTCAGACGTGGTATAAGATTGTGGAATGTTATAACGGGTTTTGTTAGAACATAATCATTTTGTGGATTACGCTGTTAACTCGAAGCACAGTGAGCACACGAGAGCAGGACACTCACATAAATAACTGTATGATCGATATGAAACCATGCTTGTGCATGTTTCTATCTGTTTCTCTCTCTGACTCTCTTTCTCTCTCTGTGTGAATCTCTATCTTTCTCTGTATATGTGTGTGAAAGAGAGAGAGAGAGAGAGAGAGAGAGAGGCGAGAGAGAGAGAGAGAGAGGGGGGGGGGAGCGAGCGAGCGAGAGAGAGTCAAGTTAAATTCTTTTATTTTGAGGATAATAAATAAGCACTCATCTCATGTGCTTTCGTCATGACACAAAACAAGACAACAACAACAACCACAACAAAATCCCCACCAGTCAAAAACTAATAAAAACCAACGAAAATAACACAAAAACAAGAAACAAGCACAGAAAAGCAATAAAAAAAATCATACACACACAGAGAAAACGCCCAGACAAATGATATAATGATAAAAAGGAAAATAAGAAAGCAGCAAACAAGAGAACATAACGAATTCAAGCGACTGAAAACATTATCCCACCACCATCTCTCAACAAAACAAATAATATAAATCATATGACAGATAACAATAGTTGGTGTCTGAGCATTCGACGACGACGAAGAAGAAGATATTTTGAAAAAATGGAAATAAAAAAAACTGTACCAATATTTATCATTATGGGAAGGAAACAGTACAAATAGCAAACTACAAGAACATATAACACACAGAGAGAGAGAGAGAGAGAGAGAGAGAGAGAGAGAGAGAGAGAGAGAGAGAGAGAGAGAGAGAGAAGACAGACATAGACAGACATAGACAGACAGACAGACAGACACAGACAGAGCACATCAAAGAAACAGAAAGCGATGATTTGAAAGGAACTGTAAGCAGACAGGCATTTCCCTGACTGCAGGATCTACTACAACCGTCCAGAAACCGTGTTGACCCACGAACGATCGACTCCAACCTCGCTGACTTGTCTGAAGGGGTACTCGTTAGCGCCCCGCTGGTGGCGAAACGGGTACGTGAATTTGCAAGGTCAAAATCAGCGCCATGGGAGGTCACGTCACATCGTCAACTTTCTGTCTGCGTGTTGTCGGAAAATACTACAAGAGGGGAGGTTGAAAGGACTGCCTGATTGATGTTCAGACACTTGCGTCATTGAATCAGTTGGTCTTCTTCCTATGAAAGCGGGGTTGCAGAGTCAGTCTGCATCCGGGCATGAACGACGTCGTCTTCTACCATTCTTGCAGGCTTCCGAAGTGCTTGGTTTTCAATGGGAGAGGACAAGGCCACCTCTACTGTCGCTTCTTGTTGGGAAATGGACGTCTCTGCAAAATGAAGTTCTGTGTCTGGTCTTCTAACCCCTGAAGGGCAGGCAGCCTGGAGAAAGCATCTGCTGAAGTTTGCATGCAGCTCGTGTTATGATTGTTGAACTCGCCTCGACTCGTGTACAACATGTTAGCCCGCTGTCTGCTAAACAAGACTCAAGTCAGTCGATTAGCGCTTTCAGGTTTTTGGTAAAACTGGCTTAATGATGCATCTTTTCTCATCGCAGCGTCTGTTGATAGAAAAAAGGCCACACTCGTTCAGTGTTATGGTTGTAGCACGTAAATCTGGAAGCAGAGTTAAAAATGCCAAGATGAATTGACCACTCTAGCATTTTTCTGACTAGCACACTCCAAGCCGAACGAAATGCTTCACGTCTCTTTCAATGACAAAAATGAGGCACTCTAATGTGAAGCCACAGAAACAGTTATGTGTCGGCATGCAGTAGACTTAATTGCTCTTCCACGCTGCAAACTTATAAACATGTTCGATTTTTCTGTTTAGCCTTGGCACTTCCCACAAGTGGTTAAGTGCATAGTTTGAATAACGACCATTTACTGTAAAGTATTTTGCAGGTCACAACAAAGGACTGTATATGTGTTTGAAAAATATTTTTGCTATGACTTCCAGTCACTTAGTCTGGACATTCTTCAGCAGTGTACATAGAGCATAGTTCACCAAAGGTCGATGCAGTTCCAGCCCCAAACGATTTATAAGCCAATGAAATAAAAGTATGTACTGCATTCGTTGCAACATTAAACATTAAGTTTTTATGCAGTCATAAAGGCCATTACAATCATTTTAACGCCTTTGAGAAGCTGTTTCCAGCATCAGACAATTGTCACTAAAAGTAATGCCACATCTTCGCCATTATTTTCACCTTCAAAAACATTTTGTGAAATCCGTTATAGTAGCTGAACTATCAAGAGCCACAGCCCTTATGGTTAGCCAGGGCGTTGATACAAGGAACGACAGTAGAGTTGGTTTCATACCCTGTTTTAATCTGTACTATTATAGTTGCACATTTTAAATATTAGATTCAAAATTGGACGAGGTGACAGGCCTCTGTGGTCGGCGGGGCTATAAACAACGGGACAGGATTGGATTGAGCTCGGCTAAAACAGTAAAATATCCCCTGTAAGCCTGTGGCTTCGACAAAGCTGAGTGGATTATTTGTTGTTCGTAATGCTCAGTAACTTATCATAGACGTATGGAGACCATTGAGTGCAGATGTCAACTATTTTGAAACAGTTTCATAATTTTTTTTCTCTATAGTTTTATTTACAATCCAGCCATTAGATGGAACTGTGCTGTTATCCAACTGCAAAAGCCTTTTTATGGAATGGCATGGAAAGGTGTGCCAGAAATCTGATCCAGAAGTTATTGCGTGCGCGAAAGGGCGCATTCAAACACACGTACGCACCCTCAGGCTTACACACACACACACACACACACACACACACACACACACACACAACCACACACACACACACACACAACACACACACACACACACACAACACACACACACACACACACACACACACACACACACACACACCACACACATGAGCACGTGCAGGCTTACTTACTTACAACCCCCCCCCCCCCCTACACACACATATTAAAAATACACGTTAACATCCGTTCCGCTTTTCGGAAGAGTAGGCCATTGTGTGCTGGTGGGAACGGATGATAAAATTGACCAAACTGCATACACACGGGGACTGGATGTAAAAAAAACACACGAGTGCTTATTCCACTATCCTCAAAATGAAAGAATAAACACACACACACACACACACACACACACACACACACACACACACACACACACACACCACACACACACACAGAGTCGTTTTCCCCCGTTCCATCGCAATATATATACCGATCAGCTAGCCAGCGAATGACCAAGTCCCTCAAACTTGGCAACACAACAAAGCCACCCACCCAACAATTAAACACTCCACCTGCCCACACTTAAACGGATGTCCTTCCACCCCACATACTGAATGAACACAGCCAAGATACAGACAAAAGAACACTTGGCAGAAGACCGTCACGGGTCCCCCCCCCCCCCCCCCCCTTCCCCAGGAAAAAAAAGTTTTCACTGGCTAATCCAATTAGTCTTGCTCACCCATCAACGTATACAGTCAGGTAGGTTGTAAACTAAATGGAGTGGATAAAACTAAAGCGGATTTATGTGCGGAAAGGCGCAGGTTTGACTTCGGTAAGCTTACGTTGTGGTTTGAAATGTGTAGCTTACAACAGCCTAGGCTTCAAAGTCTTTGGTTTCTTTTCGTTCTTCGGCTAGAGCTCCGAGGTTCACCAATGGTGAGATTTATGCGTAATTATGCGACCGTTTTTGCCCACCGTGAAGGCAGCCGGATTCCGACTTTGGTGATGATGTTTAACCACAACACACTACCTGTTGGCATGCCGTTTTTTAAATGTTTTTTTTATTTATTTAAAGAAAGTTATCATCTGCTCTTACCAGCATGAACTGGACTACTTTTCCACAAGGCGGAACGAGTTTTAACGTGTTTGAAATTTGTTCCACGTGAACACGAAGCCTTGATTTATAGTTTCACCCGAAAGACTTTGGGGGGAGTGGAGTCGGTGCTAATGTTAATTCCAGGGTAAAATTTCCTAAAACGGGCGCCTCTGTTGTGGCTCGATCCGGGGCCGTCAGATTAATATTGCAACTTTCAAAATCATAGAAAACAGAATATTTGCCGGCCGTAAAAAGGACATAATTGTATAGATCTATATCATATATTATGCAGCCAAGAAATTGCTAAAGAAATACAATATTCATTAGGTCCTTAGCAGTTTTCACAGCAACAGTTTCACCATACCCGTTTCCAACCCAGTTTATTGCTCCTGCGTCATTCCTGCATCTCTTAAAATCCCAGGTGCTCTTCCACGGGAGCACCGAGCTCACCCTGAGTATTGTCTTGATAAAACTTAGGGAACTACCAGCTGCTTCCTCTAATGGTGACTCCCTCTGTGGAAGGTCCTTCGGATGAGACTATAAACCGAGGCCCCGTGTGCGAACGCACGCAGAACATCTTGCGCACACGTTAAATCCTGTTCCGCTTTTCGTAAGAGTAGGCCATTGTGTGCCCGAAGGAAATGACGACAGAATTTACCAAACCCGCATACACACAGGGACTGGATGAAAAAAAGCACATGAGTGCTTATTCCATTATCCTCGATATAAAAGAATAAGAGATAAGAGAAGGAAAGGCTAACAACCCTAGATATGTCATGTATTATACCTCAAGATCTGCATTTGGATCCTTGTAAGCAGGGGCTTTCTGCCACAAATCCCTCCAACCCCCTTCCCGGAGAGAAAATCCCAAAACAAAAGAACAAAAAGCAATAGCAAAAACAACCCCTCCCTACAAAACAGCCTCCCTCCTTTTAAAAAAATAAAATGTATTTTTTAGCAATAATTAGCGTTTTTCGATCCACTTTGAAATCGATTCCCTCCTAGTTCAGTACTCTAATCAGCCGAAGTGCGTTGCTTCCCTTTTTCGTGGCCCATTAGGTGGTGATGGATCCTGAAGTTGCAGTAAGAGTTTCAGTGTCTTAAGTATTGTTTCGCAGTAAATGTCTCTGATAGTGTGACATCAGTTGCTTTCAATAGCAGTGGTTATATGTTGAAAATGTTCAGTTATTTCTAATCTACTGTCGTTGTGGATGTAATTTTAGGCACCATCTTTTCGTTAAAATTAAATAAAAGGAAAAATAATTGAGGTCTGTTTTACACACTCAGGCACAGACAGACTCAGACAGACAGAAACACGCATACAGACAGACACACTTACACACACACAACACACACACACACACAAACACACACACAAACACAACACACACACTTACACACACACACCACACACACAGACACACAGACACAGACACAGACACACACACACACACACACACACACACACACACACACACACACACACACACACACACACACACACCCGTGTGTCTCTGCAGAAAGGAGTACATTTCTGATGGTTCTAAATCAGTCATAGTATTTCAGTTCATCAGTAAGAAAACAAAAAAACTCATCTGATTGTAGCAAGACATTCTTTTTGCTCTTTTCAAGCTTATACCAATACCGACTGGTCACCCCAACATAAGGCTTTTGCCCTCGTTTGGTCTGTACGTTCCGAACACACGAGAAAAAAGTCTTGTCCTCAATGATATAATGCGTTGCTACAAGGAGCGACAGTACAGTTGGTGTTATTTCCCTGTTTTTATCTGTATATAGCTGGCACACAGCTTTAATCTGAGATTTAAAAGTTGACGAGGTGACAGCCCTGATATGGCCGCTGTGGTCGGCGGGGCATTAAACAACAGGATTGGATAGGATGTATTGGCCAATCATCTATCGCAGAGACACTGACTGCGTCATAGATTACGTCATAGGCAGGATGTGATGTTTCCATCCGGCACAGCAGGCTATAGAGTAGTGGTCTTGGTGGAAATTAGTGGTGGACATGGGAGTGCTGACGTCCTCTGATTTTTGTTTGCACGAGACAGAAGTTCCGTTAGCCGTAATGATGGCGGTCGTTGTAGTGTACGTCTGATTGTGTTAGGGGAAAAACATGATGATTGCTATTGGTCTGGTGAGCCTTAAGAAGGGACATGTGATTATGTAACACAGAGAGAGAGAGACAGACAGACAGAGAGACGGAGACTGTGCGTGTGTGCGTGTGCGTGCGTGCGTGCGTGAGTGCGTGCGTGCGTGTTGTGTGTGTGTGTGTGTGTGTGTGTGTGTGTGTGTGAACGCTCGCTAAAGCGTGATGCTGTGTTATGGCTGTTACTTGAAAATGACTGTTATTGCTACTATATTATTGTCATTATGATTACAAATACTATTGCTGGTGGTGGTTTGTATGTGTTGTTACGATAATAGCAGCCGCCGCAGCAGCAGCGGTAGTTCTTGTAGCAGCAGTAGTAGTCGCAGCAGAAGTACTGTAGTCTACTGGTTAAAGAAATGAAACCAATCAAAGATAACGAAAACAAAAACAGATAAAAGAGAAAAAAGAAAAGGAAAGGAAAGAAAGAAACAATCATTACAGACAAGAATAAATGCCTGCCATTCAAAGGTATAAGACTTCTGAAAACCCTCAGATGATAACGTTTGAGAAGAAGACAAAGCAAAACCATTGCTGTTTTACCTTTTCGGATGTCTTCGTGTCTGAAAACACACAACACGGAGGACATTTTTAATTCATGCACATCTTTTGTAACAACAGATTAGAACACATTGCGGGAGAGTTGTTTGCGCTGTAAATGACACAGCACCAGGTCTGGATGTCTTTCCCTTTTGTGTGTGTTTATGTCACTGGATCATGTCTGGCATTGTTCCACTGATGTTCCTTTTGAAGTCGTAACAAAAGCATTTTTGATTATTTTCATGTACATTTTGACAAAGTCTCGTTGCAACAAAACCCCTATATCTTTCTTACTGTCTCTACTTCTTTCCTTCCAAATCCCTAAGCGCTTTTCCTTCTTCTGTCTGTGTCTCTAATTCTCTGTTTGTCTGTCTGCCCCCCCTCCCCCCTCACACACACACGCACACACGCACGCACTCACACACTCACACACGACACGAACACACACTACGCACGCACGCACGCACTCACACACGCACACGAACACACACACTCACACACGAACACACACGCAAACACACGCACGCACGCACACGAATACACGCGAACACATACGAACACACAAACACAAAACACACCAAACCACACACACACCACATACGCACACACACACACACAACCACACACGCACACCACACACACACACACACACACACACACACACACACACACACACACACACACACGCACCACACACACACACACACACCACACACACACACACACACACACACACACACACACACACACACACACCACCACACGCAACACACACCCACCACCACAACACCACACACGCAGCACAAACATTTTTTTCCTTTTCTTCTGTTTCTCATCCCCCTCCTCTTCATATCTCATTTCCTCCGCTTCCTGTTGAAACATGTCCTTGTCCATCACCCCTCCTTCCACCTTCTCCTCTTCTTCCCCCTCCTCCTCTTCCTTCCCTTCCTCCTCCTCCTCTTCTTCCCCTCCTCCTCCTCTTCCTCCTCCTTCCTCCTCCTCTTTCTTCTCTTCCTCGACCTCGTCCTCTTCTTCTTCCTCCTCCTCTTCTTTCTACTTCTCCTCATACGTTTATTATTTTAACCTCACAGGCTCATCTTCTCTGAGTGGATTTTGAAACAGCGTTACAAAGAATCGTTCTTTGTTTTGTTTTTTCGTTTCTTGTTTTTGTGTCTTCTCTTTTCAAACATTCTTTTTGTTTGTTCAATGTTTAAAATGTATTTATTTATTCATTTATTTCGACTTTGTTGGTTTTAAATGGACAGGCAACAACTCATTCATATTGGCATGCATGAATGGACTCGCTAAACTACATTCTACCACACTGCACTGCACGCGCACCGCACCAGCGCACACACACATACACGCACAATCTCTTACAAAACAGCACACACATTGGGACTGGTTGTAGAAAAGCAAACGAATGGTCATTCCATTATCATTGAAAAGAAAACAAATAAATCAGTAAATAAATAGAAAATGAATTAATGCAAAAAGGTGTGGGTTTTTCTTAACTAGCTCTTATGAGTTTCTAGAAATATATATCGTGAAATAGTATTGCCATTTTTTAAAATTCCATATGGCAGAATAAACATTGCAATTCGTGATTCCTCCCAAGCACTCTTTTCTTCATTTTTCTCTGCTGGAACATCAGAGTTTATGATGATGGAGTCGGTGTCAGTCTGACACACTGGAGCAGTTATGTCTGGTTCAGCTGCAGGGGTTAATGCAGTTTGATTGGGTGGAAAGGGAGGAGGATGAATGCTGATGCTTTCTTTCCTTTATTACCCTCACATCATCTCTGATACTGGTGCATCTGCATAAGTCAGTTTTTTTTTTCTGAAACCAATGTTTATCATGTGAGATTGTTTATCATTGTCTGGTTTATATTAAAAATCACATGTAGGAAGGAACTTCGGTATTGCTTTCTTTTTTAACCTTATCTTATGGGTATCATCTTTCTGACTTGTCAGTTTTTGTTACAGCAATAATCAGACATTGAATTTTGTCTGTGCAATTTCTAACTGTTTTTCTATAAAAACTTTGCATTCATATGAGAAAAGTGAATGCATTTGTCTGGCCATTCATGCTGTCATATGTAATGGAAACATGCACCACCATTGGAGACATTTTTATGGCGACAATTTTGAACTGGTTCTTATTCAGAGCCAAATGCACCCTATGTTCAGTGATGATATTCCTGATGTCTATATGTGTCTCTCAGTTCTGGCAGTGTTTGGATACAGTACAAAAGAGTCTCGCTATGTAATAAGTTTATATGACCCTAGAAAGAAAGACAGACAATTCACACATTAATATATGTCAATATAAAGATAACTAGATTTACTTAGAAACGTGTGTGCATTTAAGAGGCCTACAACCCTTTTTGAATATCACATACAACATTATTAAATGAGAGTAAAACCCACAGTTTTTTTCTCAGATTGCAGGTACATCTTATTGCCTGATACCTGCAGGTTGACTATTTCTCTTCACGTGTATTACTTGTGGTTCTGGGTAGAGAATTTGTAGAAAATGTATTCACTTCAAAGTGTAACAGTTTGAAAGAAGTAACTCTTCATCATTCCTTGTTTTACGTGTTAGGGATGTTTATTTGTGTATAAAATGTTACATTTATTCTAGACACTTTTGGGGGTCTTATTAATTTAAATATCAAAGGAACCACTCTAAATAAGAGGAAAAAATCCAACAATTTTTCAAACTGCTGTTATATCTTCTAAAACATGTTGTATCTTTGGTCTAACTGATAATTGTTTTGAAAGTTAATACACCCCCACATTTTTTGGGTATCACTTAGATATTGACGTAGTCTCTAGGCCTGAAAGAAGCATCACCCACACACGCGCACACGCACACACGTATATACGCACGCATGTACGCATGCACGCATACACATGCACACACACGTACCTAAAATGGGAGACAT
Organism: Rapana venosa; assembly: GCA_028751875.1. Lineage (NCBI taxonomy): Eukaryota > Metazoa > Mollusca > Gastropoda > Neogastropoda > Muricidae > Rapana > Rapana venosa. Next base: position 46,718,176 of record CM054153.1, read on the forward strand.
GAACTTTGAATCTCTTGCCTGTCCTTGTTCTTCTTCTTTATTTCTTTTTCTCTTTTGAAGGCATTTCCTTTTCTACGCCTCATTTCCTCCACTACCTTCTTAAACAGGCCTTTATCCAACACCTCCTCTCCCTCTTCTTTCTTTCCATCCCCTCTGTGTTCCTCCTCCTCCTCTTCATAACCTGTTTTTCTTAACCATCTGAGTGGGTTGTGAGATCAGACAGTCTGTAAACAACATTAAAGGAGACTCATTCTTTTGTTGTCTTAGTCTCCTTTTGCGTCTTTTCTTTTGGACATGTATCAGTGTTATTTTGTCTATTTGCTGCTGGCTTTTAAAAGTGAAGACAAGGATACCTCCATACAAGTGTTTATATCCTCCTAAACATATGAAAAGTCTGGGATAGCCTGGTGGTGAAAATGTTGCATGTTGTGCTCATGATTTGAAGGCCTGGGTTTAAGCCTATGTTCAAACCACCACCAAGATTCCCGCTCAAGATGATTTGTTCCCACTGGAGTTAACACCAGTGCTGACTGTATTCCCTGGAAGTTCTTCAGAAGAGACTATACACTGATGCCTCATAAGCAAAGTGATGCCTCATGGGCAAATGCACATGGAGCATCTTGAACATATTTTTAAAACCGGTTCTCTATTTTGCAGGAGTAGACTCTTTGTGCCAGCGGGAATGGATGACAAAATGTACAAAATTGCATGAACTCAGGGACTGGATTTACAAAAGCACATGAGTGCTTATTTCATTTTCCTTGAAATAAAAGAATAAAAACTACACCTCACACACACATGCATCAACCCATGTCCTCATTCATTAAAATTGAGATTACTTTCCCTTTCTGTGGTGGGAAATCCTGTCTTTTAATGTAAAGAAATGGAAAATATTACCTGCATTATCTGCACTTTGTCCTCTGAGCGTTCCTTCGTTCCTGCCTGTCTGTGGGGTAAGAGCCAATGCTTTAAGATAAACAAGGAAAAAGAAAATGATTACTTTTTCTCTCTGTCTGTTCATCCCCGGGGAAAATTTAGGACTGGTGTCTCCAGGCAGGATGAAGGCATGTGTTCTCTGCTGGTCCCACTGTGACTGGGTTGGCCCAGACCTGCTGGGAAATAAATACCTGTGTAATGTAGTGCAATGACCCTCCCTTATTTTTATCCCCAGGGTAGTAAGTTTTACAGAAGCGTGAAGATAAAATTTTAAGAACACTGACTTGTATCATGGACGTTATGCTGACAGCCCAGGTTTGAATCCACATTAGAGTCGCCAGTAAGATGCATGTTCATGGGGATTTTTGTCCTGGTGTTAACATCAGTGCTGATTCCACTCCCCTAAAAGTCCTTCAGAATGAGACAATAGGCGAAGGCTTCATATGTGAAAGCATGGAGAATATCATACACACATGTTAAAACCTTTTTAACTTTTCAGAAGCATAGGCCATTTGTGCCAGTGAGAATGGATGACAAAATTTAGGAAACTGCATGCAGATTGGGACTGGGCTTAGAAAAGCAAAACATCTGTTTATTCCATTATACTCGGAATAAAGAAAATAAACAAGTGAATAAGGAAATAAACAGGTAAATGAATTAATGCAAAACAATATTTTTTTCTTAAGTGGCTCTTGTCAGATGTATCCAGAAATAGCGTTGCCTTGTATTGCATATGGTAAAAAAAAACACCATTGCCATTTGTGATTCCTCCCAAGCACTCTTTTCTTCATTTTTCTCTCCTGGAACATAAGAGTTTATGATAATGGAGTCGGTGTCAGTCTGACACACTGGAGCAGTTATGTCTGGTTCAGCTGCAGGGGTTAATGCAGTTTGATTGGGTGGAAAGGGAGGAGGATTAATGCTGATGCTTTCTCTCCTTTATTACCTTCACATCATCTCTGATACTGGTGCATCTGCATAAGTCAGTTTTTTTTTTTGAAACCAATGTTTTATCATGTGGGATTGTTTATTATTGTCTGGTTTATATTAAAAATCACATCCAGGAAAGGATTTCGGTATTGCTTTCTTTTTCCAACCTTATCTTATGGGTATCAGCTTTCTGACTTGTCAGTTTTTGTTACAGCAATAATCAGACATTGAATTTGTCTGTGCAATTTCTAACTGTTTTTCTATAAAAACTTTGCATTCATATGAGAAAAGTGAATGCATTTGTCTGGCCATTCATGGTGTCATATGTAATAGAAACGTAGACTACCATTTGATTCATTTGTTGGCGATAATTTTGAACTGGTTCTTATTCAGAGCCAAATGCACTCTAAGTTCAGTGATGATATTCCTGATGTCTATATGTGTCTCTCAGTTCTGGCAATGTTTAGATACAGTACCAAAGAGTCTTGCTATGTAATAAGTTTATATGACCCTAGAAAAAACCGAAAATCCACACATTAATATCTGTCAATATAAAATAACTAGATTTACTTAGAAACTTGTATGCATTTAAGTGGCTTATAGCCCTCTTTGAATATCACATAAAACATTATTAAATGAGAGTAAAACCCCCAGTGTTTTTCCTCCAAATTGCAGGTACATCTTATTGCCTGATAACTGCAGGGTGACTATTTCCCTTCACGTGTATTACTTGTGGTTCTGGGTAGAGAATTTGTAGAAAATGTATTCACTTCAAAGTGTAACAGTTTAAAAGATATAACTGTACATTTTTCCTTGTTTTACGTGATAGGGATGTTTATTTGTCTATAAAATGTTAGATTTATTCTAGACACTTTTTTGTGTCTTATTTAAATATCAAAGGAACCACTCTAAATAAGAGGAAAAAATACAACACTTTTTGAAACTGCTGTTATATCTCCTAAAACATGTTGTATCTTTGGTCTAACTGATAATTGTTTTGAAAGTTAATACACCCCCACATTTTTTTGGTATCACTGAGATATTGAAGTAGTCTCTGGGCCTGAAAGAAGCACCACACACACACACACGTGCGCGCGCGCGCGCGCGCGCGCATATACGCAGGCACGTATGCATGCACGCACACACATGCACACACACATGAACACATACAAACAAAACTACTCAAAATGGGAGACATGAACTTTGAATCTTTTGCATGTCCTTGTTCTTCTTTATTTCTTTTTCTCTTTTGAAAGCATGCTCTTTTCTATGTCTCATTTCCTCCACTACCTGCCTAAACACGCCTTTATTCATCACCTTTTCTCCCTCCCTCCACCTTCTCTCCTTCCCCTCTGTGTTCGTCCTCCTCCTCCTCATAGCCTGTTCTTAACTATCTGAGTGGGTTGTGAGATCAGACAGTCTGTAAACAACATTAAACGAGATTCATTCTTTTCTTGTCTTAGTCTGTTTTTGCGTCTTTTCTTTTGGACATGTATCAGTGTTATTTTGTCTATTTGCTGCTGGCTTTTAAAAGTGCATACAACCAGCCCTACATACAAGTGTTAATACTCACTACTCCTCACCCTATGAAAAATGTGGGATAGCCTGGCGGTTAAAATGGTGCATGTTACGCTCATGATTTGGAGGCCTGGGTTTAAGCCTAGGTTCAAGCCTCCACCGATATTCCCGCTCAAGGTGATTTGTTCCCATTGGAGTTAACATCAGTGCTGACTGTATTCCCCTGGAAGTTCTTCAGAAGAGACTATACACTGATGCCTCATAAGCAAAGTGATGCCTCGTGGGCAAATGCACATGGAGCATCTTGAACATGCGTTTAAAACTGGTTCTCTATTTTGCAGGAGTAGACTCTTTGTGCCAGCGGGAATGGATGACAAAATGTACAAAATTGCATGAACTCAGGGACTGGATTTACAAAAGCACATGAGTGGTTATTTCATTTTCCTTGAAATAAAAGAATAAAAACTACACCTCACACACACATGCATCAACCCATCTGCTCATTCATTAAAATTGAGATTACTTTCCCTTTCTGTGGTGGGAAATCCTGTCTTTTAATGTAAAGAAATGGAAAATATTACCTGCATTATCTGCACTTTGTCCTCTGAGCATTCCTTCGTTCCTGCCTGTCTGTGGGGTAAGAGCCAGTGCTTTAAGATAAACAAGGAAAAGAACATGATTACTTTTTCTCTCTGTCTGTTCATCCCCGGGGAAAATTTAGGACTGGTGTCGCCTGGCAGGATGAAGGCATGTGTTCTCTGCTGGTCCCACTGTGACTGGGCTGACCTGCTGGGAAATAAATACTTGTGTAATGTAGTGCAATGACCCTCCCTTATTTTTATCCCCAAGGTAGTAAGTTTAGCAGAAGGGTAAAGATAAAATTTTAAGGACACTGACTTGTATCATGGACTAAGTGGCTCTTATCAGATATATCCAGAAATAGCGTTGCCTTGTATTGCACATGGCAAAATAAATATTGCAATTTGTGATTCCTCCCAAGCATTCTTTTCTTCATTTTTCTCTGCTGGAACATAAGAGTTTATGATGATGGAGTCGGTGTCAGTCTGACACACTGGAGCAGTTATGTCTGGTTCAGCTGTAGGGGTTAATGCAGTTTGATTGGGTGGAAAGGGAGGAGGATGGATGCTGATGCTTTCTTTCCTTTATTACCCTCACATCATCTCTGATACTGGTGCGTCTGCATAAGTCAGTTTTTTTCTCTGAAAGGAATGTTTTGTTATGTGGGATTATTTATTTTTGTCTGGTTTATATAAAAAATCACATGCAGGAAAGAACTTCGCCATTGTTTTCTTTTTCCAACCTTATCTTATTGGTATGAGCTTTCTGACTTGTCAGTTTTTGTTACAGCAATAATCAGACATTGAATTTTGTCTTTGCAATTTCTAATTCTTTTTTTTGGTAAAAACTTTGCATTCATATGAGACAAGTGAATGCATTTGTCTGGCCATTCATGCTGTCATATGTAATGGAAACATGGACTACCATTGAATTCATTTGTTGGCGATAATTTCAACTGGTTCTTAGAGCCAAATGCACTCTATGTTCAGTGATGATATTGCTGATGTCTATGTATGTCTCTCAGTTCTGGCAATGTTTGGATGCAGTACAGAAGAGTCTCACTATGCGATAAGTTTATATGACCCTAGAAAGAAAGACAGACAATTCACACATTAATATATGTCAATATAAAGATAACTAGATTTACTTAGAAACTTGTTTGCATTTAAGTGGCTTAGAGCCTTCTTGGAATATCACATAAAACATTATTAAATGAGAGTAAAACCCACAGTTTTTTTTTCTCAGATTGCAGGTACATCTTATTGCCTGATACCTGCAGGTTGACTATTTCTCTTCACGTGTATTACTTGTGGCACTTGGTAGGGAATTTGTAGAAAAGATGTTCACTTTAATGTGTAATAGTTTAAAAAAAGTAACTCTTCATCATTCCTTGTTTTATGTGTTAGTGATGTTTATTTGTGTATAAAATGTTACATTTATTCTAGACACTTTTGGGGGTCTTATTAATTTAAATATCAAAGGAACCACTCTAAATAAGAGGAAGAAATCCAACAATTTTTCAAACTGCTGTTATATCTCCTAAAAAATGTTGTATTTTTGGTCTAACTGATAATTGTTTTGAAAGTTGATACACCCCCACACATTTTTTGGGTATCACTTAGGTATTGATGTAGTCTCTGGGCCTGAAGCGTCACCCACACACGCACATATGCATATACGCACACACATGCGCACACATGCACACATACACGTACACCTTCCTAAAATGGGAGACAGGAACTTTGAATCTCTTGCCTGTCCTTGATCTTCTTCTTAATTTCTTTTTGATTTTTGAAGGCATTTTCTTTTCTACATCTCATTTCCTCCACAACCTCTGTAAACACGCCTTTATTCATCACCTTTTCTCCCTCCCTCCACCTTCTCTCCTTCCCCTCTGGGTTCGTCATCCTCGTCATCATAGCCTGTTCTTCTTTAACTATCTGAGTGGGTTGTGAGATCAGACAGTCTGTAAACAACATTAAACGAGATTCATTCTTTTCTTGTCTTAGTCTGTTTTTGCGTCTTTTCTTTTGGACATGTATCAGTGTTATTTTGTCTATTTGCTGCTGGCTTTTAAAAGTGCAGACAACCAGACCTACATACAAGTGTTAATACTCACTACTCCTCACCCTATGAAAAATGTGGGATAGCCTGGCGGTTAAAATGGTGCATGTTACGCTCATGATTATAGGGCCGGGATTTAAACCTAGGTTCAAGCCACCACCGATATTCCCGCTCAAGGTGATTTGTTCCCACTGGAGTTAACATCAGTGCTGACTGTATTCCCCTGGAAGTTCTTCAGAAGAGACTATACACTGATGCCTCATAAGCAAAGTGATGCCTCGTGGGCAAATGTACATGGAGCATCTTGAACATGCGTTTAAAACCGGTTCTCTATTTTGCAGGAGTAGACTCTTCGTGCCAGCAGGAATGCATGACAAAATGTACAAAATTGCATGGACTCAGGGACTGGATTTACAAAAGCACATGAGTGGTTATTTCATTTTCCTTGAAATAAAAGAATAAAAACTGCACCACACACACACACACACACACACATGCGCATCAACCCATCTGCTCATTCATCAAAATTGAGATTTCTTTTCCTTTCTGTGGTGGGAAATCCCGTCTTTCAATGTAAAGAAGAAACAGAAAAGATTGCCTGCACTATCTGCACTTCGTCCTCTGAGCGTTCCTTCATTCCTGCCTGTCTGTGTGGGTAAGAGCCAATGCTTTAAGATAAACAAGGAAAAGAAAATGATTACTTTTTCTCTCTGCCCGTTCATCCCCGGGGAAAATTTAGGACTGCTGTCTCCTGGCAGGATGAAGGCATGTGTTCTCTGCTGGTCCCACTGTGACTGGGCTGACCCAGACCTGCTGGGAAATAAATGCCTGTGTAATGTAGTGCAATGACCCTCCCTTATTTTTATCCCTAGGGTAGTAAATTTGGCAGAGGCAGGGAGATAACATTTTCACGACCAAAAGTGCACTGACTTGTGTGATTAACTGTGGGTGTGGATGGTGTGTGTTTTTGTGTTTTGTTGCTGTTTATTTAACTGCCAGAGGCTGCGTATCTCAGCCTGTCTGTCTGTGTTTTGCTATCTCCCTTCCCCTAATCTTTTTTTGTTTGTTTACTTTTTCTTCCCTGCCCTTCTTCATTATCTCTGCGCCCCGTGTGTGTGTGTGTGTGTGTGTGTGTGTGTGTGTGTGTTTGTTTGTGTGTGTGTTTGTTTGTTTGTGTGTGTGTGTGTTTGTGTGTTTTTGTTTGTGTGTGTGTGTTCTGCAGATTTTCTCAGAGTTGAAGTAAGTGAACTTGAGAAACTGGTACTGGAAATGTACTATCATTAACCTCACTTTTATGACTTTGAAAGTGTTGTTCGATTTTTCAACATCACAGAAATCTGTTACCTTTGCCCTGGTTAAAATATGTTAACAAATACAGCCCATTTGTGGGACTTAAGAGTAAGCTGGAATCCAGTAAAATTAGAGTAAAACTTTACCTTAGAGATCAACACAATAATTATTACCCAAAGTTTACCAAAGAAGTGTGAAACCCTTCGTTAGATGCTCTGGATTAAGGGTGATTACCTCAAGACTACCCTGAAAACTTTATCAATCTGGAAGGTCTTGCTGATTATTAGCTTTGTTCTTATAGGACTTTAGTCATCATGATATAATCATATTTTTTTCTTTGCTCATCACAGCTTGGTGTTATTTTTCATAGGCTTATTCAAGCTATTCAGTGTCAGTGAATTCACAAGACCACTGATATTGGAACCTACTTTTTTGACTTCTTTGACTAGTTGATTTTGGCGCTGCAACTTAACTCTCAAGTTTCTGTAGTAGGTGGTTAAGGGATGATGGCCTCCTATTTGCATATCAACACAGGCACTGAAACTACTCGTGCGACTTGGAGGAAGTGTGTTTAGTCCATATATGGGTGATCTCATGCTAATAAACTTATATAGATGAACATGACATGAAGAGGTTTTATTTGATTTATTTATTTATTTTATTTATTCTTTTATATCGAGGATAATGGAATAAGCTCTCATGTGCTTTTTTACATCCAGTCCCCGCGTGAATGCGGTTTTGTAAATTTTGTCATCTGTTTCCACCGGCACACAATAGCCTACTCTTACGAAAAGCGGAACAGGATTTAACGTGTGCGCAAGATGTTCTGCATGCGTTCGAACACGGGGCCTCGGTTTATAGTCTCATCTGAAGGTTTTCATGGAGTAAGTAAATCTTAAAGTGACTGACGTACTTTGGAAGTGAAGTGAGCAGAACAGCAAGAGGTGGATTTTGATATAGTGTGGAAAATAATAGTATTAGACACAGGCACAAGCTGTGATAACCATAGGTACATCAGAAGAACCTGTTTCTAAGTCTAAACCGCCCCTCCCCCTGCCCCCCACCATCGCATCCCCAAAATAAGTTTTCCAAAGTTTATTTTTTGTTACACTTAACAAACTTCACGCCCTTCCCAAACCTAAGAGTGGAAACACTTGGCATCTACCCCAAAATGTTGCCATGTATTTTATTTTTGCCAGAGTGTGGACGTTATGGGAGATGTCTGGAAATGTATACATTGAAACAGTGTGGCCATTTTGATTGCACATGATAGCAAAACCACCCACCCTCCTCCTCCCCAGCGCTGTTCTCTGTTGCCCTTTCCTGGACATTACAGTTAAGGGTGGTTAGGGGTCAGCGTGACACGCTGGAAACTTTCCAGGAGAGGTTATGTCGGGTTCAGCTTCATGGGTTAATGTGGTTCAATTGGGTGGAAAGGGAGATAAATTAAGCTGATGCTTTGACCCCCTCCTCCACCCCCATCCCCACCTTTCATGTTGGTGCTTCTCAAGCGCCGATATTGTTTATTCCCCCGCCCCGATAAATTGTTTTTATCAGGGGAAGCTGTTTGCTGCCGTCTGATTTATTGTCAGAATCACCTTGAAATAATTTCATTATTTATTTTCTTTTTTCTACGTACTATTTTTTTTAAAACCCAGCCTAGGTGACTGGATAGCGTAGCGGGTAGAGATCGAGAGTTGAACTCGTGATATGACGGCCTAGGTTCAAGCTGTCACCGAGACCCCAGTTCAAGGGACTTTTTTCTTTGAAATTTATCTTAGTACCGACTGAATTCCTTCGGGTGAGACTATAATCCAAGATGCCGTGTGCTAACGCATGCAGAACGTCTTGCACACACGTTAAAAACCCATTCTGGCTTTTGGATGAGTAGGCTGCTGTGTGCTTATGGAAACAGATGACAAAATTTACAAGGTATGTGCACACTGATGTGTTTCGACATCATCTTCGAAGTCGGAATGCGGCTACCTTAATGGTTGGTAAATGGTCGCGTGCGCAAAAGCTCACATTGGTGAGCCTCGAAGCTGTGGCCAATGAACGAAAAAAACACCCTGACTATCAATTTTCTTGCTTGTATAATTTGCTATTATGATTTTGACATTACATATTTTGCATTCCGTTTTTTGCTGTTGTTATCACCCGTACTGAACGGCACGAATAGTCTACTCTTCCAAAAGGTAGAATGGGTTTTAACGTGTGCACACGATGTTCTGTGTGCGTTCGCACACGGGGCCTGTGTTTATAGTCTCACCCGAAGGATTTTCGGAGGAGTAGAGCTAGTACTGATGTTAACTCCAGGGGGTAGGGGAAGAAATCACCTTAATTTTTAAAATTTTATTCAATTAATTATTTTTATTTTGTTCTTTTATTTCGAGGATAATGGAATAAGCACTGAAGTGCTTTCGTTCATCCAGTCCCTGTGTGTATGAAGTTTGTAAGAAATGTTGTCATCCGTTCCCACCGGCACACAATGGCTAACTCTTCCGAAAACCGGAACGGGTTTTAACGTGTACACACAGTGTTCTGCGTGCGTTCGCGCACGGGACCTCGGTTTATAGTCTCATCCGGTATTTTGGGGAGAGTGGAGTTGGTACTGATGTTAACTCCAGAGGAAAAATCCTCTTGAACGGGAATTGAACCCGGGTCAGCAGATCACAAGCGCACCACGCTAACCACACGTCCCCTAAACTTAACGGACGTGTCGGTGGTGGTTCGAACCTGGGCCGTGAAATCGTGAGCGTAACGCTCTAACCACTAGACCATCCAGACCCCTGAGGAGACTTATAAGAATAGCAGTGCTTATTGTCAGAGGAATGGCGCATTCAGGATAGTTGTGCGGGCTATATAATAATAATAATGATAACAATAACAATAATAATAAATAGAACTTATATAGCGCTATATCTTGCAAAGACAAATCAAAGCGCATGCATTCAACCTAATCTTACACAGTCATGCAATCAATGATGAATAATCAATAGTTTAAACAAACAGATATTTACAAGCATGATGCACTGCAGACAAAATCTATGAAATAAAATTTCAAAAGTCAAATGTTTTTCAAAAGCACACACTCACACAGGTCGTATACTTTAGCAGGGTGATAGGACATGGGTTAGTGAAGGTGGGATAGCTCTGATATGAAACAGGAGGGGGGAAATCTTAGGTTTGAAATAAATATGTCTTGAGGCTGGATTTAAAAGTGTCATAACTAGGTTTCTGGCGAAGAGAGAGAGGGAGCTCATTCCAGGTAAGTGGACCCAAAAAAGAGAAAGAGCGGCGGCCAACAGTGGATTGGTTGAATCTAGGTATTCGTAGGCACAAGGTATCTGCAGTAGTTTTATCTTATAGTTGCTTCTCTTACCAGTTGCACTTCTAAAATACTCTTCATCGCAGCAAGCCACTCTTTCAACATGCCTCATGCCTTGAAGACTACAGATTCAGGTTGTCATTTGAAAAGAATAAGAAATAAACTGTGTCTTAGAAAAGAACAATGAAAATAAATGGCTATTTGTATTTGTGTACCACTTTAAAGTCACGGCAGATTTTTGTTCGCGAAATTCGAGCTGCTCTCTCCGGGAGAGCGAGTCGCCACAAGAGCCTCGCTATCTATTATTGTTTCCCCTGTCTGCATACGTATTTGTTTTCCTGTCAGAGTGGCATTTTTCGACAAATTTTGCCAGGGACAACCCTCTTGTTGTCTTGAGTTCTTTTACGTGAGCTAAATACGTGGTACACACTGGACCTCGGTTTATCGTCTCATCCGGAAGACTAGCTCCCAGACCACCACTCAGTCTAGTAGATCGGGAAAAAGTTTCGGGGATCGAACATGGCCTTATTGTTTTCTAGGCAGGCGCGTTACCTCTGAACCACCGATTCTGAGGGCCCAAGTTTAGACGTACATTGTTATAAAGATTAAATCTTGTTTACACCAGGGGGCAGATTTGAGAAGGGAGGAAGGAACCTTTGTCTTCACCGGCAGTGAGAGAGTCCCTTTGATCGATGGTTTCGTTCTGGACACTGTGTCCTCTCTCATTATTTTCTGGGTCTCCCCCACCAACTGTAGTCCAGGCCCTAACTGCTGCTGTGGGGGGAGGGAGGGAAGGAAGGAGCTATCATAGTTGTGTCGCAGCGCGTTCCACACCCGTTTTTTCATTCCTCTGCTTTTGCGACCTATTTTCTTGTCTCTGAGGGTTTGGTTTGGTAGTAGTAGTAGCAGGAGTAGTAGTAGTAGTAGGAGAGAGGAGGAGTAGGAGTATAAGAGGAGTAGTAGGATAGATAGATAGTAGTAGGAGAGTAGGAGAGTAGTAGGAGTGTAGTAGTAGAGAGAGGAGAGGAGTAGGTAGTAGTAGTAGTAGTATAGGAGAGGAGGAGGAGTTGTGTTGTGTGTGTGTATTATGTATGTTGTGTGTGTGTGAGTTTGTTTGACTCCTCTTTTGCTCTGTGTGTGTGTGACAGAGAGCGAGAGAGAAGAGAGAGAGAGAGAGAGAGAGAGAGGGGGGGTGTGGCGTGCGTGGTGTATGTGTGGTGAGTGCGTGCGTGCGTACGTGCATGTGTGTGTGGTGTTGTGTGTGTAACTTCCCCCTCTTTTCTGTGTGTGTGTTTGTGTGTGTGTGTGCGCGCGCGGCGTGCGTGTGTGTTTGTGTGTGTTTTTCTCTGTACGTATGCTTCATTCTTTTCTCTTCTCCTTTTTTCTTTTTCTTTTCATGTTCTTCACCCTTATGAATTATGGCGTATACGCATGCACTCGCCCTCGGGTCGAAAGTTCAGCGTGCCTTGTTTACATGTAGACCAACGTTGTTCCAAATATGTCACGTTGCACATCATTCATTACTTCTGTTAACGCGCATGCACGCTCGCGCTGGGCCGAGCTACAGATACACACGGCAGCGCTGGACCTTCAGCAAGTAGTAGTAGTAGTTCTTCAGTTTAACGTCCTTCCACTAAATAGTGATATCAGACGGGAAAGTGTGTGTGTGTGTGTGTGTGTGTGTATGTGTGTGTAGGGAGAGGGGTATGCACATAAATAATCAATCGCAATAAACAAATATTATGAAAAAAAGCATAAACAAGAATTCTGAACAGAAAAAATGAACAGTTAAAATATTAACGTTGCAATTCATATAACTAGAAGCTATCCTCATATTAAAGGAGTCTAAAAATAGGAGTATGACTTAATGACAAAACAATTTGTTTCATTAATGGAATGTCTTGTAACCCGGACTTTGTGTGGTATGCTCCTAACCGCGTAGCACGTTGCCTATTGCTAAGTCTTTGTTCGTATTTGCCTTTGTCTGCTTCATAAAACGGTTTTTGTTCTTGTTTTTGGGATAATAAAGCAGCTCGGAGTCTTGAGTCTTTTGTCTTGGTAAAACATACAGGAGTACAAACACGCGTACATACATGAACACAGGCGTTTGTTCGCGTATATGTATTCATTCATGCACAGACACAGAAACAGACATGCGCGAAAACATGTAGAGAGACAGACAGGCAGGTAGACTAACTTATAGACAAATACACACGGGTGTGCACACACGCACGTACTCATGTATGCGCGCGCGCGCACACACACGCACGCACGCACACACGCACGCACGCTCAAACACACACTCAAGAACACATACACACAAATACACATACAGACGCCTGGATGCACCCCCCACCCCGACACAGAGAATTTGATTAATCATATTTAAGAAGGGGCAAATATACTTCTAGGGAGGGGGAGGGGTGTCAGAAGGGAGGGGGGGGGGGGGTGGTAAGGAGGGGATGGGTGGTGGGGGTGGAAGGAAGAGGGGTTGGTGCAGTCATGCGGATGCATCAGGAAGACAGCTTGTGTGGAGATGTAGGGTGTTGCCTCCAGAAAATTAACAATTTCAAAGGATGTACCTAAAAAGGTTTCTTGTTTTTTCTTTCGCTAAGGGCTTGAGGGAGAGAGGTGTTTCAGGGTATGGTGAAATAGGGCAGGGAGGCGATCTTCAGCTTCGAACGCCAACCTCTGATTTGTGTCCTTGCGCGTGCAAGCAGATAGCAGATAGGCACAGACACACAGAGACACTCAGACATATAGACACAGACAGAGAAAGACAGACAGAAAGACACAGACACATACAAACATAGAGACACAGACAGAGACAGACATACATACACACAGACATCTACACACCCTCTCCTCTCAGTCTCTGTTTGGCTGTCTCTCTTTGTCTGTTGTTCTATCTATCTGTCTGTCTGTAGGCTGTCTATCTGTCTGTTTGTCTGTCTGTCTATTTAACATTTGTCTCTTGCGCTCGAAGACAAGAGCGCGTGCACGCACACGCACACACATACACACACACGCGCCGCACACACACACACACCACACCACACACACACACACACACACACACACACACACACACACACACACACACACACACACACACACACACACACGAGTTATTATGTGAGATAGCCTTGTCTCTGTTGCAATCCCCAGTATTCTCTTTTTGTAAAGTATGGTCGTCGGAATCTACATTTTGCTTGTTTCACAGCTGCCGTTACAAGTAGTTCACAATTGTTTGTTTTCGAACATTAGAGTATTTTTCAATTGTTCTGGGTTTTTGTTAATTTTCACAGCTGCCGTTACAAGTAGTGAAAATGTGTGAAACAAGCAAAATGTAGATTCCGACGACCATACTTTACAAAAAGAGAATACTGGGGATTGCAACAGAGACAAGGCTATCTCACATAATAACTCGTGTGTGTGTGTGTGTGTGTGTGTGTGTGTGTGTGTGTGTGTGTGTGTGTGCGCGCGCGCGCGCGCGCGTGCGTGTGTGTATGTGTGTGCGTGTGCGTGCACGCGCTCTTGTCTTCGAGCGCATGTGCACATGCATATGCTTTCATAATTTGTCGCTTCTTGCAGACTGCCTTAAGACATAATTTGGACTAACTTTTTTGCAGACAACTATAGAGAAACAGAACAGAAATGGCATTGAAACACGTGTGCGCGCTCGTGCATGTGTGTGACTGTGTGTGTGTGTATGTATGTGTGTGCGTGCATGCGCTCTTGTCCTCGAGCGCATGTGGACAAGTACTGCGTGAATGCGTTCGTGCGTGCGTGCGCATGCGTGTTTGTGTGTGTGACTGTTGGGTGGGGGGTTGCGTGTGTCTGCGCGCGTACACACGTAAAACAACATCTGTAGAGAAAAGGACCAAAACAATACTGAGACTGGCAAGGTCATCATCATGATCAAGATCATGACCACCACCACCACTACACCACCACACCACACCACCACCACCAACCATCACATCATCGTCACCACCACACCATCACCACCACCACGCACAGTCATCATCATCACCATCATCATCACACCACCACCATCACCACCACCACCACCACCACCATCATCATCATCATCATCCACCACCACCACCACCACCACCACCACCACACCACCATCCATCATCATCACATCACACATCATCATCACATCATCATCATTATCATCATCATTCACCACCACCACCATTACACCACCACCATACACCACACACCAACACCACCACCACCACACCAATCATCAATCATCATCATCATCATCATCATCATCATCAACAACAACAACAACAAGCACCACCACCATCAAAGAAAGGCAACAAAACAAACCCAAGAACAGAATTAAAGACAATTCTGTCTCCATTCCCTCTCTCTCCATGTTTGAAAAGAGCCACGCACGCCATTTTCTCATCCACCCGGTGTGTCACCCTCACCACGATCCCCAAATGTGATGACTGAGATAAAACTAATACATATTCTGGGTGACTCCAAGGTGCCTAAGGCTGGAAAACGCTCACCAACGACAACAACAATAATAACTTGAACAACGATAACAACAGTACCCACTTTTTCCTTCTACTTCTACCCTCCGTTATGCATTCAGTTGAACTAAAGTAAACTTAAAAGAATAAATCAACTTATAATAAACTAGACCACGCTAAACTGAACTGAACAAAATCGAACTAAACTATACTAAACTAAACCAAACAAAATTAGAACCAAACCAAACAAAATAATTATTAGAACCAAACCAAACTAAATTAAAAACCAGCCCAACCCAAGCCATCGAAACCAAACCAACCCAACCCAACCTAACCTAACCCAACTCAACCTAACCCAACCCAACCCAACCCAACCCATCGAAACCAAACCAAACCAAACTAACCCAACCCATCGAAACCAACCCAACCCAACCCAACCCCAACGTAACCCAACCCAACCCAACCCTCGAAACCAACCCAAACCCAACCCAAGCCATCGAAACCAAACCAAACCAAACGAAATGTACCAAAACAAAACGTACCGAAACTAAACAAACTAAACCAAACCATAGTAAACTAGATTAAACCAAAGTATATCAAACTAAACCAAACTATACTATACTAAACTAAATTGAACTAAACTAAAAATGGCAAACTTCACTCAACAAATCGAAAGGAAAAGCTGAACCAAAAACGTACTTAGACAGACAGACAGACAGACAGATACACAGACAGAGAGAGAGAGAGAGAGAGAGAGAGAGAGAGAAGAGAGAGAGAGAGAGAGAGAGAGAGAGAGAGAGAGAGAAGACAGACAGACACACACACACACAACATACACGCAACACACACACGCACGCACTTTCTTACACACCACACGCATTTACGCTCACACCAACACGCACACACACACACACACACACACGCACGCACTTACACAAACACACACACACACACACGCACGCACACACACACACATACACACGACGCACACACACATCACCCACATCACACACACAACGCACTTACACCCACCCACCCACCACACTCACACGCACCACCAGCACACACACATACACCACACACCACCCACACAACACACACATACACACACACACACACACACACACACACACACACACACACGCACACGCACAACACACGCACACACGCACTTCAATACATATCACCACAGTCTTTATAAGAAATCATTCACATCGAACATTCGCAGTTCCCTAAGACCTCTCTCCTCACTCCATCCATCCATCCACACCTCTACACTACACTACACTACACACATACTAACGGTCCATCTAGGCATCCACCTTGCGGTCTGCATTTTTCAGTCTGCCCACCTTCATTGCTTTGGCGCGCGAGAGAGAGAGAGAGAGAGAGAGAGAGAGAGAGAGAGAGAGAGAGAGAGAGAGAGAGAGAGAGAGAGAGAGAGAGAGAGAGAGAGAGAGCAAGCGCGAGTCGCGTGCACGTGCACGCGCGCGCGCTGTCGTCATGAATATGCAACGAGGCTTGATGGAAGCTCGGGACAGAGGAGTCAGTGAGAAGATGTACCGGATGGTGGTGGTGTGTGTGTGTGCACTATTATTCATGGGGATTGTTTTTTATGTTTTGTGATTATGTGCATGTGTATTCTTGCGTGAATGCGTGCTTGTTTTTTTTTTCTTTTCTCCCTATCCCCCTTAATCTGGGGGAGAGGTTAGTGTGCAGTGATTGGTGACTTGTTTGGGAGAAAAAAGAAAAAGTGTTTTTTAGGTGTGAGGATATTCTTATATTCTTTGTTGTTTTTTTCACCCCCCAGGAGTGCGGTTTTTGACAGAAAACAGCTTTTACTGTTGTGAAAGGTAAGTGGGATTTTTTAAAACTTTTGTTTTTTTGTTGTGTTTGGGTTTTTTAAATCTTTGTTTTTGTTGCTTTGTGTTGCATTATTGCTATCGCCCTCTTTGCTGCTATTGTTATAGGTCTATTCTTCAGGTATGAATTTTATTGTTTACTTTAAATTTGAAAGTATACTTACATTTGTGTATCAATGTTTCCTTTTCTTTGTCTATGAGTTTCTCCTGCCTCCCTGTGTGTGTGTGTGTGTGTGTGTGTGTGTGTGTGTGTGTGTGTGTGTGTGCCAGTGTGCGTGCGCGTGCGTGCGTGTGGTGCAGTTGCGTGGGGTAGCGTGCGTACGTAGTATGTAATGTAAGTATGTATGTATGTATGTATGTGCCTCTCTCTCTCTTGTCTATTCCTATTTCTCCCTCTCTCTCTCTCTCTCTCTCTCTCTCTCTCTCTCTCTCTCTCTCTCTCTCTCTCTCTCCTCTCTCTCTCTCTCTCTCTCTCTCTCTCTCTCTCTTCCTCTTTCTTGTGTGAATATGTGTTTCTGGCTGAATGCGTGGGCTGTAACATCATACTCTTCTGTTACTGTTCCTCTTTTGATAGATTTGAGAGGTCTTGGTAAAACTTTTTATCTAACAAAAAATACCCCCTTGAAATAATGAGCAGTTCATTCAGTTCTTCATTCCCTATTCTCCTTTGACAAATTAGAGAAATATTATACAAAGGAGTATGACAAAAACCACAACAGTAGCAAAAACGAAGACAAGACAACCCCGAACAAACAAAATGCAAGAAGCCCAACAACCCTGTTATTTTGGGAAATAAGGGTCTAATTTCTGTGAACGGATGATTCGTCAAGGTTTCGCAATTCATTATTATTCTTTTCGTGCTTCAAATGATAAGTGCTTTTTAAAAATCTTATTTTATTTATATATATATTATATATATAATGATCTTGTGTCATTAATTTGTTCATTTTTTTATTTCTCGTTTTAATCAAACCTCTCAAACATTTTAGTATCATTAGAGATTTGAAAATGCAATTTTTGGGCTGAAATGTCCCATTGATTTTTCTTGTCTGCAATGTGTTCTTTTGTTTTGGGGTTTAACTTCATTTTTGGCGAATATTAAAACAGAAATGTTGTTCAAACGTGTTCCGTTAGTCTTTTGTAATAACTGACTTTAAAAAAACAACAACTCCTCAAGGATTGGTTAGAACAATGCAGCTAGTTCTTTTTTAAGCAGTATGTCTTGGAAATACTGAACCTGCCAGATCCTACTTTAGCTCGAAGATTGCATGATATTATGTCATCCATACCACCGGCCATAGCTGACCTTCAACCTGCGGAACATAGCGTGGGTAGTTTTTAGCGTATGCACAGGATTTTATGCAATATCTTGAGACGCGTGTTGTTCTCTGCCCTTTGTACCCAGATGCTTTAGAAGGACAGAACTAAATTAGTGGTTGCTAGAGGCAAAAACGAACTGCTCATCAACGGTAATTGTTAGAGGAGAAGAAGGAATATTTGTCAGAGTTGATTGTTGAGTTGAGAGAGGAAAACATTGAAAGCTGTGATTTTTAGAGGGGGGAAAAGTAGAGAACTATAGAAAGGATGACTGTTAGATAAGGAAGAGAAATATTATGAAACCTATGATTTTGAGATGGGAAAAGTGGACTACCATAAAAAGGAAGATTGTTAGAGGGGAAAGGGAAAAACACCGAAAACAATAACTGCCACAAGGGGAAGAGGAATAAAATAAAACCGAAGATTGTAAAAGGGGAAAGAAGAATAGCATTATAAGGACTGTGAAAGGGGGAAGAAGAGGGCATTGAAGCCGATTTTTAGAGAGGAAAGAGGAATGACATGTAAACGGTTAGTTTAGAGAGGATAGAGGAATAGCATGAAGATGATGATTGTCGGAGAGGAAAGAGGAATAGCATGAAAACGATAATTGTTGGAAAGAGGAATAGCATGAACACGATGATTGATAGAGAGGAAAAGAGACTTTCATAAAAATGGTGAGAGTTAGAGAGGAATAGAGGGACAGCTTGAAAATGGTGAGTGTTGAAGAGGTGAAGAATAGCATGAAGACGATAATTGTTAGGAAAAGAGACTAACATGAAAATGGCCAGAGAGAGGGACAGATGAATAGGATGAAAATGACGGTTGCTAGACAGAGAACAGGAATAACATAAAAACGGTGATTGTTAGATTAGAAGAAAAGAGCATGAAATGATGATTCTTAGAGAAGAAAGATGAATAGTTATATACAAACGATGATTTTTCTGTAAGAAAAGAGGAATAGCATGAAGACGATAACTGTTACAGAGGACAAGAGGAAGGAAATAGAAATGATGACTGTTGGATGGAAAAGATTGAGAATAACATGAAAATGATGACTGTGGGAGGTAAAATTAAGAATTACATTTAAGTGATAACTGTAGGAGGTAAAAGAAGATTAAGAACAACATGAAAAGGAAGACAGAGAGAACAGAGGATTGAAATGAAAATGATGACTGTTAAATGGAAAGGAGGAATAACATGAACATAAGGATTGTTAGAGAGGAAAAGAGGAATAGCCTGAAAGCGATGCTTATTAAATAGGAAAAGAGGAATAGCCTGAAAACGATGCTTATTAAAAAGGAAAAGAGGAATAGCATGGAAACGATGCTTATTAAATAGGAAACGAGGAATAGCATGAAAACGATGATTATTAAAGAGGAAAAGAGGAATATCCTGAAAACGATTATTAAAGAGAAAAGAGGAATAGCCTGAAAACGATGCTTATTAAAGAGGAAAAGAGGAATAGCCTGAAAACGATGCTTATTAAAGAGTTAAAGAGGAATAGCATAACGTGATGATAAGTTATAAGAAAGGAAAAAAGCAAGGGAAAGAGGAATCACATAAAAACACTGATTTTCAGAAGGAAAACAAAAAAATGACATAAATAATGATTTATAGACGAGGAAAAGGAATAACATAAAAACGAGTACTGTTGGATGGGAAACAGAAATAAAATGAAAACGACTTTCAAATGGAAAAGAGGAACAGCATAAAACGATAACTGTCAGAGGGTCAAGAAGAATAATTATCATTGAAACGATTATTGTCAGAAGGGAAAGAGGAATACTAGGAACAACCGTGATCGTTGGAGGAGAAAGGGGGATAACTTGAAACCGATGATTGTTAATGGGGGAAAGGAATGACATGAAAATGATGATTGTTAAGGGCGGAAATAGGCTTAAGATGAAACTGATGGATTTTAGAGGGAAAAGAAGACTATCACAGAAAAGAAAAGTGAAAATTAATAGAAGGAATACCAAAGGAGGAATAGTGATAGTTGATAACATTCTCTTTGCGTGTATGCATTGTTCTGTCGTTTACAAGCCCCCTTCTATCTCTCTCTCTGTATGTGTGTGTGTGTGTGTGTGTGTGTGTGTGTGTGTGGTGTGTGCGTGCGTGTAGGCTGTCGTTGTAGTGTGTGAGGTGTGTGTGTAAGTGTGTGTGTGTGTGTGTGTGTGTGTGTGTGTGTGTGTGTGATCGCGTGTGTTCTCACTTTTTGAGAGAGAGAGAGAGAGAGAGAGAGAGAGAGAGAGAGAGAGAGAGAGAGAGAGAGAGAGAGAGAGAGTCTGTAACATTCGCAAACTCGTTATCGCTCTTTGATAGTAAAACTGCTGATCCAGTTGAACTAAGAATGATATTTGACAATCATTGCATCAACGGTTTCACTTTACACTAGAAAACTAGAAACGCGCACAACGAAGTGATGTTTTCCTACATATTCATATTTCTTTGGCACTTCTCGTAATATATACTTGGGAAATGATGATGAAGCCTGCTGAGCTGACCTGTAGAGAATCATGATATGTATAAGAAATTTAGAGTTTTTTGATATTTATGAATCATACCATCATCTTTCATCTGAACTTATTCATTTTGCTTTTTTGTGCTTGTAAAGGAAAAAATGACACAGGTCATAGGATTTCTGACAAAAATGACGTATATCCGTCCAACTTGTAAGTGCAACTTAAAAAATATTTTGATCTTTCTTATTTGTCGAGGAAAGATAAAAAAAAAAAAAGATAGTGTTGCTTCTAAGATAGACAGAATTTCATAACTCTGAGCCGGTGTTTTTGTTGATATTCGGCTCGTTTTGGGTGTGGTTGTTGTTGGCTGGCCTCGGTTTTATCCTGCTGTCTCATTTTCTGTGCGACATCAGTCTGTTCTGCTGCTCTCACGCCATTTGTTCCTATACCACCACCCCAGCCACCCCCAGACTTGCTTTCTCAGGGTCAGACGTCTGTACTAACTTACTAATATTAGAAGGACGCTGTGAGGCCACCATCTGGAAAGGCCCTGCATTGTTGCTGTTGCCACATCGGTGGTGTTCAGTCGTGCCTGTTCTGATCCAAAGTACCAGAGCCAGTGTTCCTTAGTTACACAACGTCAGGGAAAGAAATGGATAAAAGAAAACGTATGACATGAGAAGAAAGCTGTCAGATCGTCCATCTATCTTCCATGCGTGTGTACATAGAGCAGCAAGGATAAAGGAATGTGCAGACACATAGCAGGTGAAGACAAGCCTTTTCCTCTGAAGCATGCGATGTGGAGCAAAGTTGGATAAAATTGTTGTGAGCGTAAAGTTTACTTTATCTAATATAAGAAATCAATTAAAGAAGAAGGTGACTTCTTATAGAGCCACAAATAACACAGCTAAACTGAACGTTTCGTCCAGAAATTAAAACAGAGATAAGTTACAGTCCATGAACCTTGCAGTACCAGAAAAATATCACCTCAGTCAGTTATGGTTTGACCATCGTCAGACTTGTAAAAGAAAATTCATTAAAAATATTCTGATAAACACAAAGGCTCCTCGTTTTAAATTAAGAAAGCTTGCACGACTGATCAGTTAACGAACAGTGATGTGCGAAATGCCAGGGAACAAAGAAAACCTTTCTTAAAGAAACTTTAAAGTTTTTGCATAACTTCATATTCTTTGTTAAAAGTCACCAGAGCAGAAGAGAAGAAGCAGACGAGATATGTTCGAGCTCACATTAAGGTTTTCTATCTGAAATCAGAAACTCTACCAGTCTTTTGATGTAAAAAAAAAGTGCTGCGTTCTTATTTCTTACGATTTAAGTTGTTGAAAGACATCTTACAATCAACACATTCTTGAAGAGTTTGATCCACCATATTTTAAACTGTTTCCAGAATGAACAACTTTTGCGTTGTGTAGTCAGATAGATATTGATACTAATTGGTTTTTGTGCAAGTTTTTGTGCAAGTGTTCGCATCTGGCTAGCTTTTTAATCCATTCCCTATATTCCTGATGGCTATTGGTCCATGCACTTGTTATTTCCTTGTGAAAATCTTGTAACAGTCTGACTGTGGTTGTTTTGAATGACTGTAATCTGCAGACAAGGTGATGAGATAATCGACACAGCAAGGGTACAATTTGCTTCTCCATGAGAGGGATCATGGATTCTTTCAGGCTAAAGAGTTTCCAACTTATGCAAAGCCAGTGGTCAAAAGATCTTTTCTCTCTTATCATTTTCTTTGTTTTCCTCTCTTTCTTTTCTTTCTGGTATCATTCAGTTGCTCACGATCATTCTCTCTTCCCAGACATAGTAGTAGATTCAATCGGTGATATTGCTTAAAAGTGCCAGTGAAAATGACCTGTGCTACGGTGTCTCATTCAGTCTTGCTTTGCGTCAGATGAGCAAATTAAAGGGGAACTTTCTGCGAAGTTTGGTTCACTGCTGACCCTCATCAAAATAACCCAACACTTAGCTGTACAGGGCCGAATCTGGTTGGTGATGTTACGACCGCCTACCATCCATAGCGCCTTGAAGACTTTCGGCTCTGAAGGTGTAGAAGAATAAACCTGGTAGCAGATGTTTGGAGAAAATACGTATGAGCTGTATGGGACCAGCAGCAATGGTGCTTAGAGAAAGAAGAACAAAAGGTCAATTAAAAAAACCAACGAAATTTCAATTGACGTTGACGTCCAACCTTACACATAGATTACTGAAGCGAACGGTTAAAATAAAAGAGAGATTAATTGATCGATTGATTGATAATCGTTTTCCCCAAAGGTTACAGTGGAGATGGAGAGATGAAGACTGTGGGGAGAGAAAGAGAGAGAGAGAGAGAGAGAGAGAGAGAGATAGGTGGGTGGGGGATGGGGGTGGGGGTAGGGAGAGAGAAAGAGAGAGAAGAAAAGAAGAGAGAAAAGAGAGAGAGAGAGAGAGAGACAAGACACAGACAGGACAGACACAACCAGACAGAACAGACAGACAGACTATAGAAAAGTTAGACTTTGTTGACGAATGGTTGTCCAAACCATCTGCTGCTTGGATATAGATTTTTGGTATACCAAGTTCTGTTGTTATGAATGTTTTGTCTTATGTGTGTGTGTGGGGGGGGGGGGGGGGGGGGGGGGGGGGGGGGGGGGGGGGGGGGGGCGCGTGCGTGCGTGTTTCTTTTGCCCTGCCAGCGAAAAAAGAAACTCGGCTGTCTTTCTCTTATCTTAGAAACTAAAATTTGCAATAATTTGTTTTGATATTACAAAAAAAACCTCAACCCCAAGACTACCTGTAAAGTATAATGAAAAAATCAAGACTTGTAATTTATGTACTTTTGTCGAGAATTGGAAATGAATTTTGTCTTTTATCCTCCAGATCTTTGGGGAGGGGGGTCGGGTGTTGGGATGGAGGTAGGTGGGTTGTGGGGTTGGGGGTTGGGGGGGGGGGGGGGGTAGGTGGGTGATGGGGTTGTGAGGGGGATGATTGTTTGCTGAGCAGAAACAGATGATTTTGGCTGTCGGTGTTAGTGAGTTTAGGGCTGAGAATGTTTCGGAAACTTTGAAACAAAGGAGAAACCAATGGTAGCAGGAATACACTTTGCTGATTTGATTTATGTCACTCGGGAAACAATTTCATTTTGCAACACCATCTCTCTCTCTCTCTCTCTCTCTCTCTCTCTCTCTCTCTCTCTCTCCTCTCTCTCTCTCTCTCTCTCTCTCTCTCCTCTCCTCTCTCCTTCTCTCTCCTCCTCCCCTTGTGTGTGTGTTGTGTACGTGTGTGTTTGTTTGCGTGTATGTATATGTATGTATGTATGTTGTTGTGTTGCGTGTATGTATGTATGTAGTATGTATGGTATTATGTATGTATGTATGTATGTATGTATGTATGTATGTATGTATGTATGTATGTATGTATGTATGTGTGTCATGATGATGTTGCGTGCAATGCATGACATGCATGCATGTATATATGTATGTATGCATGCATGGTATGTATGTATGTATGTATATGTATGTATGTATGTATGTATGTATGTATGTATATATGTGTGTGCGTGTTTGTATATGTGCATGTATGTATGTATGTATGTGTGTGTGTGTGTGTGTGCGTGTTTGTATATGTGTGTGTGTGCATGTATGTATGTCTGTGTGTGCGCGCGTGTACGCGCACAAAGGCTGAGTCAATCAAACACTGTAAAACAGAATGACGCAAAGAGAACACAAATTTCTCTAATAATGTGGAACCTTCATGAAAACAACTCATTAAATCTTTTTCCCGTGTGATCCTGAACCTGATTCAAGGACAGACTTAATCCATTCTTTTCCCTGTAAATCTGGAATATTTTATTCACCCCCATTCCCTCACCATCCCTCCACCACCTCAGTTTCCCTTTCTAATCAATGGAGGCCTTGACTGGATTAGGTGGAATGAATCATACAAGGAATTATTGCTGAGAGAATTAGGGGTTTCTTTTTTTGAAAATCCGGGTGTGGTTATGAACTATCTATCCTGAAAGAGCATGCTCAGGACCGTTTGTTTTACCCTCAATAAAGATCATTTTGACTTGACCTGACTTGACTTGTTCAGTCTTTCTTTTCGTCGAACGCTCAGACAGCAACTATTGTTGTCTGTCATAAAAGCGAAAGTGCATTGCACTGTATGCCGTTAAGCGCCTGAGAAGTCAGACCCAGCGCATCCGACTTCGGCGTGGGAGAGGATCGTTACGTCATTCTTGGGGACACAAAAAAGGCAGGAGAATGGACCAAGAAGGCAGAAAGTAGACAAGAATAAGGAGGTGACAGGAAAAACAGGGACAATGCAAAAACAAAAGGGAGGGAGGGAGGAGAAGAGAGAGAGAGAGAGAGAGAGAGAGAGAGAAGAGGAAGAGAGAGAGAGAGAGAGAGAGAGAGAGACAGACAGACAGACAGACAGACAGACAGACAGACAGACAGACAGAAGATTGACAGACAGACAGACAGACAGAAGATTGACAGACTGACTGACTGACAGACAGACAGAACTAGAGAGAATTCCTGGCACATAATTTCCGGACGGTGGGGTTGCTATTTATACTGCCAGCCCCCCCCCCCCCCCCCCCCCCCCCCCCCCCACCCCCCCCCCCCTATCCCCGCGCCTCCCACACACACACCCCCGGCATCGCCACTGGGGAGGTGTATTGTATTAAATTGACAGACTGGTCTTTTTAATCTTCTTTTCTTTGGTTTAAATCAACCGGTTTAGCGCGCGCATGGTTGACGGGTATCGGTGAAACGGGTTTTGAAAGCGGCCTTGTTAAATTCCAGCGATTTCTGGATTCAGCTGCACCTGGTCATTTGTGATCTGTCAGTCGTCTTGTGTGTGACTGTCTGTCTGTTTCTGCCTCTGAGTCTGTCTTTTGTCTGTCTTTCTCACTGTCTCTCTATCTCTATGTCTGTCGGCCTGTCTCTCTTTCTCTCTCT
>CM054153.1:46761415-46763915 GCA_028751875.1 Rapana venosa
GAGTGTGTGTGTGAGAGAGAGAGAGAGGTGTGCGCGCGTGTGTGTGCACGCATGCTTGCTTGTTAGATAGTACGTGTGTGAGGTTAAGTGGATGTGGGGCAAGTATATAATTATCTGGGTGGTGAGTGAATGGGTGCATAACAGGATGTGGGCAAATGAGAAAGAAGAAGAGTGATGAGGAGGACATAGCTGCTGCCGGTCCTCAATTACCTAATGATGAACACAAACATTGGAATGTGTTCTGCTTTATGTCAGAACACAGTGAGGGAAACAAACATCTTCAGTGAGGGAAACAAACTCCTTCAGTGAGGGAAACAAACTCCTTCAGTGAGGGAAACAAACATCTTCAGTGAGGGAAACAAACTCCTTCAGTGATGGAAACAAACATCTTCAGTGAGGGAAACAAACATCCTCAGTGAGGGAAACAAACATCTTCAGTGAGGGAAACAAACATCTTCAGTGAGGGAAACAAACATCTTCAGTGAGGGAAACAAACTCCTTCAGTGAGGGAAACAAACATCTTCAGTGAGGGAAACAAACATCTTCAGTGAGGGAACAAACATCTTCAGTGAGGGAAACAAACATCTTCAGTGAGGGAAACAAACTCCTTCAGTGAGTGAGAGAAACTCGACCGGTAATTATTAAAGCGAGAACTGCGCTTGTTAAAGAAATGATCGCGAAAACTGTGAATGGTGTGTGTGTGTGTGTGTGCGTGCGTGCGTGCGCACGCACGCGCGTATGTGTGTATATATGTATGTGTGTGTGTGTGTGTGTGTGTGGGTGTGTGTGTGTGTGGCGCGCGCGCGCGTGCGTGCGTTGCGGACTATCGCGCACTAAGACGCATTCTCGCCCCCGCCCCCCCTTCCCCCCCCCCCCCCCCCCCCGCCTACGCCCGCGTGATTATGTAGAAGGACAGGCAAGTATTTGAAGTTCATTAAAGACAAATGCTTTGTGTGTGTTTCTGTTTGCAGGTGTGTGTGTTTTGTGTTGTGTGAAGGAGGAAGTTTTCTTCGCCCTCATTGAAACTCATCCTGTGCAATTAGACATTCCAGATCGACTGTCAGGCTCTTGATAGGGGCAACAAGGACACTTGGGGCTCGAGAACAGCGTCTGAGAAACAAGAGATGGAGCGTTCAGATCCTGTCCTCATCAATGCTTGTATTTCCTATCATTTTTACCTATTTGTTTTGGAGCCGTCTAGTGATACTATGCCGCCACGGTGGCTGAAGAGCTGTGTGGATAGAACAATGAACAATGTCTATTCTTCAGGCCACCAGCCCCTAGAATGGTGTCAAACCAAGCATATCAAAACGAAGCCAAAAGAAACATGACATATATGGAAACTGCCAAAACGTAACTAATGTAACATGGGACAGTCCAAAAATGAGACTAAATTATCTACTTTCAACAGTTGTGTACATTAAACAGTTATTCAATATCCATTCTTCAACATATTCCTGTCGTAATTTCAAAGCATTGAAAAGTTAAAAGCTAATGAACTATGTTTCAGAAAACTCACATGTGGGTTGGTCACTAGAGTCCAAATATTTACGTCTTAAATCAGTATAAAGAATGCAGCTGTTTAGAAAATGTTCCTCATCTTCCAATACATTACACAGCTTTACACATGTGTTCAATATTTTTCTTAAAAGTTCTTTTGAAAGATGATGTGGAGAGAGAAGAGAGAAGAGAAGAGAAGAGAAGAGAAGAAGAAAGAAAGAGAGAAAAGAGAAGAGAAGAAGAAGAGAAGAAAAGAGAGGAGAGAGAGAGGAGGAGGAGAGGAGAAGGAGAGGAGAGGAGGAGAGAAGAGGAGAGGAGAGGAGAGGAGAGAGAGAGAGAGAGAGAGAGAGAGAGAGAGAGGAGGGAGGGAGGGAGGGAGAGAGAGAGAGTGCTTACTACCTTTCTATGTCAGTTGTTGCTGTGAGCATGCATCCCTTTCATGCTGAGGTCTGTCCATTCCTTCACGTTTGCAAAACCAGGTCTCCTTCTGGTGTTCGTGTCGTCAGTCTTCCTCACTGTGACCTGGAGAATTGTGTGGGACAGGTTGTCATCGTCGATTGTGTGATGCTATCACGCGAGCCATCCTCGTTTCAATTCTGTCCCTAAATCGGAGTCCTCCTCTGGGACGTTAATACCACCACATCAACATCAAAGTCGTTTCACTGTTGTCAGGTGAGGGTTCTTGTGGACCGACTAGGGCTTTGATCTTGTCCTGCATGTGTTCCGTTTGTTGTGTGTTCGCGGTGGGTTGTGAATTAGATTTTGAGGAATGGTGTAGTGCAGGCATTTCGATTGCAATGATGAGTTGACGTCTGTGTGAGAATGCAGTTTAGGTTCATGATGGGAGGATCCATACCAACAGAAAATTGTCCCGAGCAATGCCAAAGGTCAGTTGTGTAGAGAGGAGAAAAAAAAGATACTTGCCTTTACAAAAGCAGATATGTAAGGGTGGGTTTGGGATGAGTTCTACCCGGAAAAAGCCAACTTTAATTTGACTGTG
>CM054153.1:46768915-46803915 GCA_028751875.1 Rapana venosa
TCTTGCATCGCCACACCTAAACAATCTCCCAGTCTCCAGTTTGCCAAAGGATTCAACCCAGAGTACAGCAGATTGGAACAAAAGATAGGCATACTACTAGTATAGACAGCAGGTGTATAAAGCAGAGAAACGTGGTTTGTATTGCATTACTACACCAACAGGAAGCCAGCGGAGGTATGAACAGTGTCAGAATCTGTAACGTCTGTTCCAGAACAGGAAATAGACCAAACGGCAACGTTGTCTACATATCCGGTTATCACTTGTACTTCAGACAGCCAGTTTACACTTTGCGCTCGCGCGCGTATTTGTGAATGTGTGTGTGTGTGTGTGTGTGTGTGTGTTTGTGTGTGTACCTACCTACCTACCTAACTGTCATCTATCTATCTATCAAATCTATCTATCTATCTATATCTATCTCTGTCCATCTATCTATCTATCTGTCTGTCTATCTCTGTCTGTCCGTCTGTCTCTCCATCCATCCATGTAATGTCTGTCTGTGTGTCTCTCTTTCTCGCTATCTACCTATATATATTACATAATATACCTACTTACCTGCCTGCCTGCCTGCTTGCCTGCCTGCCTGCCTGCCTGCCTATCTATCTATCTATCTATCTATCTATCTATCTACTATCTACTATCTATCTATCTATCTATCTATCTATCTATCTATCTATATCCATCCATCCATCCACCCACCATCCACCAATGCACCCACCCACCCACCCATCCATCCATCCATCCACCCACCCATCCACCAATGCACCCATCCATCCATCCACCCACCCACCACACCCACCCATCCACCCATAGGTAAGTACTTCAGCCATAGACACTTGATCGGTGCAGGGAACTTCCAGAGAGGAGAGGCATGTCACTTGCGATACGTTGAAGGCCAGACAGAAGGCGAACGCCTTTGAGTTATCTCCCCGTGGTTCTTGTCTGCATTGGGAAAAGAGAAAGAACAAAAATGGCAATGTTGACTACGATTATGTCCAATCATTACTGTTAGCTATGTTTGGCACATTCTGACAGTCGATTTAGATACAGACACTCGTAAAGAGAGATATTTATTTATTTATGGAGAGAGAGAAGAGAGAGAGAGAGAGAGAGAAGAGAGAGAGAGAAGCATGCACACGCGATCTGTGTGTGTATTGTTTTTGTTTTGTTTGTGTGTGTGTGTGTGTGTGCGTGTGTGTGTGTGTGTGTGTGTTTGCGCGCGCTTGCGTGCACGCGCGCGTGTCTGTCTGTCTGTATCCTTCTACACGCGTATTGTCCCCACTGCAGTCGCGGCTGTTGTTAATCTTCCGTGGAAAGAGGGGATGATAAGAGAAATGTCAGCGAGATCTAACCCAGCAGGAGATGGGAAGGTAGATAGGAAACAGCGCAGCACAGGAGACAGAGAGTTTAGATGTGGCAGAAGGAGATGGGCAGGAAGATAGGAGGAAATGGTACAGAGGAGGAGTTCTCTGCAGAAACTGGCCAGCGGAGGAGGAGGAGGAACTCGCCACCACACCACCGTCTGTCTGACAGCCTGTACTTGCTGTGACCCTGGTCAACAGGAAAACCAGATTGTGTGTGTGTGTGTGTGTGTGTGTGTGTGTGTGTGTGTGCGTGTGTGTATGTGTATGTGTGTGTGTGTGTAGAGTGGTGTGTGTTGTGTGGTGTTTGTGTGTGTGTAGTGTGTGTGTGTGTGTACGTGTGTATTTGTGGGGTGTGTGTGTGTAGAGTGGTGTGTTGTTGTGTGGTGTGTTTGTGTGTGTGTGTGTGTAGAGTGGTGTGTGTTGTGTGGTGTGTGTGTGTGTGTGTAGAGTGGTGTGTGTTGTGTGGTGTTTGTGTGTGTGTGTGTGTGTAGTGTGTGTGTGTGTGTACGTGTGTATTTGTGTGTGTGTGTGTGTGTGTGTGTGTGTGTGTGTGTGTGTGTGTGTGTGTGTGTGTGTGTGTGGCTGCTGGTGGTGGTAGTGGTAGTATATTTCTGTTATCGCGCAGTCTTGTAGATATGTTTTAGGCTCGCTTCGGAAAATTGGCTTGCCTCTTTCCAGATAGACTTGAAAGCCAACAATTTCTCTAAGCGCTCTGATTTGTTTTTGCGAGATATGGCGTTATATAAATTCCATTTCTTCTTCTTCTTCTTCTTCTTCTTCTTCTTCTTCTTCCTCTTCTTCTTCTTCTTCTTCTACCGAAGTCGGACGCGCTGGGCCTGACTTGTCAGGCGCTGAACGGCAGCGTGACGCATTTTGCGCTCATGTAACGGACAACAGTAGTTGCTGTCTGAGCTTCCGACGACGACGACGAAGAAGAAGTCTTGTTTTACTGATTGTGAAGTGGTTTGTCTGTCTTCACTCTAGTGTTCTTTTTTTGGGTGATGTTGGTTGTTAACTTATTTTCTGCGGTGTCTCTTTTCCTCCGGTTGTCCTTCCTTTTCCTTTGTCTGTCTCTGTGTATCTCTGTCTGTATACCTGTCTCTGTCTGTCTGTTCATCCAATTCCCATATTTCCCCTTAGATATAGGGTAGCTTTTTCCTGGCTTCTGCAAAGACTAAATGGACGGCGGAGCGTCTTCAACTTCTCTTTGACAATCACACATTCGATTTTAATGTCATAATATACAATTTGATTATTTAATAAACGGACTCACACCATCAAACACACATGCCTATACAAGCGCGCAAGTTTACAAACACGTACATGCACAGACACACAAACACACAGTCACACACATATACACGCACGCACGCACCAGATAAGATACGCAATACACACTCGCACAAACACACACGCATGCACGCACGCGCACTCACACACACACAACACACACATACACACAAACACACACACACACACACACACACACACACAACCACAACACAACTTGCCCCCTTACCCCACTCCTTCGTCTAATACCACGTTAAATGAACAGACTAAAACGAACACACACTTCCTCTCTCATCCTCCCATCGTCTCATCACACTCCACAACACACACACACACACACACACCACCACACACACACACCACACACACACACACACACACACACACACACACACACAACACATCTCTCTCTCCTCTCTCTCTCCTTCCCCACTCTCTGTCTTTACACGTTATACACGAACGTACAATCGAACACATCTAACACTCTCTTCTTCCTGTTTCACACCACCACCACGATTCATTTCCCACTTCACTGTCCCTGGTTTTCCTGAAACCACAGCAGGCAGTCATTGACTCACCACAGTCATCATTGATTTACCATAGTCATTGACTCACCACAGTCATCATTATTATTTACCATAGTCATTGACTCACCACAGTCATCATTGATTTACCACAGTCATCAATTATTTACCACAGTCCTCATTGATTTATCTCAGTCATTGACTTACCACAGTCATCATTGACTTACCACAGTACCACAGTCATTGATTTACCACAGTCATTGATTTACCACAAACATTGATTTACCACAAATCGTTGACTTACCTCAGTCATTGACTTACCACAGTCATTGATTGACCACAGTCATTGACTTACCACAGTCATTGATTGACCACAGTCATTGACTTACCACAGTCATTGATTGACCACAGTCATTGACTTACCACAGTCATTGATTGACCACAGTCATCATTGACTTACCACAGTCATTGATTGACCACAGTCATCATTGACTTACCACAGTCATTGATTGACCACAGTCATCCCTGAGATTCCACACAGTCTCTGAATCTACAATTATCAGTCACCTAGTTTTAGCCCCTGACTCGGGGACCAATGAAATTAAACAGGAGGAGAGAGAGAGAGAGAGAGAGAGAGGAGAGGGACGAGAGAGAGGAGAGAGAGGGGGAGAGAGAGAGAGAGAGAGGGGGGGGGGGGGAGAGGGGAGAGATGGAGAGAGAGAGAGAGAGGGGGGGGGGGAGAGAGAAGGAGAGAGAGGGGGGGGGGGGGGGGGGGGGGAAGAGAGAGCGAATAGTTTATTTAGATTTTTAGGCCCTAGCTCCTTTCTGAAGGGAAGTCTCACAAAATCATGACTAACAAGAACAGCAATATATTTCTAAACTATCCACGAGAGAGGAGAGAGAGAGAGAGAGAGAGAGAGAGAGAGAGAGAGAGAGAGAGAGAGAGAGAGAGAGAGAGAGAGAGAGAGAGAGCGAGAGCGAATAGTTTATTCAGATTTTTAGGCCATAGCCCTTTTCTGAAGGGGGATTACACATCATCAAGAATAACAAGAACGGCAATATATTTCCCAGCTATCCACAGGGGAGGGAGAGAGAGAGAGAGAGAGAGAGAGAGAGAGAGAGAGAGAGAGAGAGAGAGAGAGAGAGAGAGAGCGCTAAGATCAATGTCAAACAGCTGACAATGACAATGATAAATTCTTTTATTACGAGGATAATGAATAAGCACTCTTGTGCTTTTTTTTTTAACATCCAGTCCACGCCCGTAGGGATACATCTTAAAAATACACCCAATACTCATACTCTCACTCAAAAGAAACAAAGGGGAGAAAAAAAACCCTTAAAGCTGAGTGTTAAACAGACAGCAGGAACGTTATGTTCTTGCTTAGCCAGAGGGAGGGAGGGAGGGAGATGTCAAACAGTCGAGTGTTAAGTAGACAGCAGGAACATATTTACGTTCTTATTTAGCCAGAGAGCATGAACATAGTTTCTACTATGGACAAGACTGTTAATATAGGTATTACCCACATCAAAATAAGTTTTTTTAAAATCTTTAAGTTTTTGGAAATGACTGTGAGCGATGGTGAAAAGGCATCAACCCCATAAAAGCTAATTTTTTTTTCGATTGTGAGTTTACAGAAGATAGAATCAAACCCAGTGCTACGCTCTCAAATTAAAAAAAAAAGTATTTAGGATTTAATATTTGTACATTCTGCTAAATTCTTGTTCTTCTAATAGCAGATTGCTTTTGAATATAGTTACAAGAGCACTGAGAAGAAGAATAGTGGAGTCTTCAATGAAAACTCAGCTGATTTTTGGTTTTCATGTAAAAGCAGTACACACAGGGGAAAAAAATCCACGCAGACAGACAGATGCACTGACACATACGAACGTACAGGCAGACACACGCACGCACGCACACACACACACACACACACACACACAGAGCACACATGCAATTACTGCCATACACACACACACACATACAATTACTGTCATACATACACACACACACACACACAATTACTGTCATACACACACACACACACACACACACACACACACACACCACACACACACACACACACACACACACACACACACACACACACACACACACACTAACTGTCATTGGTTGACTTCATCTTTTAAGATAGTGTGTTTGTGTGAGTGTGCGCGTGTGTGTGTGTTTTGGCGCGCGCGCGTGCTTGTGTGTATATGTGCGGGTATCTATACTCAAGCTTTCGTGCGCGTGCATACACGCGTGGGTGCTGCAATGCCCTTTAGTGGTAGGGACGAGTGGCTGGCTGTGAAATACTGTAGGCCTTTGGAAAAGGAATCATTGTCAGGTCAATGACTGGAACCAGACCTGGTGTGTGTCTTCTCCTCCCCTGGCTCCATCAGACACTGAGAGGTGATCTGGGAGTTTTGTAGAGGGACACGAGACCAAGATCTCTTATACAACGAGTGCCCCCCAACACGCAGAGACAAGCTCCACGATTACAACAGAGATGTCATAGGTAAAGTTGTCCAGGGAAAGTCCATTGAGACTGGTAGATGTATCCAATATATATATATATATATATATATATGGATGTGTACGTTTGAGTATGTACTCTCTCCACAATACATTGCTATAGGCATGCAGGGACCACACCACACCCACACACACACCACACACACACACCACACACACACACACACACACACACACACACAGAGTGGGTGTCGGTTGTATTTGTGGAAAATTGTGCGCTCGGGTCTCTCTCCCCCCTCTCTCTCACACACACTTCACCACACACACACACGCATGCAGCGCGCGCGGAGCACAGACACAGGATCCAAAGGAAACAACTATGGTTTTGCCTACAGATGTAGGAAAATGGTCGGGACATAATCACCTCCACACAATACGCACCCCACGTCACACACCACACACACCACCACACACACACAACACACACACACACAACACAACACCACACACCACAACCACACACAAGAGAAACACGGGGAAAGAGTACTGGGTGTTTCTTTTGGTGGGAAATAAGGACAACAGTAAAAAAAGGGGTGAGGGGAAGTATCACGAATCACGGGCATCAGGTTTGTAATTCTTTTTTCCCCCCTTGTCTCGCTCTTGTAAGAGATCGGGCTAGTCAGAGTGTGTCCACATATATCAC
The DNA here is from genome assembly GCA_028751875.1 of Rapana venosa. Lineage (NCBI taxonomy): Eukaryota > Metazoa > Mollusca > Gastropoda > Neogastropoda > Muricidae > Rapana > Rapana venosa. The sequence continues at coordinate 46,775,267 of CM054153.1, forward strand.
TTTTGGCACTCTCTTGGTACAATACATCCCCTTCGGAAATTCATGTCAGTTGCCTGTTTTTAACCTCCTGTTCCTTTCATGGTCTTTCTTAATGCAGAAATAATAGTGGAGGAAACAAGCGGGGGGGCAGCCACTAACAAAATGTCAATCATTTTTTTAATGATTTTGAAAGATTCGTTTTAAAAGACCAAAGAAAGGATGGGGGGGGGGGGGGGGGGGGGGGGGGGGGAAGAAAGAAATGCTAGAAAAATAAAATCTTTCAATGGCAGCATTTTTGGCATTATTGTGTATGAACCATGCCTTTGGCCTGACCTGACTCGACTTTCGGCTCCTGGGTGAGAAAGCCTTCGTCAGAGGTCCCGGTCTTCTTGTCTGTCTTCTGTGTGTTTTTTTAGTTTCCATCACGGCTTACTGTATGTTGTGCTATTCCTTCGTTCCTCCGAGGTTCACCAATGGTGAGACTTTGCGTATGTGACCCTTCATGTTGACTATGAAGGTAGCCGCATTCCAGCTTCGTGCATTAATAATTGGGCCTCCTGTTATTTAGTTGTTGCGCCTAGGTATATTATATTACTGCAATGTACGTGATGAAAAGTAAAGGAGATTCACTATAAATAACCTTGGCTTGTCAATCAGGTCTTCTGTGTCTGAACCTCATAAAGTATTCAGCAGTCTAGCCAGTGATTTGCGTTATGTCTCATAGATAGTATCATTGTCTACGTCATAGTTCTTACCTATACATAGCAAAATCATGAAAAAGGAATAAACGTCAGTCGCTGACTGATATCCCTTTTTTGTAAAAATATTTTATATTTAAAAAATGGGTACAGGGATTAGCGGTTTCAGGACTGTCGTTACTCTTGTGTTAATTTGCATGCCGGGAAAAGGGTCATTGCTACTGGGGCTTTTTCGTTTGCTTTTATTTTTTTTTTTTCTTTCCTATCCTGTTTTCTCCCCCCCCTTCTCTCTGTGTCTTTGCTCTACTCTGTCTTTCTGTTTTTCCTGTCTGTGTCTGTCTGTCTTTTTCTGTCTTTTTCTGTCTCTCCCTGTCCTTGGATGTTCTTTCTTTATTTTCGTTACTTTTTCGTATAAAACATTCTTTTAATTGCAGTTTACTGGGTGCAACAGCAAAGTGAGAAGCTGTATGACCAGTGGCTTTCCCACTCATGGAATTCCACTTTACAGCTTAGTCTTTAGTGATCGACTATGACTCTCTGACCAGGAGGCTTGACTCGCACAGTGCTTATGTGCTGCAGCCCTGGGGGCTGGTTGGCCTTTGGAGAACATCTCCAACGCTGACTGTCTTCATGCCCACTTGGCCGAGAGAGTGGGGATGTACTGTGGGCAAGGCATCTCCACTATAATCAATTTACTGCCCAGTTTCAAAACAGCAGCTGCCTCCTCTGCTGTTTTGGAGGTCATCGTCGGACACGACGAACAAACAATACAAGTCACTAACAAAGGTTTTAGTGATGTTTTAAGAAATTTTTACCTGGGTTTGATGCAGTTTCTCTTAGATCATCAGTGCTGTTATGTAGGGGTCTATTTTGTATGGCTTTTGCGTTTGTTTTTGTATTTAAAAGCATAAAGTAATGAAACAGTAGATTACAGCAGGGGTTTCAGTGGTTTACGGATTGGATTTTCAGTACACAAACTTGAGAGACGCATGACATGAGAAATGAACTATTGTAGAGGCAGTAGTAGCCTAGGAAAGTAGCGATTGAAGCAGAATGACGGGAAACATTTTAGCAGGAGTAGCATTTGTGAACGTGGCAGTAATTTGTAAGTTTTCCAGAATATATTCAAACCTTTTTTAATTTTCACTTTTCTTTTACAAAAAAATAAGGACAAATGTTTCTTAAACAAAACAAATGAGGTGAAAGTTTGATTTGTTGCTTTACAAGATTCAGCGCTATATAAATTCCATACATGATGATGATGATGATTATTATTATAAAGTACAAATACAATTTCTTTTCATAATCAAGTGATACCAACTGTTTTTCAAGTATTGAACCAGCCAAAACAAACAAACACACACCCCCACACCCCTCACAAAACCCCCCCCCCCCACACACACACACATACCCCCCCCCCCCCCCCCCCCCCCCCCCCCCACACCCCCAACCCCCTTTGACGCCATAGTAACATAAATGCACCATGTCCAACATGAAACAATATCAACCCTCGACGCGCCAATACTCGCCGCTTTCTCATCTCCCACCGTTACCCAGCCACACACATATATTGTGCTCATGTTTATATTAAAGCCCATGTCAGCAGCCGTCAATCATCATCTCTCATCATCGACTCCTCGACACCACCACACACCACCACCCCCACTCATCTCACTCCACACCACACCACCATTCCACATTGTCTTTTTCTCATCACTATATATTTTATCAACAGCTTTTATTAATACACTAGGTTCATCAAACATCACTAGTGGTGGGAAATAAGGACTCACGAACAATAGCATTTAAAGCAGCTGCCAGCAACAGGATGTCACCCACACAACGGACCCCATCCATCCCCCTCAAGCTCATCGATTCCTCTTCTGTTCCACCCTCAACAGATTAATTTTTCCCAACAGGTGGGTAGAAATAACCGCACAACAACATGCTGGTGGAAATAGGCTAACACGTGTGTCGTTGTTTGTAGCAGTCGCCGGGCAGCAAAGATGGTCAAAACGACGCCCTGTCTTGCCTGCCGCCGACCTCCGCCCCCCCCCCCATTAGTCGTTGATCGGTAGTCAGCAAGTACCGCACACATACACCTGAAGAGTAGACGCCACACGGTTCTGTACTGTCGGACATGTCAGACGACGAAGAAGAACAGACAACAAGTACTAACAGGCCCTGTCTTACCACGCGCGCGCCCGCCCTCTTCACACAACCCCCCACCCCCCCCCACGCCACCCACCACCACCTCCTCTTATGACTTGCAGTGCCGTTAATTTTTTGATTTAACTGACTGGCCTATCAGAATACATACGACACAAGAATAGTACCACGAAAAACCGAGTAACACAGACACACACAGCAGATAGAGACACAACTGAGTCTTATAGATCCGCACATAAAAGGACGGCGACCTTATTTACGCCAATCTTCTATGGTACACACACCCAAAAAAAAATTGGAAGCGGAAAATTTTTAAAATCTCGTAAAAAACAAAAGAGGAGAGTCAGATGCAGGGTAAACGCTGTGTAGGGGTGGCTGGTGTTGGTGGAAATAAGGACTAACGGTGAAAGTGACTGGTTAGGGGAGGTATCACACAGACAAACACATTTCATGGTCTGCCTTCCTTTCATTACTGTCTCTTATATAATGGGGTCACCATTTTCATAATTTTAAGAAAAAAATATGCATTGTACTTTCGTCGCAATCCTAGTAATATTAGAGTTCTTTACGTGTAGATGTCATCTTATTATTATTAAAAAAATCAAGTGTCAATTTTGTCTTTTTTTTAATCACTCTTTTGTATTTTTCACTACTGTTTTTCAGTCCTTAACGTGGTCTAGTTTTTGTCAGCCTGAATTCATTTCTGAACATTTTGTCCCTAAGTTCTTGATACCAATCTCTAATAATTGGGTCTCGTAATATTCAGTGCTTGCTCTTTACGTGTGTACATGACCGTAATATATTATGGTGAGAAAATCGAAGGACACTTACCATAAACAACCTCATCTCGTCTTCTGTATTCAACCAGTCATTCTTTCCGAGTCTCCTAAATATTGCGCTGTCTAGCCAGTCCTCTCCATTATACGTCATAAACAGTCTCGTTACATACGTCATAACTCTGCTACGAACGTCGTATCGGTGTGACGAAAAAAAGGATGGATGTGGACTCGATGTCTCTTTACCTTCCAGTTTAGTACCGCTGGGATAATAAAATAGGAGATCGGAGTTGAAGGTTTTAGGAACTGGTGTTGCGTACGTGCTAGTTAGTATTTGTGTGCTGGAAATTTATGAGACTGATTTTTGTTTGTTGTTGTTGTTGTTGTTGACGGTGGTGGTGGTGTTTGTGTCTTTCTTTCTTTCGTTCTGTCGGTCTGTCTGTCTTTCTTGTGTTGTGTGTGTGTGTGTGGGGTGTGTGTGTGTGTGTGTGTGTGTGTGTGTGAGAGAGGGGAGAGAGAGAGAGAGAGAGATGAGAGAGAGAGAGAGAGTCGAGAGAGGGGAGTGTGTGTGTGTTTGTGTGTGTGTGGGTTTTGATTTCATTTTACTTTTTTTCTTAAAAAAGTTATATTAGTGTGTGTATGTGTGTGTTGTGATGTGTGTATGTGTGTGTGTATGTGTGTGTGTATGTGTGTGTATGTGTTTTGTGTATGTGTTGTGTGTATGTGTGTGTGTGTGGTTGGGTGTGCGTGTGCGTGCGCGCGTGTCTGCGTGTGTGTATGTGTGGGGCGTGCATGCACAAAGGAAACGAATTCAGAAGAAACGGGTACACCTGAAAGGAGATCAGAGCCCCAGCTGTTCTGGTTCTGATATCAACGAGTCACCCGGGGACAGGGTGTATATATACTACCCCGGGTTTCCCAGCCTTGACTGTCACTTGATGTGAATCACACCCCACACACACACACACACAACACACAACACACACACACCACACACACACCACACACACACACACAGCGTGTTTTTACTGTACATCACTTTTGGCCAAAATAGATAATAAATTATAGTTGATGTTTTGTTGTTTTCAATAAGTCTACATGACTTAAATGACAATAAAATATTCTGAATCTGAGTCTGAATCACACACACCTAAAACACACCAACCACACACACCCCCACACACACACTCACACACACACACACACACACACCAAACACAAACACATCACAACAACGCACGATATTTTAAGATTTAATTTCTGTCACCCTTTTTGGGGTATGGAGGATTACAAACAAATTTAACAGGAGAATAAACCTAACAGCAATGAGCACCAAAAATAGTATGAATGCTAGCAGGAACTGAAAAGCAAGAGTTCATCGCAAAATGATAAGTCAAAGTCAAGTCAAAGTCAAAGTCAAAAACACTTTAATCATCCCATGAAGGGCAATTACAATACTGACAGGCACATTGATACACATCAAATATATCAAAGACACAAAAGCTATATTTCATATTGGTTTTCAATAAATTTTTCACGAACACACACACACCACACACACGCGCGCATGCGCACACACACGCAAACGCCCGCACGCACACACATCAATTGCGAACACAACTTTAAACCCATTGACTAGAAGACACAAAAACTTGTTTTTACGCACGCATATACGCAGCACGTACACACGCAGGTACGTGTGTGTGCGAACACGCCCACGCACACGCACACAGTATTAAAGACTCAAGACTATTCTTTTAAGTATACACATTTCTTTAAAAGACACAACCTACACTTGCGAAAGACAATTGAAATTTGAAGAAATACCTGTAAATCTTATGAATTTTTGAGAGCGACAGGAGAACTTTTCGAGATTTGCATTTCATTGGCCTACAAAAATTATAACTGGGCATGAGTTGAAGAACACGCGCGCACACACACACACACACACACACACACAGATTTTCATATTTCACCAGAAACTCCACCCAATTCGTTATCTCAAGCTCCCTCATCCTCCGTCTCTTTCCCCCTTCCCCCGCCCCGCCCCCCCCCCCCAACAAAAAGACAAAACAGGGAAGAATATGAGACGAAGCAAATATAGATCTATCTCTTTTTTTTACGCAAAAAAACTTGTGTCGTATATTTTGTAAATGTGATCAACGTTTTTGCGTGTGTATTTAAGCAACCCATCTTTTTGTTTAATTGGATTCTCTCACGTTGTTATTTTTTTGTGGCGTTTACATTGTTGTGATATCAATATTGGTGTTCCTAATAGCTCAGAACGAGCTGTTCTGCAATATGAAATCAGATTTGTTTTATTTTTTGTGCCTTTTATCCATAAGCAACAGGATAGCCCAGTGGTTAGATTTCAAAACTCGTGATCCCTTTGTAGCTGATGGTACGAGTTTGACTCAACTGAGGTATTCGTTAGAGAGGAGTTTCCCGCCATTGTATTAAAATTGGTGCTGAGGGAACTTCACCAAAATGTCCTTCGGAGGCAGCTGTAAACCGTGGTCCCGTGTACAAAAGCTCTGGATAGAATTATCTTGTGCGCATGCAAAAACTCCATTCAATCTCTCTCTCTCTCTCTCTCTCTCTCTCTCTCTCAGTATTACTCTCTCTCCCACTCTCTGTCTTTGCAGGTCTGTGTCTGTCTGTCGTACCAGACAAGGTCATATTATGGTCGGACAGAAGGATGGGTTACACGAGCAAAACACGAATATATAATACCTAGCATGCCTCCTGTTAACTGGAAAAAGAATGGGCTCCCCATGAGTGAACTTGCACACGACACACCGTTAGAAAAAAAATACAGTTCATGACCCCCCCAAGGACACCTCAAAGAGTTGAGGGAGAAATGTAAAAAAGAATTACAATGTATCCTTTTTGTGAGCAATGCATGTCAGAGTCCATTAGAAATCCAGCAATGACGTTCAAGTGACGTAAATTGTTTGGGAAAGAACAGTGTCCATTGCCTGTCGCACATGTTGCAGTACCCGATCTTCCATTCTTCCCTTGCGTATCTCTTGCTTATGTACATGTTTCTGTGTACTATCTCTGTCGCTGTCTCTCTCACTCTATGTCTCTGTCCCACTCTCTGTCTTTGTAGGTCTCTGCCTGCCATCCATCCATCCATCTACCATTCATCTATATCCATCCATCCATCCATCCATCCATCCATCCATCCATCTATCTATCTATCTATCTATCTATCTATCTACCTACCTACCTACCTACCTACCTATCTATCTATCTATCTATCTATCTATCTATCTATCTATATATCTATCTGTCTGTCTGTCTGTCTCTCTGTCTGTCTATCTCTCTACTGATCTACCGATCTATCTATCTGTCTGTCTGTCTGTCTGTCTGTCTATCTATCTATCTATCTATCTATCTATCTATCTATCTATCTATCTATCTGTCTGTCTGTCTGTCTGTTTGTCTATCTATCTCTGTCTTTCTGTCTGTCTGTCTGTCTGTCTATCTATCTGTCTATCTGTCTGTCTGTCTAACTGTCCGTCGTCCGTCCGTCCGTCCGTCTGTCTGTTTATCTATCTATCTATCTATCTATCTATCTATCTATCGATCTATCTATCTTCTATCGATCTATCTATCTATCTATCTATCTATCTATCTATCTATCTATCTTTTCCGTGTCTTTGTATTTCAATGTAGGTCTACCTTGTCTGGTTGCACTCCCTTCCCCCTTCTATCCCCCCTCCCCTCTCTCTCTCTTTCTCTCCCTCCCTCTTCCTCCCTCCGCTTCCCCCTCCCTCTCTTGTCCTGATCACATTCCCTTTTATACGTTTTCCTCTTCTTAAACACAGAGCAATAACAAGAGCTGTGCCAATGAATGTCAGCTTTGGTTATCCATTCATTTGTGAAACAGTCAATAAAAGAAATCCATTAATTTCTTCTTCTTCCTTTTTTTTTTGTCTTTTAAAGCGAAATGTGGTTTTTCCTTCTCCATTCTTGTTGTATACGCGTCATTTAGCGTCTTTCTGATAATTTTCATGCGTATTTTTCTTTTCCTAGTTTTTCTTTACTTCCTGGTCTTTTTCAATTTTGTTGCTGATGTATTTGAGTTGTTGTGGTGGTAGGGGTGGTGGTGGTGGTGGTGGTGGCGGTGGTGTTCTTCTTCAATTCGTTTTTACTACTATAGCATCTGCTGTTGTTCCTCCTCCTCTTCCTTCTTTTATTGCTACTTTAGTTGGGGCACTGCAAGGGTTTATTTTCAGGCTGTGTATCTTGGGTAACTTGAAACATGAGGAGTCCATTCCTCTTAAAGTACACAGATTGCATGCTGGGTATGTTCAGGTAATCCCTTCCACCAACTATATCTGTCCTGTTTTATATGTTTTGCCTATGAAGAAAGGAAGGGGTAACGTGCGGACTAATGACTCTATTGTTTTATTACTGACCTTTGTGCTGTCAGAGTGGACATCAAAGGAAGCCTTCACTATTGCTTTGTAGAATACATTCATAATTATATCACTTGACCTGTGGCGACCTAAGATATTTCTTTATTGGTTGAAAAAATTATCAGTACCTATACCAGTATTTTATTATCTCAATAAGCAGAGAAATTTGTGTTGGTTACGAGCCAGATATAAGAAAAAATAAACAGAAAAAACGCCATTTGTCATAGAAAGTAATACAAGTTCAATCTAAAAAACAAACAAATCCGAATTGACAAGCTTCTTCTGTCTCCTTTGGCAATTGGCATATAAGATTATCAGCAACCAGAAATTTTTTTTGGACCTGGTTCAACTTTAAAGAAAAACGAAATGATTTCACCGTTATCCCCTCCATAGGTTCGTGCTGAGAGAGGTCAGCAGCAAGGTGGTCATAGTACTTCTCACCAGACTAGGTATTCTGTCAGTCCTGTGTTTCAACTCTTAGCGGGATTTCTGTCTTCTGAGAGAACCTTGCAGCCGTAGTACGGCTCTACCCCCAGCCTTTGTCTTTACAATCATTCTCAAGGGCGCGGGATAGCTCAGCAGTCAGAACACTCGCTCTTCCCTCGCCAAGGTTAAGCAGTGTCCAGCGTGATGGCCTCGCGGATGGGTTGCGTGTCCATAAGCCTTGGGTTCGGGACATTTCCTCAATTCATCCAGCTGTAAATGGTACCATGTTCTCTTTAGGGGCAGGGAAGGTAAAGCAGCTATGGAGAGGATAAGGGCGCCACTCTCAAGATGCTTGCACCCTGGAGAAGCTGAAGTATCTGAAATCTCTCTTCCCATCTACTGCGGAGGTTGTGGAATACCTACACCTTTCAGTTTTATCTGTCTATAGACAGTTTTCTTGCCTGTATTTCTACGTTTTTGCGCAGAAATGTTTTCAGAAGTTCTTTTGGTCGCTGTTGTACTGACGTGAGCTAAACGTATGCTTCACAAGGGGATCATAGTTTGCCATCTCATTCGATAAACTTGCATTAGATCATCACCTACATTTTTAATCAGAGCCTCCTGCTTCCTTTGGTGTGTGTTAAGATTTAGGAATGATAAAGTATGGGAGTGAGAAAGGAATGGAAAGATTCTGAGGTAATTCAAGAGTGGTGTGTACCTTGTTTTCAAACTGGAAGAATATATTAAGCCTCATTGTGATGCCTCTCTGTCTGTCTGTCTATCTGTGTGTCTGGCTCTCTGTAAAGATATAAAAGAATCAATCAATCAATCAATCAATCAATCAATCAATCAATCAATCAATCAATCAATCATCTCTTCTCTCTCTCTCTCTCTCCTCCCTACCTACCTCCCTCCCTCTCCCTCTCTCTGTGTATGCGTGTGTGTGTGTGTGTGTGTGTGTGTGTGTGTGACATTTTGAGTTTTGTATAAACCATCTTCAAAAGTACGAACTGTTCTATTTCGGATCCTGTGACAGGATTCTGGAGTCATTGGTTTAGGTATCTGCGACGTTTGTTTTTGCGAGGGCGGGGTTTTTACACCTCCCCTGGGACAGCCGGTCCCTTGAACTGCCAGTGCATGAACTCACTTGGCGTGTGTACGCACGTAAAAGATCTAATTTGCAGAGTAAGGACTTTGCTATAGATGCATGTCAGTGTCCTGTTGGTCAGCCAACAAGCACGTGAGATCTCTTCACGTTGGAAATGCATTAGTTCAACATCTGCTGTGTGTTTTTCTTGGCAGGTATGATGTGGTATTTGATTATCCAATGCTTACCATGCAGAGTCATTGTCTTAGGACAACTGAAAATTGACCCCCGTCGCACAAAGCAGCAGCAGCAACAACAAGAACAACAATAACAACAATACAAACAAACATACCCCAAACACACCAAAAGCAAGAAAAACTGTCAACAAAAACAAACAAAACTAAGGAAAAAATACAAAAACAGAAAATATCATAGTAATCCAGAGAAACGAAGAGTCAATCTTTCTTCAGCCCAAATCTGTGAAAATGTTGCCTTTTCTTTGCAGTTACACCTCTTACCTCAAAACATTATTCAATAAATAGCCTCTCCCATTCTTTTCTTCTTCCTCTCCCCCTATCCCCACACCCCCTATATTGTAGTTTCGTCAGCGCACTTGTTTATCCTGTTGTTGCAGATGTGGTAGAAAGTGCGTGGAATATTCTGAGCGCAAGGACGCCTCCCAAGAAAAACAAATAGGAATCAAACATTTGTCCTCTATGTTGTACTGTATACCCTTTTCTCTCCCTTTCTCTGCTTGAAATTCGGGCTGCTTTTCTCGGGTACAGAGCTTTGGCACAAGAGCAGCGCCACTTGTTTTTGAAAAAAAAAATCCAGTGACGAAATTATTTGTTTTTTCTAGTAGGTATCTTAACATTCTCTCATTTTGTTTTTTTCATATATGTATATATTTTATAGTATTTTGGCAGGGGCAACTCTCTATTGTCTTTTTTAATGTGCGCTGAATGAACGTTGCACACAGGAGCTACGTTAATCGTCTCATTTGATGCACTAGCACCCATGCCACCATTCGTGGGCCGGTGGACGGTTGGCGTGGTGGATGAGGGAGGGTGATCCGTGTTTGAAATGGAATCGATCGCGCGACTTGTGACTTTCTACACAGATGTGTTAGTGTTCAACCACAGATCCTCCGTTCACCTTCGTTTCCTCCTTTTGCTACTTCATGTGCAGCCATGCTATGGCCTTTTCTCTGTTCTTCTTGTACACAAAGTTACCTGTATTCACAGCCCTGGTTTTTCCCCCCTGCTCTTTCTTATCTGTTTCTGTGCCTGTCTACCTGTCTTCCTGCCCTACCTGTTCCCCTTTCTCCGCGTCTGCTAGTGTTACCTTTGTCTTTTCCTGTACGCTTCCCCGTTTAATGCGTAATGCAATTTACCCCGACCGCACTTGCGATTTAATCTCTGTCACTGTATATCTGTCTGCCTATCTTTCTGTCTGTTTGTCTGTCTGTGTAGAGCCTATGAATGTGCGTTTATATATGTTCGTGTGTCTCCTTCATTTCTGTCTGTCTGTCTGTCTCTTTGTGTGTGTGTGTGTGTGTGTGTGTGTGTGTGTTTGTTTTTCTCTCTCTGTCCCGGTTTCTCTCTCATTCTATCCCTCTGCCTATGTATCTGCCTTTCTCTGTCTCCTTTCCTCTCTATGTCTGTCTCTGTCTGTCAGTCTCTGTCTCTGTTCTCTCTCTCTCTCTCTCTTGGAGTATATATGTATGTATGTATGTATGTATGTATGTATGTATGTATGTATGTATGTATGTATGTATGTGTGTGTGTGTGTGTGTTTCTTTGTGTGTGTGTCTGCCTGTCTCTTTCTCTGTCTGTCTGTCTGTCTGTGACTATCTGACTGTCTCTGTCTGTCTGTCTGTCTCTGTCCCTCTGTTTCTTTCTGTCTCTCTGTCTGTGTGTGTCTATCTGTCTGCCTCTCTCCCCCTCTCCCTCCCTCCCTCCCTCCCTCTGCAATGTCTCCTTGCCTCATACTACTTAGAGGTTCCCTCTCAACGGGTCAAAGGGAGATAAGTTCCAGGACAAGGGGCAGTAAGAAGTCAGTTTTCCTGTATAGGCTACACACGGGTATTAATTTTGGGGTCACGTAGTATCTTCTATAGAGTGCGAGTGGAAAAAATGTTGGGGATTTTCACAGATTTTTTAAAGCATGAAATGATGGACTGTGCACTTGTTTTTTGGATTGAGGATATAGAGCAATACCAGGTAGTCACGAGAAAGTTGGAAATAACCATCAAATGAGGTTTGCCTGTATTCCTACAGCGTTGACGCCGCACATGCGGTAAGGAAGCTAGCAGACGACAAATGACTGAGGGGGTGCAGTGTTTGCTGAAAAATAAAAAAAATTCAAACCTACCAAATTTGTTCAAAATCACATGAGTTTTGAGTCAGAGGCTAGTCTTTCACAAAAAGTGGTTTTTATTTCTGTGGATGCCTTAGTACGTGCGGTATGAATATAAAAGCTATATAGAAAAACAGAAGGAAAAGAGTGATTTTTTAATACCGGTGTGTAGCCTGACCTGATCACTGCAGATCCCTGCATGGACTGGAGGGATGAAGGACTGGTGCTGCTTCATCTTACGTGTTAATTAACTGGGCTGGACGTGTGTGATGATCTATCTGTTTTGATGGGGGGTTTTTTAAGTTTTTTTTTTTATGTGTGTTGCTTTTCAAGGAAACTTTTGATTGGTGGGTTTTGTTTTGTGTGTGTGTGTGTGTGTGTGTGTGTCTGTGTCTGTGTGTGTGTCTCCCCGACTCTGTCTCTCTCTCTCTCTCTTTCTCTCTGTCTCTGTGTGTGTGATTTCTGGGTTTTGTGTTGTGTGTGTGTGTGTGTGTGTGTGTGTGTGTGTGTGTGTGTGTGTGTGTGTGTGTGTGTCTGTGTGTCTGTGTGTGTGTCTCCCCGACTCTGTCTCTCTCTCTCTTTCTCTCTGTCTCTCTGTGTGTGTGTGTGTGTCTCTACTTCGAGGTTCTTCACTTTTTAATTGATTTTCTTTCGTTACACAAACGTTTTCTGTCTTAACATGATTTTGAAGAGTTTTTTTTCCCCTTTTGAAAGATAAAAATTCTCTGTCTGTCTCTCTGTCTTTGTCTCTGTCAATTTGTCTCTGTCTGTATGTCTCTCTGTCTTTGCCTCTGTCCATTTGTCTGTCTGTCTGTCTGCCTCTGTCACTGCCTCTTTCTCTATCTCTCTATTCCCTCCCCCCTCTCTCTCTGTCCATTGTCCGCATTCATTTTCTATTCAGAATTTCCCTATAGGCAAGAAAGGAACCCAGGTTTCCTGCAGAATGTTGTGCTAACCTGGTCACTGGAGATCAGCACATGGAATGGAGCAATGAAGAGATATCGCCATATTTTGTTATATGTTAACTGGACAGTTCCTTGTTTTTGTTGCTTTTCAGAGAATCAAATCAGCCTCCTTTTTCTAAGTGTTTTTTGTTTTTGCCTGTCATTCGCTGTAGTCAGTGTGTGTGTGTGTAGGTGAAGGTAAGAAAAGAAAGAAAGAAAGAAAGAGAGAGAGAGAGAGAGAGAGAGGAGAGAGAGAGAGGAGAGAGAGAGAGAGATATAGACATATAGACATACAGACAGAGACAGATAGGGACTGACATAAAAAATCAAGGAGAGACAGGACAGAGAAAGAAATAAAAAATTTCAGACAAAAGAGACAGAGACAAAAGAGACAGAGACAGCAACCTCACCAGCACCACAACACAGGAACTGTAGACTAATGGTCGTGATACGTACGCCCCATAGCGTAGAGATGGAAAAGCTTGAAGGATAGAAGAAAGAAAAGGAGGAGGTAAAGGTGTCCCATTACCTATAAGGTCGTAGGGGAGCGAGGCGTCAGAGACCTCACTTCTCTAGGGCCAGCATATTGAGGGCGGCGCCCATCTCCTCTCCCTCGCTGCTTTACCTTCCCTGACCCTAAAGAGGGCAGGTACCCATTTACAGCTGGGTGAACTGGGGGAACTGTACTGAAGCCAAGGCGCGCAAACGGTCACCCATCCAACTGGTAACCACGCTCGACGCTGCTTAACTTGGCTGGGGGAAAGCGAGTGCTCCGACCACTGAGCTATCCCGTCCGCTAGAAAGAGCAGAAAGAGAAAGTGCTTCAGAAGGAAGGTGTTAAACGTGTATGGGTCTTTTCTGGCCTAGCCTGCGTGAGTTTCGCCAATGTCCAGTTGTCAGGTCTGCTTGGATATAAGTCCATTCCTGCTTGTCAGTCTGATTGACTGATTGATAGATTGATGGGCTCTCGGTCCGCTCGCTATAGGTTGGAGTGGGAGTGCTTGTGTGGGTTTCTCTCTCTCTCTCTCTCTCTCTCTCTCTCTCTCTCTCTCTCTCTCTCTCTCTCTCTCTCTCTCTCTCTCTCTCTCTCTCTGCGGTTGTGTCCTCTTGGTTAATGATTGTGTTCTCTTGCCGGCTGTCTTTGTTCTGCACTTTTTGTTTGTCTGTCTGTGTCAGTCTGTCTCTGATAGTTTTTGTCTCTTGCTGCTTTGTCTTAGCCCTCTTCCTTTTATCCATGTGTGTGTGTGTGTGTGTGTGTGTGTGTGTGTGTGTGTGTGTGCATTTTTCTGTTTGCTTGTCTGTCTGTCAATGTTTGAATGTCTTTTTTCTGTCTCAGTCCCCCTCCTTACATATTCTGTGTGTATGTGTGTGTGCGTGCTTGCGTAGTAGTATTATGTGTCCGCGGGCATATGCGTGTCAGTGTGCACGTGCAAAGGAGCATGCGCCTGTAGACTGTCAACGTTCTCAAATGTGAAAATGATCCGTGCTGAATGGCGTGACGGTTGTGACTGAAGCGGCGATTTTCTCCGGCCTTGGTGTCCCGGCGGTAGTCATTAGAGGCAAGGTGGCAACCCGGTCACACCTCCTCCACAAGTGCTGCCGCTGCTTCACACAGCTAGCTGGACTCCAGCCAGTTCAGTTACCAAAGGACCCCAAGTTCGCGCCTCTGGGCCTGCTCTGCAACCGAGCACAGGAACATCGCCAGGCTTCTCGTTTTTCAATGGTGTGCGAACGAAAAGATGAAATATTTACCGATGCGTGCAGTTCGGGGAGGGATAGGCTCTATCAGGTTCTAGTTACCGTAAGGTGTACTGCCTGAAGAAAACACAGCGCAGCAGTTTTCTAACGACGCCTCGTGTAGGTGGTGGTTAAGGGGAACGTCAGTCGACCTACATGTTTAAGTTGATGCTGGCTAAATACCAAATTTGCGCGTCGTTGTGTTAGGACATTGAGGATAACGTCTGCGTCAGGAGTTGGGCGGGAGCCATTGACGCCGTTGGTGCTGGCAGCGTGGTCCACTCATTCCCTTGATGGACATTGCGCGGTTCCAGGTGGCAGCTCCCCAGCCTGACCTTACTCTGGAGGGAGTTTGCCTCGTTATCCCACTGTGATAACTCCCAGTGCCTGGCCCCGCTCCTCCCTTTCCGCCCATTCCCATCTTAACATGATTGGCATTTGCGTTGCGCTGTCACTGTGTAAGGTTTTGATGTGTTTTCAGGCAGTTTAACTTGCTTTGAAATGAAGCTCCGAGTCAAATATATGTTAAGTTTGTGGGAGGCTTTCTCTGTAGTATTTCATTTTTGGCTATTATGTAGTAAGAGTGAGAACTTTGTGAACAGGCATCTGAAGGCTTTCTGAAGCGTGTCATCGCCCAGTATAGATGGTATGTTCATCCTCTAAAAACTCCATGTTATGCATTTTCTCTTTTCTATAACTGTCATTGTGCTCTGAATTTTCTCTTTTTCTTCAACACTGCTTTGGCCTTCGTGACAGGTAGGGCTATACACATTGGTTGGTCCTTTTTTTGCCTGGTCCTTTTTTTCTTTACCTAACTGTGGCCTTTTCATTTCACCTTTGTTTTCTTGTGTGCGACGGACTGTGACTTGTTCTCTGTACTGTTTCAGCCTGGAGGGTGAATAGTGATGGTGTAATGTGGCACAGGAACAGGGCGTCCATTCTTCCCAACATTTGCTCAGAGGGCCTTTCGTAATCATGTTTACTTCTTATTTTGAGACAAAACTATTTTAGCATTTTTTGTTGCAAGTATCAGCGTTTAAGAAAGCATGTCAAGAATTGGGGCCTGTTGCAGTTGATGGAGTTGGGTATTTGAAAGATCAATAAATGATTTAGTTCGTTTTGGAGAAAACTGGTATTCTTGACGTGGTTCATTAGTACAGCGACGGACCTGCTCTATACCTTAGCTGTTAGCAGAGCAGAGCTCAAAGCTCCCCTACACGCCCAACAAATATGTGACCTTCCAGCACTTGAAGAGTCTCGTCACTTACCCTTGTTTCTGACTTTTTACAAGTTTCTATACATAAATATGCAATTCTGTCACATTCAAACCCGGACAGTACAGAAAATCTGTTCTGCAAAACGTTTGGCATTTCGCATTCTTAAAAAGATCTTCAACTCCTCTCATCCTCGAAGATCAATCATCTCTAATCAAGGTTAGTGTCTGGACCCGTGACCCGACACTCAGTTTAAGGTGTGAGTTCGATTCACCAATACTCCAGGAGTTAGCATTGGGTCTGACTCAACTCCCCTGCAAATGGCAATACAAAGCACGATGTCCTGTGTCAACGCACAGCAGCATCTTGGTACATGTTAACATCCCACCTGTCCTAGAAGAGTAGATCAGAGGCGGCCGGTGGTATGGATGAATGATATAATTATGCCTGCATTTTGCGACTTAGGGAGGGGCAGACTCCACCATGTTTCACTGGCCAAAGGTACACTAGAGAGCCGTGGCTCATGACTCCTCAAAGAGTAAAATGGAGAAGTCAATGAAGTCATTACCAGGTCTTGGAGATTCGAGAACATTTCTCGTTCATTAATCAGGCGTCATCTCCCCTACAGTGCCCTCTAGTCTTCGTGCAATCTTTTCATTCAATCCCACAGGATCCCAGCAGGTTTTATCGTTAACCTATAAAAGAGTTCAGACGAGCTCATAAAAGTTTCATTTGCAACTCTTTTAACGGTAACTCTCACAAACCACACCTCTCTAACTGTTTTGTTTGTCGCAATAAAACGATATCGGTGATTTACTTCAGACTGTAATAGTTTGTACGTGTAGATGTGGGGCGGGGTGGTGGAGGTGGGGGGTGGGGTGAGGGTGGGGGTGGGGGGTGCCAAAAACGAAGAGGTAGAAGAAATGGTGGTAGGTTATGCTATGTAACGAGGAAATGAGTAAAAGAAACACAAGGACGCTCTTTCAATGGGTGAAGAAAACTGACATATCAGGCTTTCAGAGTGAGCTGGAACGAAATAGACAGTTGATACGGATAGCCCACCTACAGATAAATAGACAGTTGATACGTATAGCCCACCTAGAGATAAATAGACAGTTGATACGGATAGCTCACCTAGAGATAAATAGACAGTTGATACGGATAGCCCACCTAGAGATAAATAGACAGTTGATACGTATAGCCCACCTAGAGATAAATAGACAGTTGATACGGATAGCCCACCCAGAGATAAATAGACAGTTGATACGGATAGCCCACCCAGAGATAAATAGACAGTTGATACGGATAGCCCACCTAGAGATAAATAGACAGTTGATACGGATAGCCCACCTAGAGATAAATAGACAGTTGATACGTATAGCCCACCTAGAGATAAATAGACAGTTGATACGTATAGCCCACCTAGAGATAAATAGACAGTTGATACGGATAGCCCACCTAGAGATAAATAGACAGTTGATACGGATAGCCCACCTAGAGATAAATAGACAGTTGATACGGATAGCCCACCTAGAGGTAAATAGACAGTTGATACGGATAGCCCACCTAGAGATAAATAGACAGTTGATACGGATAGCCCACCTAGAGATAAATAGACAGTTGATACGTATAGCCCACCCAGAGATAAATAGACAGTTGATACGGATAGCCCACCTAGAGATAAATAGACAAAAATTAAATTTGCCTGCCTCACAAGATCTTTTCAGAACAAGCACTGCATTAAATATCTCAAATACTGATCTTATCTTACTTTAATTGTCATTTGCTGTGATATCTTTTACTTAAAGGATGACCTGACAGGCTTGTTAGAACACTGAGACGAGAAAAGGTACAAGAGCATAATTCTAAGCTTATGTTATATATCATAACAGTTGTACGATTTTAACTGAACTTGATTCTAGTCAAGGTATACAACCCGAAAATAAGCTTATAATTTTAGGTAGGTAATGTAAGCAACAGTATTTATCGACCGATAGATTGATTGATTCAGCCTCTCGCTGCCAACTTTTCAATTCTCTAGACATTTAAATGTAGTTAACACTAGTACCTGACAGAAATTTAAGAAATCACACTAGAAAACTTCTTTTCTAAAAGAGAGAATTTGTGATGCACCTGTACAGTAGCCGTAATATAAACAACATGCTTCTGACTTCAGTGATGTGAGATAGGTAGATAGACAGACAGACAGAGGGAACTCTTTCATCCTAGCCCCTTTAACTGAGTCAGCATTCTTTTTAGACTTTTCTGAAAACGGAGAGAGAGAGGCAGAGACAGACAGACAGACAGACAGACAGAGACAGAGGAAGACAGACTGACAAACAGACAGAGGGGTAAGTGGGCTGGGTAAAAAGCCAACCTAATAAAATGGTCTTAGAACTGAAACGAAACAGACACAAAAGATAGCAGTATTAGTAGTTAATAAACAGGAATCAGTCCCAGAAATTGTCAAGTGAGGCAATCGAAGCTAGCTAGACATTGCCTGAAGTATTACCGCCGTTTTCCTCCACTGCCATCCTCCAACGGGCGACAAGGCTTAGACACTGGTTTCCGGCGGATACGGAAGTTAATGAGCTGAAGGCGATTATGGGTAATTCGACACTACCGATGATTTCTTTGTAGGAGAGAATGAAACTAAAAAGGTCGGCGGGGAGAAAAGCCCGGACAAGCAATGGAGATGTTAATAGTGGGATTTAAGTACCGAGAGGAAATTGGACGTTTGGTGGAAGTAGTGATCTCTGTCTGATCATCTCCCAGCCTTTGAAATCTACTCTCTTTTTCCTTCTTCTGATCAGCTTTTGTGTGTGTGTGCTCACACAGACACAGAAAGACAGACAGACACACAAACGCACACCATGCATACCAAACACACACACGCACACACATTAAGATTCAAGATCTAATTTCTGTCATCCCTTGTAGGGATTGGAGGATTACAAATTAAGCTAGGGAAGAAAAGCAGCAGCTATTCATCCCCATCCCGCCCAAAATGTGAACACGAACTTAAACACTCCCCCCCCCCCCCCCCCCCCCCCAACTAAATGGCTAAGCGTTAAAAAAAACCCCACCATTTCCCATCTTAAGAAAATATACCACGAAGCTGTGGGATCAAGATGTCTTTGAAGCAAAAAATCAACTTTTTTGATTACTGTTTTGTTAAAGCTTTTTCCCCGATTGCTATTTAACAGAAGATTTAAATGAAAAAAAAAAGATCTCAAGTATTCAATCATTTTTAAATGGTAACAAGAGTTAGCAAATGCTAACTAGTCTAACAAATTCTGACAATAAGGGAAGCACTTTTTCATGATTAACTTTTCATTGGCATACAAAAAAAAGCAATACCAAGCTTGAACATGTTTTAAGGAAGTCCCAAGGAATAGATGTCTCGGATATATCTGCAGTAGGGACACTATAATAAAGCGATATCATTTCCTAGAAGAGACACATGATCTTTTGAATATGTTTAATCCTGAGTACCTGCCACAGCATAATTATGTGTGCTCTCAAGTATGTATGACCGTATGTACCTGTCTGAGTACTGTTGAAATGCTTTTAAATAGATATATGATGTTTCATGTGGTAGATTACGAAAATGTGCAACCTCAACAGAAAGCTTAATAACAACTACAACACAATTGATAAGAAAATAGATTTAACAAACATTTTTATTTATTTATTTACTTTATTCTTTTATATCGGGGATAATGGAAAAAGCACTTATATGCTTTTTTACATCCATTCCCCGTGTGTATGCGGTTTTGTACATTCTGTCATCTGTTCCCACCGGCACACAATGGCCTACTCTTACGAAAAGCAGAGCAGTATTTAACGTGCGCGCATGGATACTCTTACGCAACTACACACTGTCATGCACTTCTTCCCCTTTAACTTTCTATTTCTCTCTTTTCTCTCTGACAACCGCGAGGATTAAACGCGACATTAGATTTTCAAAAAAAAAAAAAAAGAAGGAAATCACGCGCGGGGTTTGTGTGTTTGTGCGCGTGCGTGTTTTTGCGCGCGTTCACGCATAGGGGCGGAACGTGCAGAGAATAGACAAACAAGCTTCAGGACGTCTAGTTTACAGTCGTCTGGTGTGGCCGCTGGGTTGGAATGTGCGTCTGCTTGTGTGTTCTTTTCATTACGGAAAGTTCATCTCTCCCCTCCCGCTGGAGTGTGTTCCCAAAGGCGTGTTTCGAAACAGGAAAGGGGATTCGCTCAATTTCTCTGTCTCTGTCCGTCTCTTTGTCCATCTGTTTTGCTATCTCCTGCCCCTCCCCCACTTCTCTCTCTCTCTCTCTCTCTCTCTCTCTCTCTCTCTCTCTCTCTCTCTCTCTCTCTCTCTCTCTCTCTCTCTCTTCTTTCTCTCTCTATCTGTGTGTGTGTGTGTGTGTGTGTGTGTGTGTGTGTGTGTGTGTGTGTGTCTCCTCTGCCCTGGAGTTAACATCAGTGCCGATTCCACTCTCCCCAAAAGTCCTTCAGATGAGACTATAAACCGAGGTTCCGTGTGCGAACGCTCTCAGAACATTCTGTGCACACGTTAAAACCTGTTTCACTTCTCAAAAGTGTAGGCTATTGTGTGCCGGTTGGAACGGATGACAAAATTTACAAACCTACATACACAGGGGACTGGATGTGAAAAAAAGCACGAGAGCCTACTCCATTAACCTGGAAATAGGAATCAATCTGCCTCCCTCTCTTTGTCTCTCTCTGTGTCTCTGTCTCTGTCTTTGTCTGCCTGTCTGTCTTTGTGTGTCTCTGTTTGTCTGTGGGTGTCTCTGTCTGTCGCTGTCTCTGTCTCTCTCTCTCTCGCTCTCTCTGCCCCCCTCTCTCTCTCTCTCGCCCTCTCTCCCCCCTCTCTCTCCCCCCTCTCTCCCTCCCCCCCCCCCCCCTCTCTCTCCCTCTCTATTCCCTGACCAAGGCCCTCTTTTCGTTCTGTGCTTTCCCCCTATGTAATCTTGCTTGGTTTAAATTTAAAAAAAAAATTCTTTCCTTCTTTATGCTTGTCTGTTTTGAAGGGGTGGATTAAAACGTCCTGATTAATCTGCTGCCATTAGTAAATAAACTGTCTGTTTGTTTGTCTGTCTGTCTGTCTCTCAGTCTGCCTGTTTCTCTATATTTTGTGCTTGTTTCTTGTTTGTCAGTGTGTGTGTGCGTGCGTGCGTGCGTGCGTGTGTGTGTGTGTGTGCTGTGTGTGTGTGTGTGTGTGTGTGTGTGTGTGTGTGTGTGTGCATGTATGTACACACGTGCATCCAAGTGCTTGCCACTGTATCTCAGTGTCTTTTGTCTTTCTGTCTGCCACTATCTCTTCTCTTCCTTCATTTACGCATTCTCTCCCATTCGCTCTTTATTCCTCTGTCTCTGCCTCTGTCTGTCTGTCTCTCTATGTGTCTCTGTGTCTGTGGCTGTCTCTGTCTGTCTCTCTCTCTTATCTCTTGACATTAATGTTCAAGTCAGTTAGGGATTATGCATTGTTAAATATACACTATCTTTTAAAAAAAACCATGTTGTTGTAGTAGTAGGGTTTTTCTCCCCTTGTTTTGTTGATAGTTCCTAATCGGGGCTAGGGCCGGATGAAAAAAAAAAGTATGCGTATGCTTATTCTGTTACCCTTGAAAAAGAAAGATTCATTCATTCAAAGAATAAAGGTTCATTCATTCATTCATTCATTCATTCATTGTCTATCTGTCTGTCTGTCTGTCTGTCTGTCTGTCTGTCTGTCTGTCTGTCTCTCTCTCTCTCTCTCTCTCTCTCTCTCTCTCTCTCTGTTTAATTCTTTTCTCTGTCTGCCTGCCTCTCTCTCACTCTGTTTTTCCTCCTCCTCCACATCATCATCATCATCATCATCTGTCTCCCTCTGTCCCTGTTGTTTCGCAGACGATGTTTCCTCCCATTCAGCTGTTTGGCCGGAAGAGCGCCATGTTGCCGGAACAGGAAGGAAGATGACACTTTTGTTACTATCTTTTTCCCGTAGGACAGGAGCTGGTCAAAATGGATTCTCCTTCAAGGCAACGGAATTGATTTTCTTTCCCCGTTCATAATTTACTACAACCTTCTCTCTGTCTGCCCTGTCTGTCTGTCTTCTGTCTGTCTGCCTCTCTCTCTCTCTCTCTCCTCTCTCTCTTCTCCTCTCTCTCTCTCTCCTCTCTGTGTCCCTCCCTCCTTCCCTCCCTCCCCCCCTCTCTCTCTGTGTCACAAAAGTTATGGCATCACTTTGAAATCCACTTCATTTCGACCTTACTGAAAAATTAAACATTCGTACACACAGTCCTCAGACACGCACATACGGTCATACATACTTGAGAGCACACTGAATAATTATTATACTATAGAAGGCACTCCGGAGAAAGTGTGTACACAGACACGCAGAAAGACACGTTAACTAACGCAGGCGCTTGTCTTCATCCCCCCCACCCCCCGCCCCCCACCAAACCGTGTTATCATAACCACCACCATCACTACTACCACTACCAGTACCCCATTAATCCACAAACCCCCCAGGGGATGTCTTTAAGTTTTCCTGAAACATGATTCTTGGTCTTGAACCACCGCCGCCTCAACTATCACCACCACTACCATCAACAACAACAATTTGAAAAAAACACCCAAACAGTAGCCCGACAGAAACATATGCAAGAAGCCAGACTTTTAATTTTGGGGGCTGCTGATGTTGTTGATGCACCATGTCAGACGACAGTTTCAGCCCTGACATCTTGGACTGCTGAGTGACAGGAACACGACGAACCAGACAACAGACTTGCTTCTTCTTGTTCTTGTTCTTGTTCTTGTTCTTCTTCTTCTTCTTCTTCTTCTTCTTCCTCCTCCTCCTCTTGTTCTTGTTCTTGTTCTTGTTGTTGTTCTTCTTCTTCCTCCTCCTCTTGTTCTTGTTGTTGTTGTTGTTGTTGTTGTTCTTCTTCTTCTTCTTCTTTTTGTTCTTGCTTCTTGTTCTTCTTGTTCTTGTTCTTGTTCTTGTTCTTCTTCTTCTTCTTCTTCTTCTTCTTCTTCCAACGCTCAGACAGCAACTATTGTTGTCTGCTGTCATGGAGGCGAAAATGTTATTGCTTACGTTTTTCTGCTGAGCTGTGTCGGAACAACCCACGTCACACCACGTCACAACAGACAAGGACACCTGTCGTCCTAAGGACACCGACCGCCCAAGGCTACAGAATGACAAGAAGAGCACGAGAAAACCCAACGACATGAAGGAGAGCATGGACAGCAATCATTACGACAGCAGCAACTACAGTGGTATCCACCACAGCTTGACAGCAGCTTAGTCGTCAGAAAGAAAGGGAAACGTTGTAGAAGGTATACAGAGAGAGTGGGGAACAGATGAAAGGCAAATAGTATCTGTAGTGTAGTCGACTCGTCTTGTTCGAGCATCGCCACTTGGAGCTATGGAAACGTGAAGTCCTTGACAAAATATACAAACTAGCAAAGAAAGAAAGAAAGGAAAGAAGAAAGAAAGAGGAAAAAACTAAGCAAAACGGATTTTATTTGTTGTTGAAAACATATACAAAGTGCTACGAATGAGTATGCAATCAATCAGCACTCACACAATCAATGAAATGAATTAAAAAAAGAAAGAAAGAAACAAATTTTAATATCATTAAACTTTTCAGCCAGAAACAGAGCTGTACTGGCAGTAATATCTGTCAGTCATCATGACAACCAGAACGAACATAATTTATGATGTCATTAGGACGTCAGTGAAAAACCGCTAAGGGATTACGGGGAGGAAGACAGAAAACTGAAAAGAAGACATAAAATGAAAGGAAGGCAGAAACCTAACATGGAGATATAAATATGAAAGTCAAAGCAGAAATATGAAGACAGAAAAACCCAAAGGATGGAAGAGATATAAAAATGTAGAAGTGAAAAGAAAGCAGAGAAAAAAGGGACAAAGATAAAACGAAGGCAGAAACATAAAAGACACAAAAATGAAAGGAAGGCAAACAAACGAAAGGAAAAGAGAAATATGAAGACATAATTTTTTTTAAAAGGCAGAAACAAAAAGGTAGAAACATGAAGACAAAAAAGATGAAAGGAAGACAGAAGCATCAAAGGAAGACAGAAGCATCAAAGGAAATCAGAAGCATCAAAGGAAGTCAGAAACATCAAAGGAAGACAGAAGCATCAAAGGAAGTCAGAAACATCAAAGGAAGACGGAAGCATCAAAGGAAGACGGAAGCATCAAAGGAAGACAGAAGCATCAAAGGAAGTCAGAAAAATCAAAGGAATACAGAAGCATCAGAGGAAGACAGAAGCATCAAAGGAAGACAGAAGCATCAAA
Organism: Rapana venosa; assembly: GCA_028751875.1. NCBI lineage: Eukaryota > Metazoa > Mollusca > Gastropoda > Neogastropoda > Muricidae > Rapana > Rapana venosa. The sequence goes on from CM054153.1 coordinate 46,799,390, forward strand.
AGAAGACAGAAGCATCAAAAGAAGACAGAAGCATCAAAGGAAGACAGAAACATAAACACAACACAGAAGCAGCTGCAGATGCACACTCTATGGACGATAAAACGGCAACAAAAAAACAAACAATGGAAATAGAAAAGAAAAGAGGAAAAGAAGTAAACTGTTAAAGATGAGCAAAAGGGATCGAAAAAAGAAAACCAACACAACAATAATAACAAAAAAAAACAACGATATTAACAATAAAAACAACAAGAACACTAAAAGACGACAGTACCCCCCCCCCCCCCCCCCCCCCCCCCCCCCCCAGCGAGACAACAAAAAATATAAAGACCAAATAACAATAAAACAGATATATTAAAAAAAACAACAGTTGTAACAACAATAACCACGAAAAAGCATCAACATTACAGCGACAATATCAAACCCTGCCGGCAGGAACCCACGTCACAACACACAAAGAAAAAAAGAAGTGAGGCACGAGGGCATTACGGTTTATAACTGCAAAGTGACAGGAAGCGGCAGAGGAAAGAACAGTCATTAAACCAGCAACACCGCAGCATGGTAATGGAACACCCAGAAAAAAAGAACGAATAATTCAAAAAACCTAAACAACAAACGAAAAAAAAAGATAGGAAGATGTAAATTAAAAGAAATAATGATCGTAAAACACCTTGTTCAGGCATTTTCTTCTTAATGGAACAGAAAACAAACCGTTTAAAAGGAAGCCCGGGTAGCACGGGTGGTTAGAGCGTTGCGCTCGCGATTTGATGGCCAGGGATCAAGCCTGTGTTCGAGACATTTCCGAGACGCCCTTTCAAGGGGATTTCCCCCCCTGGAGGTACATCAGTACCGACTCCAATCCCCCGAAAAGTCTGTGGATGAGGCGGTAAACCGAGGTGCTGTGTGTGAACGCACGCAAAATATCTCGCGCACAAGCTAAAACCCGTTCCACTTTTCGGAAAAGTAGGCTATTTCTTGCTGGTAAAAATAAAAAGGTAAAGGTGTCCCATAACCTATGAGGTCGTAGGGGATTGAGGCGTCAGAGACCTCAACTTCTCAAGAGGACAGCATATTGATGGCGGCGCCCATCTCCTCTCCCTCGCTGCTTTACCTTCCCTGACCCTAAAGAAGCAGGTACCCATTTACAGCTGGATGAACAGGGGGACTGTACTGAAGCCAAGGCGCGCAAACCGTCACCCATCGAAGTGCAGTGGTAACCACGCTCTGGTGCTGCTTAACTTGGCTTGGGGAACGCGAGTGCTCCGACCACTGAGCTATCCCGTCCCGCTGGTAAGAATAGACGACCAGAAAATAAGAGGAGAACGCATGCACACAGGTGTCGTCGAGGCGAGAAATCACCTCCACAGTCGGAAGGCGGCTACTTTAACGGTGGGTAGCACAACAAGGTCACAAGAAGGTCGTAAACGCAAAAGTCTTGGTGAATCTCGGAGGTCTTACCGAGGAGTGAAAAATGTTAGAAAAACTAGACTTGCAAGCAACAAACAAAAAACCCCAACAAAATAACCAAATAAACAAAGAAAGAGCAAAAAAAAAGAAAAAAAGAACGAAAGAAAGAAAAAAAAAAAAGAAACTATCAAAAGGAGCAGGCGGGGACCAACCCCAACAGAATGTCACGTCCCCAAACGATTCACCGCCAGAGGCAGGGCTGTGTGACAGGAACATCCAGCCCTCCGTCACCATGACAACCGGAACGGAAATGTGACGTCATTAGCACGTCAGTGCCGAACAGCCACGGCACGACAGGAAAGGAGACAACACTGACTGACTGACTGCACTGTCCACAGCGACAACGATGCAGAAGTAGCGGCAGATACACACTGAAACAGTGTGAGATAACAAAGTATTTGAATTGTGAACTGAATCAACACTAACACTAACAGCGTGACAAGAAATACCAACAACACTGATAGCGAAAAGACGTAAAATCTGAAGAAATAGAAGGAAGAAAAAAAAGGGAGAAAATGTTGACAGCTGTAGACAAACAGAAAAGAAAAGGAATGAGAGAAGAAAGGAAGACAAAGAAGAGAAACAGAATCAACAAAGAAGTATTATCAACAGATGTAAAAACAACCATGACAGTTTCAATGGGAGAAACACACAAAAAGAATGCAAAGGAAAAATTTTGGTTAAGAAACAAAATCTGAGAAAAATCAGTTGTAAAGAAAACGGGAAGTAAAAACCCACAAAAATTTAACAAAAGGTGATAATTAGCTTAGAGGCAAACGATCCTTGCTAATTATCATGATTAAAAAAAGACTTGAGAACATTAACACAAAAAAAACCGGAACGAAACAGCACAACGCGCGATCATTGCTTGGTTTAGCCAGGAGAAGTATCAAGGCAGAAATATATATAGCTCACCATCACAATAGCAAAATGACAGAGATACAGGGTAAATGTGTGAAGGAGACAAAGAAGTGAAAGGAAGAGGATATGATCTAGAAAACTTGGAGAATGGGGATTGCTTACATTTGGAAACGCACACACACACGCACGCACGCACGCACGCACGCACGCACGCACCCACCCACGCACGCACGCACGCACGCACGCACGCACGCACGCACGCCACACACACACACACACACACACACACTTCAAAACGAAATCAAAACAAAACATTACTTAAACAATAATGAAAGAACGGAAAACCCACATGTTTAGTGACTTTGACTGCACATTGGGCTTCTTTTTTTGTTTGTTGCATCTAGTTTAAAAAGGATCACCCTGATCTGAACAACAAGTCTGTACAAACTGAATAATTCAACCACCCACTGTTGGCCATATTGCTGCATTATCGTACTTTTAAATGCCTGTTTTCTCTCTTTATTGATCCGTGTTTGTCTGAAAAGAGTATATGTACAATGTCATTTAATTCCACAATACGCTTTGTATGTTCTTCCTTATACTACCCCCCTCCTCCCCTTGCCGATCCCCCCCTCCCACCCCCACCATAGAGTCTAGAGCTGAAATACCTGTTTCCATCCATATCTATCTAACAGCCAGAGGAGAGGAGAGGGGAGGGGAGGGGAGGAGAGGAGAAAAGAGGATAAGGGAGGAGAGGAGAGAGAAGAGGAGAGTGAAGGAGAGGAGAGGAGAGGAGGAGAGGGGAGAGAAGAGGAGAGTGAAGGAGAGGAGAGGATGAGGGGAGGAGAGGGGAGAGAAGAGGAGAGTGAAGGAGAGGAGAGGAGAGGGGAGGAGAGGGGAGAGAAGAGGAGAGTGAAGGAGAGGAGGAGGAGGGAGGAGAGAGGGGAGAGAAGAGGAGAGTGAAGGAGAGGAGAGGAGAGGGGAGGAGAGGGGAGAGAAGAGGAGAGCGAAGGAGAGAAGAGGGGAGGAGAGGAGGAGAGGAGAGAAGAGGAGAGTGAAGGAGAGAAGAGAAGAGGTGAGGAGGAGAGCGGAGGAGAGGAGAGAAAAGACGAGAAGACGAGAGAAGAGAAAATGATAGGAGAGATGAGAGGAGAGGAGAGAAGACAAGACAAGAGAAGACAAGACAAAAGAAGAGAAGATGATAGGAGAAAGGAGAGGAAAGGAGAGGAGAGGAAAGGAGAGAAGAGCAGAGCAGAGCAGAGCAGAGCAGAGCAGAGCAGAGCAGAGCAGAGCAGAGCAGAGAAGAGGAGAGTAGAGGAGAGGACAGAGGAGAGGAGAAACAAGTAATGACACCTTTTGTTCGAATGAAAGACAGTGTTGACAGAAGCATAACACAGCCTGTGTCACATAGTGCAGGCAAATGTGATGCCTTCTGGGCGTTTATGGTCATCATCCACAACGAGATTGAAGGAATGAAGGAAGAAAAGGAAACACAGAAGCAAAAGCCACGACAGACCCAGTTATTAGGCCAGCAAGCAACACTGCAGCAGCCAGAACGGCAATAACTGAACAAGAGAGAAAAAATAGAAGAAATTATCAAAACATGTGGACGGGGGAAAACGGTATGAACCAAATAGATTAAATATGTAAGAGAAAAAGGTTTAACGTAAACAAAAAACAAAGTGAATCCTTTTCGGAGAGATGAAAAAATGGCATAAAAGTGAAATGAGGAAAATAAAAAAAAGGAGAGAAAATAAAATCTGGCTTGAAACTGAAATCAGAAGAATGATAATCAGAGAGAAAATGAAGTGAAACAGAGATTGAAAGAAAATGAATAATTTTTGAAGAGGCAAAGTGAAAAAAATATGAAGAGAATAATTTTGAAAGGGACGCGATTTCATATGAAAATATCCCCCTCCCCCAAAACAAAAATCAGGACAGAGAAAACGGGCACAAAAATAAAAGGAAAAAGATTGTTTCAGGAGACATAAAGAACTGTCAAAAAACTTAAAATGGAAAGCATATTTTAAAAATACCCACCAGCGCCACTTGTTTTATTTTAGCAGCACCCAACTTATGCATCTGTTACCTACCTGAAAAAACGACCACCTGTAGCAACGACGCACATTTAAACTGGAAAGCATCAACAGCAATCAGTTCCACAGGAATGGACAGGCTTGATCAGAACTGGAATGAGGCTG
>CM054153.1:46808915-46813915 GCA_028751875.1 Rapana venosa
GCGAAAAAAGCAATAAAAACAAGCCAACAAAGAAGTAAACAGACCATTAAGATTACAAGCATCTCCAGTCTAGTAATGCAGGCATTGAGTTCAACATTTATAAACAGCTTACAATACATATTGAACGAAACTGTGACAACTTTGAGATTCCATCCATGAACTGTTGAAGAAAACGAAATTAAGATGAAAGAAATAACAAAAAGTAAAAAAAAAAAGGACAAAAGAGAAAGAACATCAACAAGGGGTAGTGTCTGCAAGTTTATAGTTGTTGCATTTTGAAATCGGGAAACTTTGCTTTCACATTCTTATGTTGTTGATACTCTGTTGCTATAACTTCAGATACGACAGTTTTCTTGATCATGTTTCGCGTTCTACAAAGTACGTTCTCATATTATATGCTGACAAGCTGTTATTTTAGCTGACAATGATTTAGAAATCGCTTCTTCACATTTTGATACCATTTCTAGTTATATCTTATTCCAACTAAACATGCTGTATACTAACAGCGTACTGTAACCTAAAATGCGATGCATTTTCTGGTCAGTGGCTTGTCGTAATTTGAACATGCAGCTTCAGCTTAGAAACGTTTAATCAACAAATGTTAAATTTCTTAAACAGAGGTTCTAAATTCACATGGAGAATCATATTTTTTCGTGTTTTATTGCGAATTTGAATGCAGTTTCATTTCTACTAAATCACATTATCTAACTTTAATTGTAATATTTTTGACATAGTAGTTTCTTGTAACTTAAAGCTCAGGATCATGACGTCTTAATACGCAGCGTCTAATGTTCTTTTGGAAAGTAAGCAATTTCCCTAAAATACAGCAAGCAATCACGCAAAAAAAAACAACCAACACCACCCACCCGCTAAACAATCATTTAAGCCCCCATCCAAAAAAAAGCGAATAAGCCCAGAAATGATTCATCCAAAACTATACATTTTCCCACTCGTATGTTTTCCCTTTTTTGGCTAATATATCTTATTCCATTTCAACATTGAAGATTGTGTGTAGTACTTTGATTTTGTTATAAAATGTGTGTGTGGTACTTCGCCTTTGTTATGAAGTGTGCATTGTACACAGCTTCGATCAAGGCAGATTTTTCTGTGTGAAATTTGGGATGCTCACCCAAGGAAGATGCGTCGCCACTAGAGCAGCGCCAACCCTTTTTGAACAAATAGTTATTGTCTGCAGGTGTGTTTATTTCCCATCGAGGTATCAGTTGTGTTGACAGTTTCTCATAAGCTGAATGTGTTAACATTTCTGAATGGTACCATCATAGTTTGATGAGCATGCTTGCATTTCTGGTTATGGCTAATTGAAATCTAAAGTGTGATTGGGTATCTAGTAAATAACATTTTGTGATGTAATTTTTGTGTTGCATTGTTTTGTACTGTATTATTGTGCATTCCACAGCTCATACCCACTATCACGAAAATAGTAAAACTCATCTCTTCTCTCAGGAATTTTTCCATCAGATCTCAAAACTGCTATAGTTACACCTCTACTCAAAAAGCACGACCTCGACCCTAACATTCTGAAGAATTACAGGCCTGTTTCTAACCTACCTTTTATCTCCAAAGTCCTTGAAAAAGTTGTTCTGAAACAACTCAATAGCCATCTTCATTCCAACAATCTCCTTCCCCCTTTTCAGTCTGCCTATCGTGCCAACCACAGCACCGAGACCACCCTAGTCCACACCTTCAACACGCTTTTGCACGCTTCTGACTCAGGAAAAATATCCCTTCTCACTCTCCTCGACTTGTCTGCAGCCTTTGACACTATAGACCACTCAATTCTTCTCTACCGTCTCCAGAACACGTTTGGTATTAAAGACACAGCCCTCACCTGGTTCAGTTCATACCTTACAGACCGATTCCACACAGTTACAGTAAATAAGATTCAATCAGCACCTGCCAAACTGGAATGTGGAGTCCCACAGGGGTCAGTTCTCGGCCCTGTTCTTTTCACTCTCTACACTGCCCCACTTTCACATATAATAAACCGTCATCAAATCAGCCATCATTTTTATGCAGACGACTCTCAGATTCTTAGCAGTGAAAATCCCGAAAACCTGCCTTCCCTCTTGACAAATATGTCCTGCTGCCTTCAAGATATCCAAAACTGGATGATAGAGAACAAGTTACAACTAAATGCAGATAAAACCGAAGCCATGCTTATAGCGACCAAACACAAACTCTCTTCCATAACAACAGCTTCAATAGAATTCGGCAATACGTCTGTCCCTCTATCCACTGTAGTGAAATATCTAGGGGTAGCTATCGATAACACGCTCTCCATGCAAAAATTCATCACCCAAACCTGCCAGTCGTGCTACTATCAATTACGGCGCATTAGTGCAGTTCGAAAGTATCTGTCCACTGATGCAACATCCAAACTAGTCATCTCTCATTCTCTCACGTCTGGACTATTGCAATTCCCTTCTGGCTGGTCTGCCAGCATCATCTATCCACCCTCTTCAACGTATACAAAACTCTGCAGCTCGACTAGTCCTCAGAAAGAAAAAATCTGAGCACATTACTCCTCTCTTGCGATCTCTCCACTGGCTGCCTGTGCCACAGAGGATAAACTATAAGATCTGTACCCTCTGTTACAAAAGTCTCCACAAAACGGCACCTTCCTACCTCTGTGAATGTCTTCATTTGTACACTCCTTCTCGTTCCCTCCGCTCTGCTGCAGATACCTTGTGCTTAAGAATACCTAGATTCAACCAGTCCACTGTTGGCCGTCGCTCTTTCTCTGTTTCTGGTCCAGTGATCTGGAACGACCTCCCTCTCTCCCTTCGTCAAAAGCCTACTTATGATGCTTTTAAATCCAGCCTAAAGACGCATTTATTTCAAACCTAAGATTCTCTCCTCTTGTTTCATCTCATCTCTGTCCCTGCCCTCAATAACCAACTCCCCCCCCCCCCCCCCCATTAGCCTGCCCGAGTGTACAACTTTTTTGTGTGTGTGTGTGTGTGTGTGTGTGTGTGTGTGGGCGCGCGCGGGCGCGTGTGTGTTTACATTTGTATTTGTAAAAAACTGTTAATTGTGCGCGTGTGGGTGTTTATATTTGAATTTGTAAAAATCTATTAATCGTAACTGGCTGCATGCGAAAGAATAGGATGAATGAGAGCGCTTTGATTTGTTTTTTTGCAAGATTTAGCGCTGTATAAATTCCATGTATTATTATTATTATTATTAGTACAGTGTAGTATAGTATAGTATTTTATAGCACAGCACAGCATAGAATAGCATAATTATCATAGCATAACATATCTTAACAAAGCATAGCATTGTGCTTTATTCTAGTGTATTCTACTATATCATACATTGATTCTTACTGGATTGAATGAACAAGAATGTTTAGCATGTATTTTTGAAGTTTATATCCTTGTGTGCAATTAGCCATGCTCTTCACAAAATAAATATCAGTTCAGGTAAACGATGTCTTCTGATGTAAATTAATCAAATGTACTGGGCTATAATGCAATGCAAAGGAATGGAATCATGGGGTCTTAAAGAGTGTTTTACATGTAGTAAACACAGCCGAAATGTGGTTCTATAGGCGACTTCGAAGAGTCAGATGGTCAGACAGAAAAACAAATGACAGCATTCTTGATGAACTCTCAATGCAAAGACAAATGTTGGCTGAAATTAATAAGCGCAGACTGAGATATGCTTGGTCATGTAAACAGAAACACACAGACAAGTCTGATCACGATGGTTCTCTAGGGTAAGGTAAAGGGCAGGAGGAAAAGAGGCAGACTACCAACATCCTACATTGCCAACATCACTGAGATCAGTGGTCTGGGAGGGCTACAGGAGATCGTACAAATCAGAAGAGACGGAGAAAGATTGCAAACCCTGGTGGCATTGCATGGAGCTTCTATCCACGACAGTGTCGATGGGGACAGTTGTGTTGAGAGGAACATGAACTTAATACTATAAATTCCAGCTGTTAGCCGCTAGAACTGAGTATTTAGAATTATACATACACCCAGTTCATAGCACCTTACAACAATGAACAAACAAGAAAATAAAACCAGTCCACTGGACGTGATGGCTTTAAAGCAGAGCCGGCCACAGAGCACACACCTGTCACCATCGCAGCAAGGTAATGTGATGTCGTTAGGACGTTATGGGCCGTTAGCTTCCGCGTGACAGAAAAACATGGCAATGAGGGACTGTAGTTTTGGCGGGAGGGAGGGAGGGCAGGGGGAGGGGGAGGGAGAGGCGATTTAAGTCATTAATAGGAGTAGCAACAGCAGCAACAGAACTATCCGTGAAAAGAATGGAAAATAAAAAAAACGAAACAATAAGAACCATAAAAAATGACCCCCCCCCCACACACACACAATACAAAAACGGTAAACCAGCCATTCAAAAAAAAAAAAAGAAGAAAAATCAACAAGCATAATATAAACCAATAACAGCACCACACCATGTCTTAAAATAAAAAAAACGCAGAACATGACGTAAAACAAAAGCAACCTAACCCCCCATCCCCCAAAAAAAAAACCCCCAAAAAAACCACCCCCCCAAAACAACAAAAAACCCACCACAAAAAACCCCACAACAACAACAACAACAACAACCACAAACACCAACAACAACAACAAAAAATAAGCCCCTCTTCCCTTTTAAAAAAAAGAAGAGAAAAACAAACCAAGAGATAAACGCAACGATATTCACACATTATATGCTTTCCTTCCTCCCTCCCTTCATTCTGGACAATCCCATTACAAAAGAACACATTATGCAGAGAAGCAAAGATAACAGCCCGAAGGAAAACAAAACCACCAGCCTCCAGGAAACGTCATCTACAAGGACACAGCGGATTGGCTAAAAACACACAAACGACAAAGCGCAGAAACCATAACAGAGCTCACAATACGCGGAAGTTTTAAAGAACCAAACACAGAAACAAATAAGTAGAACAAACACACGCTATAAGAACAAAACACACAACGAACAAGGAAACAAATAAGTAGAAC
>CM054153.1:46821415-46848915 GCA_028751875.1 Rapana venosa
TTGTCTCTTTTTCTTTTCTGCCTCCTTTCCTTTGAATAAAAGACACACCTTCCCCCGTTTTACCCATGATTATCAGACCTTTTCTTTCCTTTTCTTTTCTGTTCTCTTTCTTTCTTTCTCTCTTTCTTTCTTCTTTGTCTCTTTCTTCTTTCTTTGTCTCTCTTCTGTCTCTCTCTCTGTCTCTCTCTCTCTCTCTCTCTCTCTTTCTTTCTTTATCTCTCTCTTTCTTTCTTTCTTTCTTTCTTTCTCTCTTTCTCTCTCTCTCTCGCTCTCTCTCTCTCCCTCCCTTCTTCTTCTTCTTCTTCTTGTCTCTTTTCCTCCCTTTCTTTCTCTCTCTATCTCTTTCTCCCTCTTTTCTTCTTTCTTTTTGTCTGTCTGTCTGTCTGTCTTTCATTCTTTCTTTTTCTTTTCTTCCTTTCCTTCCTTCCTTCCTTTCTTATCTTTCTTTCTTCTTCTTTCCTTTCTTTTCTTTCTTTCTTTCTTTCTTTCTTTCTTTCTTTCTTTCTTTCTTTCTTTCTTTATCATTCACGAAGGTGTTGTGTGAGACTGCTATTACCAGCTCGCATGTTTCTGGATTAACGGCTTTCTTTGTAAGATTGTCATCTGAAGAAGGTTTCGCTTTGCTAAGCTTCCTCTCCCCCTTTCAGCCGTGTACTTCCTTCGTTCATTCTTCTTCTCTCTTTTTCACATGGAAGTTTGATTTGGGGGTTTTCATCTGAAGCATTTTTTTCTCTTTCCCTCTGTCTCCCTTAGCCTCGTTTTTCTTTGTACGTTTGGATAGATAGATAGATAGATAGATAGATAGATGGATGGATGGATGAATAGGTAGATAGATGAATAGAACGATAGATAGATAGACAGATAGATTGACAGATATATAGATAGGTAAATGAATAGATAGATAGATAGATAAATAGGCAGACAGATAGATGGATGACTAGATAAATAGATAAATAAATAGTACAAATGGATAGATAGATAGAGATACAGATAGATAGGTAAATAGATAGAGGGATAGCTAGCTAGCTACCTAGATAGATAGAAAGATCGATAGACAGATAGAAAGATAGATCGAAAGATAGCCATAGATATATACAAATACGGACAGGCAGACAGACACATAAAGCTAGACTGTCATTGACCACTTCAACACTACATTGGAATAGCCGATGTGCTATTATAGCTTTCAAATAGATTACTGCTGTAATTCCGCAGCTGTCTCGACCATAAACATTAAACACGAAATAATGTAGCGATAAACGTGAAATAAAACACACGCTCACCGAACCACTACCTGGAAAAAGCGCGTCGCATAAACTGATATTTTTAAACACACTAGCGTGGTAGCAGGAAAAAAACGGTCAAGCTGGTTTGGCCAAACAATTTATATTTCTCTCATGGGCATGCATGGCTATGTGCGTAAACCCTAGAATGCGTGTGCGCGCTGACGCGTAACATGCACACGCACGCACACACACATACAGACAGAGAGACAGAGAGAAGAGAGAGAGAGAGAGAGAGAGAGAGAGAGAGAGAGAGGCAGACAAACAGACGAACAGACAGACAGACAGACAGAGAGCTGTCTTTGCAAACAGTATTTCTACTTTTGTCTAGGTAATTTAACAAAAATACTAATTATCAAGGTCGCAAGTGGGCTCAATAATGTCAATTCGTGTATATCAGATTTTGGGCAGGAATAGTCATAACCCACCGATAAATAGCTGATCTTAGGTAAGACAGTGTTGTGTGGTAGGTAGTTCAGTTTTCGCCACAGCAGGTTTCTCAGCGTGAATTTAGACCAGTGATCCCCTAAAGATTATACTAGAGTAAGAAGGTGTCGTAGTATGACCACAGCTTGTGAACATTCACCGGGCCTGGCTAGAACCTTGCAGGAAACAGGGCCGGTAGAAAGAGTAGGGTAAAGGTAAAGGTGTCCCATAACCTATGTGGTCATGGAGGAGCGACGCATCAGAGACCTCAGCTTCTCTTTTGTATGTTTGTCCGTCGTGTTCGACGATGACCTCCAAAACAGCAGAGGAGGCAGCTGCTGTTTCTGAAATTGGGCAGAAATTTGATTATAGTGGAGATGCCTTGCCCACAGTACATCCCCACTCTCTCGTTTCTCTAGGGACCAGCATATTGAGGGCTGCGCCCATCTCCTCTCTCCCTCACTGCTTTACCTTCCCCGACCGTAAAGTGGGCAGGTACCCATTTACAGCTGGGTGATCTGGGGGGACTGTACTGAAGCCAAGGTGCGCAAACGGTCACCCATCCACTCTGTAACCATGCTCGATGCTGCTTAACCTTGGCTGGGGGAAAGGGACTGCTCTGACCACTGAGCTATCCCTGAAAGAAGAGGGAGGTGAAAGCAAAGAAGAGATGGGAAAATAATAATATCAATCATAAATGTTATTAATAACATGGAATACATGGAATTGATATAGCGCTATATCTTGCAAAGACAAACCAAAGCGCTTGCAGTCAGCCTATTCTTACACAAGTCACGCAACCAATAACAAACAATCAATAGTTTAAACAAAACAGATATTACAAACATGGTACGCTGCAGACCAAATCTATGAAATAAAAACAACACCAAAAGAGTACAAAAACAAACACAAGACCGTCGCAGAGGGGACAGGTGTGACACTCACTGAGTGAGACAGACGGAATAGACAACCGTAAAGGATGGAGGAGGCTGGGCGCTAGATGTGTGGTGCCCCCCCCCCCCCTCCCCCCCCTCGTTTCTTAAGACGATGGGGATAGGTTACAGATGAAAGAGTCTATGGTTGAAAAGAAAAGAAAAGAAGGAGGGGCGTTTGCAGCGATGTATGGTATAACAGGGCTAAGCTTGGAGATGTGGCAGGAGTTGCATGGATGTGTAACTATTCCTTTGCTAGATTTGAAAAAAAAGGTGGGTTTTTTTTTTTACAGTATGGTTGAAAAGCTAATTTTTTTCTTGAAGAAGACTGTAAAATAGTTCTCTCTCTGTGTTTCTGTCTCTCTCTGTTTCTGTCCTCTGTCTCCCCTTCTCTATGTGCCTCAGTCTCTCTCTCTGTCTCTCTCTCTATGTCTCTGTCTGTCTGTATCTCTCTTTCTCTCTCTCTTCTCTCTCTTCTTTCTTTTCTTTTTTCTTTCTTTCCCTTTTTCCTTCCTTTCTTTCTTCCCCCCTTTCTTTCTTTCTTTCTGTCTGTCTGTCTGTGTCAGTCTGACTGTCTGTTTTCTTTCTGCCTTCCTTCCGTCTTCCTTCCTGCCTTTATTGTCTTTTTTTTCTTTCTTTCTTTCTTTTCTTTTCTTTCTGTCTTTCTTTCTCTGCAATGGATAAAGTCTATTTGGAAACAATTTGACAAATTTCTTAGACCCGTCCTTTCTGAAACTTGTAAAGTCTTTCTTCTGTTTCTCATTCTTTTTGTTGTTTCTTGCTGCTTATTCGAATGTTTTATTCTCCCCCTCCCCCACCAAACAATAAAGAAAACAACAACGACAAAATAGACATGCTTTTTACTTCAAGCACGATTACATCTAGAGATATGTGCCTGCAGCACAGTAAAAAAAAAAGTGGTCTATGATCATTTTCTAAAAATCTCAATACTTGTCCAAATCGCATCTCTTTTTTCTAAAAAAAAAAAAAAAATTAATACCGCTTCATCCGATTGCAGCGCGGGATTACGATGTATGCAAACCGCAGCAAAATTATGTAAGAGGCTTAAAAGCAGACGAAGAGCGTGGCCATCGTTAGTGTTAACTGAATCAATATTGACCGAAGGCATTATATATTATGGAGTGTTGTTGCTATTGTATATTTTTGAATTGTAAAAATCGATGATGGTGATAGTGTTTTGTGCGGTCGTGGCTGTTTAACACTTCTCTTGTTCGCATTTTCTAAGAGGAAAACATTCTGGTTTGTAATCGCTGTAGTGAACACGTACATCTAGATGATAATCTCTTTGGTGTCAAGAAATGCCTATATGCTTTACTGTGTATATGAATGTGTTTGTCCATATGTGTGTGTGCATGCACATGAGTGTGTGTGTGTGTGTGTGTGTGTGTGTGTGTGTGTGTGTGTGTGTGTGTGTGTGTTGTGTGTGTGACGCGCCTGTGCACGAATGCGCGGATCCTTGCATGTACTGATATATGTGCGTGGGCACGCGCGGCAAGACAGCCGCTTTGGCACTGCAGTATGACTAAGAAGGTAATGTTCTTCTGTTCACAGAAAATGGACATGGAAGAAAACGCGTGGCAGAAGAGAGGGAGGGGAAAATACAGTCCACATGAGTCTTCAGAGAGGAAGAGACAGTCTGCTTGACTCTACAGGAGGAACACACAGTCGCCATGACTCTACAGTGTGGTTCTGCACCTCTCCTCTGTGACCGCAATGTCTTGAAGAACACCTCACGCGGAACACCAGCATGGAAGCGTCTTGTCACATACTGCTACCACCACGAGATTCTCTATGGAAATGATGTAGCCTGCAGCCAGAAAAGACATGATGGAACCATGCCGTGAGAGAATAAAAGGAGACTCTCTGTGTATTCATCTTACGATCTGGTCAATTCAGCTGATGACTGTTAGTGATGACATTATAGAAAATGTTGTAATGAAAACGTGAAAGAAACATGAATTAATATCATCATTATCTTAGACGTAGTTTGTGTGTTATCCCAAATAAGGGACTACTACACTTTACTTGATAAAATCGATTTTGGAACTGGTAAACGCAGTTCTGGACATAGTTACAGTCAATAAATCGGATATAGGGAAATTGGAGTAAAATTACTCCTTTTTCCCCTAATGGGTGACACAGAAGAGTGAGCTTGGAGTAATCAGCCAAATAAACTGGACACTGTGGAACTATCGGATATCTACTCTGTTCACTGGATATGTATGTGCAGTAGCTGTCGTAGAACTCGTCGAATATGGAGTCTGACGCAAGTCATGGACGAGGTTTTCTTTTTAATTATTCAGTGGATACCACATCGGAACAAGTCTGTGTGTGCGCGTGTGGATTCCCAACGACTACATCACAATAAATGCACGTGTACACCAAACCAATGAAAGATTTGAACCAGAAGGCAATATTTTGTGCACGAACCTTCAGCAGGATTTTTTTGAAACGACAGAGAGATGATTCTGGTAATAATGTGCTAACATTCCCGGATAATTAAAAAAAAAGATTTATCCCGAAAATCAATGGACTATTGAACAAAAAAGCACCTACGTCTTCCTCCTTTGACCCAGAGTAGAGAAAGTGTGGCAGGAGTTTTTAGGCTGTTTCAGGCAGCAGCAGTGTGAGCTAATATGGCGTCGCCAACAGCCACCAACAGCACGGTGGTAGTGGAGGCTGCTTACTACATCCTGTTGGAACGTCACGCCCAGAAACGGCCCGAGGAAATGACGTCAAAAGCGCTGCGGGACACCGACTACGTCATTTCCGAAAATGGCTCCTTTCTTCAGTTAGATGAGTTCGGGGGCAACTTTACCAACGCTTCTCAGAGAAGTGCCCCAACTTTTAACGAGGTGAGACCTGTTATAAAGTGATTATTGTGTTATTATGACAATGCACGGAGAGAGAGAGAGAGAGAGAGAGAGAGAGAGAGAGAGAGAGAGAGAGAGAGAGAGAGAGAGAGAGAGAGAGAGAGAGAGAGAGAGAGAGAAGGTGTTTGTATGTCAGCTCCTGGTTCTTTATATGGTTCTTGCATATATGTTATGCCGTGCATTTATTATGATATCTTCTTTTGCAGTCAAATTATGATTGTACATATCTCAACACCTTACTGGTTTTTAAAAAATCAGCTTACCATCAATTCTTCACCTTTTACTTTCGTGTACACATTTTCTTTATGACAAACTTAACTAATTGTGTATGGGTACAAAATAGGCTTTTAATTTGTTGTTGCTACTTACGTTTCGTTTCTCATGTATTTTATCCACTAAAAATTTGCCCCAAAGCTTTTTAGTTATTGATGTCATTTAGGTTCCAAGGTCCGCATTAAAATGTTATGTTGTAAAATGCTACGTTGATATTGCCTTCAGCCATATCAAGCTCTTAACATAACAACCTGCACTCTCCATCAAGGAGAAAAATCCTCTGAAGTCGGAGTATGGCTGCCTATATGGCGAGGTACTTGAAAAGAGTCACACACGCAAACTTCTCATCCAGTGTACTTCCAATCTCACAATGGTTCTTATGTGGGATGAGTGAGTCAAAGTGCATGTTCTGGGTGACCCCCAAGGGTGGTAAGCTGGGGAACGCACAAAACCAACAACAACATCATCTACTATGAATAAACAAACCCTGTTTAAGCAAGCTACACACGTTCCTGATGATTTCTTTGCTGCGTACGTTCTGGCTCTCTCGCACATCAGGTATTTCCCTCCCGTTCCTCAGCTATAGCTCCGAGGTCCACCAAAAGTAAAAAATTGCGTATGCGACCGTTTTTGCCCACCATGAAGGCATCCACAGTCCGACTTCGGGTCTGTACACTTTTGTGATATCAAATGCATAAACCGGCATCAGCCAGTACATTTTTCCTCATTTCTTGATTCACAAACCTAAACAGATCTTCCTCCTTCCACACCCAGGTGAGCCTGATGAAAGCGGTGGTGTTCGGCGTGATGTTCGTCATCTCCTTCGTGGGCAACACTGCCACGCTGGCGCAGATGTACCGTCTCCGGCGTCGTAAGTCGACCATCAACACGCTGATCGTCAACCTGGCCATCGCCGACCTCCTGGTCACCTTCTTCTGTATCGCCGGCGAGGGAGTGTGGGCCAGCACCGTGCAGTGGCTAGCCGGCAACATCACCTGCAAAGTGGTCAAGTACATGCAGGTGAGTGGAGTGGGCAGGTGTACGTAAAGGTGTGTGTTCGGCCAAGCCTGGCTTTTTGTGTGTGTGTGCATGCACGCTAGGTTCGTAAAATGTATTCTCTAGACGAAATTGGCTGTTTGAATCAGGGTAAAACAGTTGTAGGGACTCTAGCGCACTTAACCATCATTGCAGAGTACTTACAGTTCCTCTGAAGTGGGTTTGATTCAGCATTATTTTCTGTTCAAAATCAAGAATAAGACTTAAGTGCAGCTGGTACCTTGAACTGTACCTGGTCAAGGATGGGGTCAGCCAGGTTCAGCTTGCCCCAGATATAAAAGCTCAATGTTGATAGCAGTGCCCCAACATCTCTTCCAGAAGTTAAGGAGAAGTTAAGTAAGTCGCTTATCCCCGAAGTCGTAATGCGGCGACCTTATCCTCGAAATAAAAGAATAAATAGATAAATAGTCAAACACGGTCGCACGCACACAATATTCACCAGTGGGGAGCTCTAGCGGATGAACTAAACTAAAACACAACAACCAACCCCCTCCCCAGAGAAGTCAGTGACTGATAAAACTTCCATAGCTCTTATAGCTGCCTTTTTTGTGACAAAATCATAAACTTGAACACAGTAGGGAAAAAAACATTTCAGTAACCGCTTTCTGTCATAGTAGAATAATATAGTATTCTCCAAGTTCAGGTTCAAGTGAATAAAGACACAGGCTTTTTTCTTTTCTCTATAACTATCTTGAAGTCTCTGGTTCCAATCTGAGCAGCGCCTGCGTGGATATAGAAAATGGATTTGTACGATATCCGTAATTATCAACTTAACATGAAGGCCTGTCAGTACCTTTCTCCCTTTCAAGATATATTTTGTTCTTTCTTTCTTTCTTTCTTTCTTTCTTTCTTTCTTTCATTCTTTCTTTCTTTCTTTCTTCCTTCCTTGCTTCCTTTATTCACTCATTCTTCTATTTAGAGGATCATTGCATAAGCGCTCATGTGCTTTTTTTATATTATGCGCGTTGATGATCCTATATTTAGTGTTTGGGTAGGTTGCAGAAGCACACATAAACACCCAGCGTATACTCTGAGGCAAGGCCAGCCGATTAAGGCATGCAGTCGACTAAACAGCTGTTGTTTCAACTGTAGGGCAGATTTGTATAGTATTCATAACATTTTTTTTTGCATGGGGGAAACCTCTTTGAAAAACTGAAAACATAAAGCTTTTATCAATTTCGTCTAAAAAATGATTGTTGAGTATCAGAAAACAAGTTTTGTTTTGTGGTGGGATCATCCAAAAACGAATTAAAAAATAAAATAATTATGCAAATATCAACCTCCCCAAAGCAAAAACATTGATGCATAGGCACGTCAGCTGGCTGAACACACCGATATGTTATGCTGTGTTGTGTTGGTGTTGTTTCTTGTTGTTGTTATGGTGGTGGTGGTTGTTTTGCGAGCGCGCGTGCCAGTGTGTGTGTGTGTGTGTGTGTGTGTGTAGTGTGTGTGTGTGGTGTGTGCATGCATGCGTGTGTACGTGTGTGTGTGTGTGTGTGCATGCATGCGTGTGTACGTGTGTGTGTGTGTGTGTGTGCGTGCGTGTGTGTGTGTGTGTGTGACCTGTAAATTCTGTGCTAGAAATTCTCTCTCTTCTATCAATCTCTCTCTCTCCGTCCCTCCCTTCTCTGTGTGTGTGTCTCTGTTTCTCTCTGTGTCTCTGTCTCTCTCTGTGTGTCTCTCTCTCCGTATCTGTCTGTGTGTCTTTGTCTCTCTCTCTCTCTCTCTCTGTATCTGTCCCTCTGTGTCTCTCTGTGTCTGTCTCTCTCGTTTCTGTTTTTTGCATTATGCCCTACTGTCCTATTTTCTGTGCTCCCCAACCCATCATCCCCTCGTGTTTTCAACCGAGTCTTCACAGCTGTTTCTGCATGTCAACGCTTCGGCCCGCCCTGTAGTAAATATGTACACTGATTGAATTTGGTGAATGCTGCGACTAACTAATAATTTTGGTCTCTACATTCGGCAAATGCTATAGCTAAGAGGATAAAATGGTTTGATTTTCATACCAAGGGTTTATGAATAGTGAGTTCAAGTCTTGGCAGCGGCACTTGGTAAAGATCCCATTATTTGTATCAGTGTATGTTATGGAAACACGAACATACCCAGCATGCATCCTGTAGCCGAAAAGGCATGGACTCTGCCAGATTAAACCCGCCTAAGAGACTGGGAGTGAAAACATTCAGTGTAGTTCCCTAACGACTCTTAGAGTCATGAGGAAGAAGAGCAGCTCAGAAGAGAGAAGACATTCCGATTCCACAGTCGCTGTATCTGTCCGAGGTGTTCTGATAGTTATAGCATCCTGCACGTGCCACCATCAGATTCCTGGTAGGTGAAGGGAAGAATTCGGGCTTGCGGAGTCTGTTTACTTTATAAAGGAAACAGAAGAAAACTTGTGTAGATAGGGCTAGCTGATTTTCACACTTAGCGAAGAGTGTTAGTGCTAGTGTGTGTGTGTGTGTGTGTGTGTGTGTGTGTGTGTGTGTGTGTGTGTGTGTGTGTGTGTGTGTGTGTGTGTGTGTAAGTAAGTCTTCAATTTTAACGTCTTTCCACTTTAAGTGATACCAGACGGCCCTAAAATAGGAGACTGAATGAAAGAGATAGATAGATAGATCGATCGATCTACTCTGTGTGGTGCGTGCATGCGTGTGTGTAAGTGTGTGTGTGTGTGTTTGTAATAAAGAGTAATAACAAGGGAAATATACAAATATTATTCTTAACATAAACAGATCAAGAACATTAAAAAAAAAGAAATTCGAAGAGAACTACAACTACAATAAGTGCCCCATATAGTGTGTGTGTTGTGTGTGTGTGTGTGTGTGTGTGTTGTGTGTGTGTGTGTGTGTGTGTGTGTGTGTGTGTGTTGTGTTGTGGTGTGTGTTGTGTGTGTGTGTGTTGTTGTTTGTTGTGTGTAAGTGTATGTGTGTGTGTGTTGTGTGTGTGTGTGTGGTGTGTTGTGTTGTGTTGTGTGTTGTGTTTGTGTGTATGTGTTGTGTGTGTGTAAACACAAGGCGCCAGCGACCGTTCAATGCACACAAACAGGTATTGATGTTTACATTGTTATGCTTTACAGAGCGCATGCTTTTTGTACGCCCACACATTATGGTTGCTAGCGGGGAGAGAGAGAGAGAGAGAGAGAGAGAGAGTGTGTGTGTGTGTGTGTGTGTGTGTTGGATCGCCCCCACGCCCTTTTTGCTTCTAACTCTACCCAGTCTTTCCCCATTCTGTGACATATTCATCCTTTTCTATGTCTCTTTCCCCTCCCCTCTAAGATTAGCTAATTGGATGCCTTGACTGCAGTAAGCTAATTTTCAAGGCTGAGCTTCTTGGCTTTGCCCGTCAGCGGTTTCTGGTGTTGTAAGCCATTTTTATGCATTCGGCATTATCCGTCTTTTTGTCATGGCCATTTCTTTTAATTTTGCTTTCCCAAATATCCTAGTGATCACGACACAGGCATTTGCACAGCTTGAGAGAATATGCTTGAGGGCTGGTGTAAAAGTACTGCCTATTTTTTTGGCTTTGAATTTGTTGGACTACAATGCCATAATTCTGTCTTATTTTTGTAGGGTATTCATGGTTTTTTTTTTGGGGGGGGGGGTGTTTATTTGTGTCCTAACTTATCCTCTAGCTTTCAGTTGTGCTTGAAGACACAACGAATACAAACCGTGAAAAAACATTCACTGTCAATCTGTAATCAGCAGGCGCTGACAGACATAACGAAGAGTGTGTGTGTGTGTGTGTGTGTGTGTGTGTGTGCAGTTTTTCTGGGAAAAACAACCCTAGGTTAATAGATGGTTATGTGTCGAGCGGCTAGATTCTTTTTCGGTTTTCCTGCTGGTCCGAACGGTACTCTGTCTTGTTGAGTGTTGATCAGCTTTTTGTCTGTAGGTCCCTGTCTCCTGATGGAACTGTTGGTTGTGTCTCGTGGAAAGATAATGGACACGGAATCCTGTTCTGCTCCTGTTTTATTTCAGTCCTTGATTAGTCTCTGGGAGTGAATGGAATCGTGTGGGCGAGGTTATTCGCGTTTTATTTTGGTAGTAACCTGTGCATTGTACTGTATTGTGTTGTGTTGTGTTGTATTGTATACCACTTTTAGTCTCAGTGGGATTTCCCTGCGTGCTATTTGGGCTGCTGTCCCTGGGGAGGGCACATTGCCACATGATTGTGTCACCCATATTTTTTCTTTTTCTGTCGGCATCTGTACCTGTTTCCCCTGTTAGAGTGGCTTTTTATACAGATATTTTTTCCAGGGACAACTGCCTTATTGCCGTGTGTATTTTACGTGATTGGATTGCGTGTTACATACAAGACCTCAGTTTGCCGTCTCATGCGAAAGACTAGCACCCAGAATACCACTCAAGGTCGAGTGGATGTGGGACAATCGGGGTATCAAATCAACACTTTTTGCTTTCTCGGCAGAGTGTGTTACCTCTAGAGTATTGCACGAGAGAGAAACTCGTACATCATTCTTGATCGCAGTGTCAACGTTATGATCTCACAAGGAAGGCCGAAAATGTCTAGCTTTGTGTGACGAAAACGCTACGTGTAGTTGGTGATTGTTCGTTTACTGTATATATTAGTTTGTTGATTTTCAAATTCAATCAGTGATTTCAATATAGAGCTGACTTATGGGGGTTAGGTAAAGCAGCTCTTCGTAGTGAATCAGTATATACTTTTCCATTAAAAATGTTCAGAATAGATTGTCAGACTCTAAAGTATTTTGTATACGGCGAAGCCAGCTCGTATCCAGTTTACATAAATGCTGCTGTTTGGTTTATCTGTTAATGGCTGACACTGTTAGAAATGAACGCTGAAAGAAGATTGCATACTAAAGGAGGAGAGAACTGGTTATCACAAGTGTTTGGGATATATGGGTGTCACTGTGTGGAAAGCAGGTTTTACCTTAGTAAGAAGTTTTTGCCAATGGCTGAAGGATTAGAAACGGCATGCAATGACGTGAACATATCAAGACCAGTGCCAGATTTGTGATGTAGACAATCTTGTTCTCTAGGCTTTTTCTAAAACCTTACTTAGTCCTGAATATGGATCAGGAATAATAACGCAGCACAACCAACTGGAGAAAGGAATATCTGAGTTACATGTACACTTTTTGTTTGAGACATAGCGTGTTTCTACCTAATGATTAACTATGTCCACTATGTAAAGAAGAGATATAGAAAGTTCATTTTGTATTATGTTGTCTAGTACTTAAAGATCTTCGTGAAAACAGTTGAGAAACCTTGATACCATAGACAACCATCTATATCTTTGTTAAAGTTGAGAGTATCAATGTGTTTATCATATAGTGAAGGCAAAACTCTCGCTTCATTTGTACAAAGCAATAAAAGAGGGCTGGCTCTTTCTTTAAAATAGGATATATTCCTGAGGGTCTGACGAGAAAGAAGAAATAGGATACATTCAATGTGACAATCATTTTGTGTTTGCTTGTTTGTTCTGTTAATAATTAACTCATTTGGGTTTGATGTTGTACAATAGGTTTATACACCCCTTTATGAGGGGCCAACGCCTATAAACTATCCAATTTTGAATCTCAGTCTCACTTCGTTTTTGCCACTGTCTCACTCTCTCACCCTCCCTCCCTCCCTCTCTCTCTCTCTCTCTCTCTCTCTCTCTCTCTCTCTCTCTTCTCTCTCTCTCTCTCTCTCTCTCTCTCTCTCTTCTCTCTCTTCTCTCTCTGTGGCACACACGCACATACACACACACACACATACACACACACACACACCACACACACACACACCACACCCACACCACACACACACACACACACACACACACATTCTTGGCTTACCGCACTTAACCTACTGACTATCTGTGCAAAATTTATGTGAATGAAACAACACAGGCGCCGCTTATAAAGAGAATGTCGGGTTTTGCTGTTACTTAAAAAAAAAAAAATACGAAATGGGTAGGAAGAGGAATATGTGTGTGTGTGTGTGTGTGTGTGTGTGTGTGTGTGAGAGAAGATGGGGTTGGTAGGGCGGAAGGGAAATGGGGAGAGTGAGAGGGAGAGGAGAGAGAGAGAGAGAGAGAGAGAGAGAGAGAGAGAGAGAGAGAGAGAGGAGAGAGAGAGACATGGCAATGACAATTCTTTTTTTCGATGATAATGAATAAGCACTCATGTGCTTTTTTACTCCAGTCCCGCCGTAGAGATACATCTTAATAATAACCAAACACTATCTCTCTCTCTCTCTCTCTCTCTCTCTTCTCTCTCTCTCCACCTCTGTCTCTCTCTGTCCCCCTCTCTCTTTCCCTCTCTGTCTGTCTCTCTGTCTCTGTCCCTCTCTCTCCTCCCTCCCTCCCTCCCTCCCTCTCTCTCTCTCTGTTGTTTCACTCACATTAATTTTGCACAGATAAGACAGTAGGTTAAGTGCGGTAAGCCAAGAATGTGTGTGTGTTTGCGTGTGTATGTGCGTGTGTGCCAGAGAGAGAGAAAGAGAGAGAGAGAGAGGGGGGGGGGGGGCAGAGACAGAGAGGGAGAGAGAGGGACAGAGACAGAGAGCAGACAAAGAGGGAGAGAGAGAGGGACAGAGGCAGAGACAGACAGAGAGGGAGAGAAGAGAGGGACAGAGAGAGACAGAGAGAGAGATAGAGGAAGAGAGAGAGAGAGAGAGAGAGAGAGAGAGAGAGAGAGAGAGAGAGAGAGAGAGAGAGAGAGAGAGAGAGTACGTTAGATACTGAAAGTGGCACGTTAGGTTTACCTACTATGTAATGCTCTAGTTGTACAACAGATAGATGAACATCTGGGTTTTTCGTTTTGGCTTGAAGGCTGCACTACGGGTTCTTTGGCAAAAAGACGGTTTCTTATCTAATGTGTTAAATGACTTTTATAAACATGGGTGATGAGTAAAGCAGCCTTCCGTTCTTAAAGAAAAGTAAACGCACGCGTGTACGTGCGAGCGTGCGCGCACACACACCTATACACACACACTCTCTCTCTGTGTTATACACACATACGCACACATGCATGCACACTTCACACACACACGCACACGCACGCACGCACGCACGCTTGTACGCACACGCACACACACACACACACACACACACACACACACACACACACACACACACACACACACACACACACACACACACACACTATCAGTGATTCTGAGATAAACTTGGCGAAAGGTTCAAATTAATTTCCTGTGCATTTTTCAAAAAAGATAATACCACATGTTCGCCGTAAACAGAGCATCACCCTTTTTCTCCATGTTTGTAAACTTCATGCGAAGTGTATGATAAAATCTTCGTAGCTCTCAGATTAAAACTTCTTAAAAACACCCACTTTACTAGACTGCTTGTATCGTAACATAAATTGTTGACTTGTATTTCAGACAACGGCCGAGGCCAAAAAAATCTTTGTCATTTATTGATAAATATTCTTTTTTCTTTGTTCGTCGAACGCTCCCACAGGGATAGAAAAGAGGTAAATCCTGGCAGCAAATTTCCAGAAGATGGGGATGCTATATACATTGATAGATCTTCCCTCCCCCCCCCCCCTCCCCCCACCCCTCTACAGGAGGAAGTCGTCTGTTTGAGGAGATTTCTTCTCTTAACTTTAGCCCTCAATCCATCCTTTCACTCGTGGGGGTGCCTGGCGCCTGTCAGTATAGTAGTAGTAGTAAGTAAGTATAGTATATATAGTAGTATAGTATATATATATTAATAATAATAATAATAATAATGTATGGAATTTATATAGGGCTGAATCTTGTAAAGCAACAAATCAAAGCGCTCAGATGACTCTTTTTTCATTTATGCGTGTGTATGCGGTTTTTAAAAAAATTGTCATCTGTTCCCACCGGCACACAATGGCCTACTCTTTCGAACAGCGGAACAGGATTTAACGTGTGCGCAAGATGTTCTGCATGCGTTCGCACACGGGGCCTCGGTTTATAGTCTCATCCGAAGGACTTTGACATTCAGTTCGATTTTTTTGTCAAACTGGGAAGAAAGGGCGAGGCTGGGAATTGAACCCAGAACCTCACGGTTTACTTGTTGGCAGGCAAACGTCTTAACCATCCTGCCACCTTCCTTCTCGTAGTAGTAGTAGTAGTAGTAGTAGTAGAGTAGTAGTAGTGGTAGTAGTAAGAAGAAGAAGAAGTAGAAGAAGAAGAACAACAACAACATCACAACAACAAGAACAAGAACAAGAAGTAGAAAAAGAAGAGGAAATAGAAGAAGAAGAAGAAGAAGAAGAAGAAGAAGAAGAAGTAGAAGAAGAAAGAAAAGAAGAACAATAATAAGAAGAAATACAAGAAGAAGAAATACGAGAAGAACCACAAGAACAAGAAGAATACTGCCACACCAAGTTCTCATATTCAAAACT
The DNA here is from genome assembly GCA_028751875.1 of Rapana venosa. Taxonomy (NCBI): domain Eukaryota; kingdom Metazoa; phylum Mollusca; class Gastropoda; order Neogastropoda; family Muricidae; genus Rapana; species Rapana venosa. The sequence goes on from CM054153.1 coordinate 46,836,636, forward strand.
TGGTGTTTCTTAGATTCCTGCAGAACAGGCAGTGATCCAAGACTCTTTTTTTTATATTTTTAATCATCATCTTCATCGTATTTCTGTCCACACATCTCGCTCGCTGTATACAGCTTTTTTTTACCGCCCATTATTTTTGTATCTGGCAGGTTCATTGTGGGAAACTCCAGCGACAGATACACAGGCAGACGGGTGTGTGTCGGTGAGGTTGAATGTCCGATAGTACAGCGGCCGGGTGGGTGGTAGTAGCGTTGTGATGCCTTTTGCAGGGTACCTCGTAAAACGCTGGGGTTTGGGGGTGGTTTTTTTATATCATTATTATCGGGGGTTTATTTTCTTTTTCTGATCTTGTATGTGAGCTGCTGTCTTGATTTTTCTTGTCTCTCCAGAATTGAGCATGGTGGTGTACGTCTCATTCTGTCTGTCTGAATGTATATGTTTATGTCTCTTTCTGCCTGCCTGTCTATCATTCTGTCAACGTCTCTGTCTGTCTGTCTGTGTCTCAAATCTATCTTTTCTCTCTGTCTCTCTATGTCTTTGTCTGTCTATCTCTGTCTATCTGCCTCTCTTTCTCTCCCTCTCTCTCTCTCACTCTCTCTCTCGTCTCCCCTCTCTCTCTCCTCTCTCTCTCTCCCCCCTCTACCCCCTCCACCCTTCCTTTCTCTGTCTGTCTTTCATTCTCTCTCTCTCTCTCTCTCTCTCCTCGTCTCTCTCTCTCTCTTCTCCTCCTCCCCTCTCTCTCTCTCCCCTCTCTCTCACTAATGATGCTGCTGTGGAAGTGCATGTGCTTTGAGACTACTTGACAGGGATGTACTCTGCGCTTACTATCATAATATATCCCGCCGTCAACCGGGTCCAAGAAATACAGACACCTGCAGTGGTGGTCAGGTAATTTGAGCAGCACTCTCTCGCATCCATAAAGTGGATGAAGCTGGACTGTGTGGTCCCAGTCTTCCCAATGAGCCCACAGCAAACTCACTCTGGGTAGGAGCTGGCTGGAGTCCCCCAAATCCCTATGACTCTTATGGGATTCGAACCCTTGACCTTCAGTCCAAGGCGCTAACCACTGCACCATGGTGTCTGGTCAGCTAGCATTATCTATTTGTTCCATAACTCATACACATTTCCAGAATAAGTTGCGGCTTTTTTTGCTGTTGTGCATACTGTTGTGTCAATTTATCGATTACTCATAACCCCCCCCCACTTAACTTTGATAAACAGGAGAAACGTCACTTTCACACAGACAGTCGCAGAAGCAGAGATGTTTCAATCATCACTGGTTGTTATCTTAGTCTTCAAGACGTAAACATTAGAATAGGTTATCTAGCTGGGTTATCTTGTCATTTACCCTCTTGGATTAAGGACTTTGTCTGTTTTTCTCCCCAGTATTTGTTTGGGGCCTCTCTCTCTCTCTCTCTCTTTTCTCTCTCTCCCCTCCTCTCTTTTCTCTCTCTCTCTCTCCCTCTCTCCCTCTCCCTCTCTCTCTCTCTCTCCCCCCCTCTCTCTCTCTGTTTGTGAGTGCGCGCGCGTGTCGTGGGTATGTGTGAGGGGGGGAGAAGAGAGAGAGAGAGAGAGGGAGAGAGGGAGAGAGAGAGAGAGAGGGGGATGGGGAGAGGGGGAGAGAGAGAGAGAGAGAGAGAGAGAGAGAGAGAAGAGAGAGAGAGAGAGAGAGAGAGAGAGAGTGTGGTGAAATAATGTGATTTTATAGAATTATGACTTTGAACAATATGTACTGAATACATGCTTTACACATATTGAAGACAAAATTGACAAAATATTTTTCTGAGCAGCATAAAAGCCTCTAGAAAATGCCGTTTTGTTGTTGTTTTTATAAAATTCAGTTTTATTTGTATTGTGTTTTTTATATAACCACACACAACCTTGATAAACAGTAGATAGATAAGCTGGTGTCGGGCAGATGGCAGCAGAAGCACAGAATGTTCAATCCTCGCTCGTTCTAATCTTAGTCTCCAAGTCACAAACAGTAAAACAGATTATTTGTGTAGGCTGTCTTCATCCTGCTGCCCTCTTAAAACAGTAAACTGATACTCCAACAGCAATACGAGTTCTGAAGTTTGGAAGCAAAGTCCTGTTACTTTTACCACTTTGTTGGTGTGTGTGAGGCCTGTTGAAAGACGAAGGTGGTTTGGAGTGAAGGTGTTGTGGTCTGTGTGAGGGAGAGGGAGATAGCAGCTGTGTGGAGGGCAGGACTGCGGGGTTGGTAATAAGAAACACACAAAGGTGTCGTTTACCCATTTTGGAGTTTATGCTGTTTGCGTGCTTGTCCCTCATGTGTATGTACTCATGGTAGTTTCTGTCTGTCTCTCTTCCTTCCTTCCTTCCTCTGTCTTGGTCTGCTTGGTTTGTGTGAATACATATTCCTCCCTCCCCTCTTTCACTAGCTTGCAAGTGTACTTTCTCTCTCTCTCTCTCACTCTCTCTCTCCAGCCCACTTCTCTCTCTCTCTCACTCTCTCTATCTCTCTCTCTGTCTCTGTATCTGTGTGTGTAGTGTGTGTGTATGTGCGCACTGTGCAGGGGTCAGCATGCAGGTCTAGGAGTTTTTGAGTGCGTGGGCTAACACGCTACAAAGACATTCAATATTTTTCTGTGAATCATTTTCCTGGATCATGCTTTCTATTTTTGCGATTCGCAGATTTATACCGCCTGGACTTTATGTAGTTTTATAACCAATAAAAGATTAGTATTGTACTTTATGTGAACAAAACAAATATGCCATTGTTGCTAAACTTTGGTAAAACTTATTCGTTGCGTCTGCTACAAAGGCTTACCTCTAACTTCTCTTACCCCATCTCAACGAATAAAACCATAGTTTTACTCTTGTTTACAAAATAAACGACTTATACCTTAATCTGCAAGGCACTTTCAACAGATGACTGTTGCAGAATAATCTTCATCAACACTCAAAAACAAAGAAGATAGTGGAATAATCTGGCTTCATGCAGGAATTGAACTCACGATATCTCGCTTTCTAAACAGCTTAGTGCGTCTCCTTTAGACCGCTGATCACTGTATGTGTGTACATCCATCATTATCGAACATTCCCGAAGTAAGAATGCGGCTACATCCATCATCATAGAACATTCCTGAAATAGGAATGCTTTTACCTGAACAGTTGGGCAACAACAGTCACATTCGCAAAAAACTTGCTATTGGTGAACCACAGAACTTTTGCGGACAGAACGAAAAAGAAAACGATACAAATGCATGTAGTTGAACCCACGTAAAGGAAATCACACACCAGACCACACTCGCATGCACTGAAGCATACACGCACGCACCGACGCACGCACACGCACACCACACACACACCCCACACACACAACACACACACACACACACACACACAAACCCCACACACCCCCACATCCATTCCCCCCCCACCCCCGTCTCAGACCAACTACATCTTCCATCGAACCCTGCCTCCTTACCAAACAATCAAAGCAACAACAAAAACACACAGCAGCCACCGAAAAAAACAACAACCCAACCCACCGACAAACCCAACCCCCCCCCCCCCCCCCCCTCCCCCATCCCACTTTAAATATGAAAGACTAACGGCTGACGAGTCAGGAAGGGTGAAAAGTTCTGTCTGATCGAAGAAAAGAAAAGAAGAGAAAAAGCATCAACAACAGTAAAAGATGGATGTGCTGTTTGCCTGAAATTGTGCTGTAAATCATCCACTGCGAACTCAGGAAATGCCACCCATGGCTTCAACTACTCATTTTGCTGTCGGGTACAGGAAAAGAGAGAGAGAGAGAGAGAGAGAGAGAGAGAGAGAGAGAGAGGAGAGAGAGAGAGAGAGAGAGAGAGAGAGAGAGAGAGAGAGAAACAACAACTCTTGTCTGAAAAGAAACTTAGGAAGGAAAGAAAAGAAAGGGAATGTTAGACCCTTCCTCAAAATTAAAAAAAAAAGAATTAAAAGAAGCGGAAGAAAGTTGAAATGGAGAAAAACCTAAGTAGAGAAACAGATACACGAGTAACAGAAAAACAAGAGAAAATAAATGAATCAATTAAAGAGTTTGGGAATGAATGAAGAATCTTTATTTTTCAAGGGTTACAGCTAAGCATCTACATACTTTTTTCATCCATCCCTTGACCTAATAAGGGACTACAAAATAAAATTAAAAAGCCTATGATTAAAAGCAAAAAAATCAATGTATATGAGAGAATAACAAAAAACATAATTTGTACCACCACCATAATTTCTTCCATAACAAAATTCATCTTCTCATATTATGAAGGATAAAAAATACTGTGCAATATTGCCAGTTCGAGTAGTTTTCACAACAAATAGCATTGGAAAGTGGTTTGCACTTGATTGTGTGTGTGTGTGTGTGTGTGTGTGTGTGTGTGTGTGTGTGTGTGTGTGTGTGTGTGTGGTGTGAGAGAGAGAGAGAGAGAGAGAGAGAGAGAGAGAGAGAGAGAGAGATAGAGAGAGAGAAATACTTTCAGAACAAAGGGAAAATCAAATAAAAAATTAGTTAGAATAACTGCTTGTGTAACATTGAGGAGTAAGAAATTGTAAAAAAGGACTATACTAAAACATACAGATAAAGAAACAAACGAATTCAGGTAAAAAAACACGAATAAAAAACCCCAACCCAGAAATAAAACATACTGTAATCAACCACACAAATAAACCACCATGGATAAGCAAACAAAACACCTCGCCATCAAACAAGCAAAATACCGGAATAAAGATGATAATTCCACAATCAAAACTACCCCTGTCTTCACTCTCCCAAGAACAATGAAACTAACGGACAAAAACAATACAAAACAACATATAAAAATTAGCAATCAATGCTCAGTCACTTCCAAACAAGCCAGCAAAATCAGCAGAAAATTCTGCTTGTGTCTCCGAATAACTTTTTGCTCACCGCGCCTGTCTTCTGTCGCCACCTTCAAATTCAAACATTAATAAGGATACCTACTTGAAGAGTAACAGATTGTATAAAAAGGACATACTCAAACACACAAATAAAGAAACAAACGAAATTAGGCAAGAAACAAACAACAACCCAGAAATAAAACAGACGTTAATCAACCACAAACAAACAAACGAAATCGGGCAAGAAACAAAAAACAACCCAGAAATAGCCTTGATATTCTGTCTGATTTTGTCACAGGTAGCTCTCTGAAATTGGTTGCTGCTGGTTGAGATAATATAGGACATGGGCCTGAGTGACTTGTTCAGAGGTTTCAATGAGAATGTCACAGTTTTTTTTGTTTGTTTTTCTAATATGATTCTGGTTTTGTAACCCACACGAATTTCTGTCTATTAACATAAGTATTGGTATCGGTTCGTGATTTTTCTAGTGTTTTTTTTCTTATATTTTGGGGGTACTTTTTTTCTCCATTTTTATTTGTCTTTACGTTTGATGTTTAAGATTTTCTTTGGTTTTTTGTCCTTCCTTTCCCCCCTGTTTCCTTTCTTTTTTTCCTCTTTATGCTCTTTGCTTCATTCTGTCTCTTTTAATGTCTTCATTTGTCACTTATCCTTGTTCTTTTCTAGGCCGTGCATTTGTTTGCTTGTCTGCTTCTTTCTTTCTTTATTGCGTAGCAAAAGGCGGGGGAGTATGACATTGAAACCATGCAAAATGTAAAAAACCAAAAAAACCCCCCCAACTTGTAATGTGATGCAAATCTAAATGAAAATATGCAAATAAAGATACAGAGGAGCAGCATAAACATTTTTAAAAAAAGCATCAAGATATTTCTGCTTTTATTTTTGTCGGGAGATCTGTATTTCATTAAAAGAAAAGGGATATTCTTTTTCATTCAGCTTTTATTGTATCACGTTAAAAAAAAGCATTTTGCAGTTTCAAACCAGTAGGCGGCTATAAAGTGAAACACATTGGGGTTTTCTTAACAATATGATTGCTGTAGATTTGTAATTCATCTCTAAGTGTTGATCTACCGATGTCCATTTTGCGTCCATTGCTTTTGCATATGTCTATGTGCAAAATAAAGCATAAATATCTTTAAATATGTATCATGTTCTTTATAGAAATGCCCTGGTGAATGTGATATAAAAGTATTAACATTTCAGCGCCATACATATTAATGGTTCGGTTAGTTTCACGTTCAGGTGAATATTCTCGTATCTCTCTTCAACAGCTTTTTCTGATTTATTTTCGCATCCATATTGGGTATGTTCTCAAATGAAAGACGGCCCACGCATGCCAAAATCCACGCTGAAATGAACATCAGATTCCGCCCTATAACTGATCTGATAAATGCATAGATGGATCTTTAAAATTGGAACATTTTAGCATAGCTGTGAATATATCTGGAGATTTACAGTAGACCAGACGAGAGGCTTCTTACTTTAAACAAAGTTGAAGGATTCATTTAGATTTCCTGGAAATCGCAGTGATATAGAGGTTGGATTTGTCTACGTACAGTATCTGTGATCAACTTCTTTGCGGTACTAACAGTGGCTTAACTACGCACATACAGAAGAGCAGATGCACACGCTACAGAACTTGTAATCCATGGTTCATCAGACCACAAGGTAACTCAGTAAGCTCCCGGACTTTCTCAGTGCCCTGAGTTGATTAATAATGAATTTAGGGGCTTACGTATATTTCCTAGTGAATTGTATGGTAGATTAGACGGCTTAGATAAACTGTTTAAGACACATTCATGATTGCTTTTAGCTGTGCGTTATTACATTTCTTAATTGGTTTATTGCTTAAGTAGCGTGGATTTTCTATTCTAAATGAAGCACTGCCGAATGTGTTGGGTACTTCACAAAATCGTATTATCTGTCCACAATGCGCTTTAAACGAAAAATGTTCCTACAATGTTGACAGAGCTATATTTGGTGGGTTTGTGCTGATGATTTTGTAACAAGACATGAAACTTTAAGTTATGCAAATCTTTATGTTTCCTCTCCTATACTGTTGCTGCATATCAAGGTCGTTGCATCCCAGATTCTTTAACAAACCAGATTCTTTATCCGTTTAAACTGCGACATAACACCCCAGAAGGCAAGAACAATGAGTCAGATGGAACTTTTCCGGTAAGTTTGAATAATTGGCAAAACTCGACACAGCTGATTGGCAGACCGGGTTCAAACTCTATTTCAGTGGCACAAGGTTACCATCATCATCATCATCAGCAGCAGCAGCAGCAGCAGCAGCAGCAGCAGCAGCAGCAGCAGCAGCAGCAGCAGCAGCAGCAGCAGCATCATCATCATCATCATCATCATCATCATCATCATCATCATCATCACCATCATCAACACCACCACCACCACCACCGCCACCACCACCACCACCATCACCACAATCATCATCATCATCATCATAATCATCATCATCATCATCATCATCATCATCATCATCATCATCATCATTACATAAGATGTCATTACGGAAGAGTAATTTGGAAGCCTTGCCTTCTGCCTCGCTGAATCTTCGTTAAAATGTTGGCAACGTCATCCCCTTGTTTGTTTTCAATGTGCCTCTTGCTTCTTTACCTAAAACCTTGAACGCAGGTAATAGATACCGTATTTTTTTTTATAGACTGGAATGATTCGGAATTATCTAACAGGGCTGTTGGGCTTGCGTCTGTCTTGATTGGTATTTTTGTCAAAAAAGACCAAGAAATGTATGCCTCATTTCCAGCATTTAAAAACAACACCATTAATGATAAGATGGACACATACACTAGTTAAATTTGGTAGACGCGTTAAATTTAATAATGTAGTTTGATTTTTCTTATATAATGTGAAATTGTAATGATTATAACCTTGAATACTGTTCTTTATCAAGGTTTTCTGTTTAAATCGCGGCGCGCGCCACCACACACACACACACACACACACACACACACACACACACAACACACACACCACACACACACACACACACACACACACAAACAAACAACCACACCACACAACAAAACAAACAAAACACACACACTCACTTTTCACAGACAACGATAAACACACAACACAAACACGCACACTCATTCGCACAGATGCACAAACACACACAACACACACACACACACACACACTCACTCCACAGACGCATAAACACACAAACACACACACACCACGCACACTCACTCGCACAGACGCATAAAAGACACACAGAAACACACACAATAAGGAGACAAACACGCACACCACCACAGACGAAAAAAGACACACAGAAACACACACAACACAGGAGACAGAAAAGAGAGAGAAGAGCAGACACACAAGACACGAACACACAACAGAAAAAGAGAGAGAAGAGAGAGAGAGAGAGAGAGAGAGAAGAGAGAGAGGAGAGAGAGAGAGACAGACAGACAGACAGACAGACAGACAGACAACAGACAACAACAGACAGTCAACAGACAACAACACACACACACACACACACACACACACACACACACACACACACGAGTTAAACACCATGCCACATCAACCACAACAGCAGTACTCTTCGCTTTTAACCTTTTACCTTGACAATCACCTGTAAACACCTTAAGGGTCAACGTCCTCTGGGCGTCAGATTCCTGTTACGCAATTAATTCCACGCATAAACGCTGCCGGCGTGATGCCAAGGGTTCTTTTCTGTGCCAGTGGTGTGCCGTTGATGATGACGATAATTTACCAGACGTCACTTTTCTGTTGAAAGACACCGTAGTGCAAAAGTGTTGCTTGGCAGCATGCCTTGTAGTTCAGGTCGCAAATCATAGCGAAGAACTGATTGTTTGTAAGAGTGAGGAAATGATGCTTCGGTGCAAGCCTTAGAGTGAAGTTTCCGAACTAGTGTGCAGTTAGAAAGCTTTGTTTGAGGTAAAGTCGTTAATAAAGTGTTCATATGTTTGTAAAATGTGGATTTAGATGCATGCATCAGAGTGGTGTTTTTTTGTTGTAGGAAAAAATTTCGAGTGGGCAAGATTGTGTCGAGAAAGCTTGTTTGTGCGTGTTGTGTTTCAGGTAGACAGTTTTTCTGTTATGTCAAAGTTACACTTAAGATATATGCATTGTGTGACTTTGCTTCACGTTCAGCAGTGATTTACATTACTCTTTTAAAATAGGTTTGGTACAGAATAAACATAGGCTTGGGCGAAAATAGTTTTTTTTAAAAGAGGTTGAAAAACGTTTAATGTTTTCTAAGCTAATTCTAACTTTTCACTTCGCTTCAGGGATTTGAACTCACGACTTCTTAGCCAAGTGTCTAGAGAGCTAATCAACGTGCTAACACTACTGATCTGATAGACAATGTTTTATGACAACATTTTCTTCTTCTCTACCGAGCACTCCGAAAACAACTTTCGTTGTTTGTCATATCAGCGAAAATTGCGTTGCGCTGCTGCTGAACCCCTGGCAAGTCAGGCCCAGCGCATCCGACATTGGCACGGGGGAGAATCTTTATATTTAAGTCCTGCTGGAAAAAAAGACAGGAGAATAGACCAACAAAGCACAAAAGAGATAAAATAGAGGTGACAGGAAGAAAAGGAACAAGGCAAAAAATAAGGGCAGGGATAGAAAAGAGGAAATTCCTAGCGCAGAATTTAAGGAAGGTGGGGATGCTGACAGGCCTCCAGCATCCCCACAAGGGACGACACTATTTTGAATCTGAATAAAGTTTCCGTTTTCCGCTTACTTTGTGTAGTATTATTGTATAACGGCATTAAAATGTCTATTTTTCTTATTTAGAAACAAATGTTGAAAAATCACCTCTGCATAGCGTGGATTCAAATTATCAGGTAAGGAGGCCATAGCAGTGTTAGATACCTAGGGTTCTCTTCAGGTAGCATCAGCCGAGACGAGTTTGAAATTCCAAACCTGAAAATAATTTTTGAGGGTGGATGGTGAGAATGGGTAGAGATTGGGGGGGTGGGGGGGGGGGGGGGTGTTCCTGAAACAAGCGTCAGAGGAGAAAGCCATTCATCTGACCCTAAAGAATGCTAAAGTAGTTCGTTCAAGAAACGTGAGGAGTTGGATGGCAGTTTTATTCTGGTTCGTCGTAAAGAGATACCTGGAAGAAGTATTATAATCACTGGAGACATTTTGAGTTTTGAAATTGTGTGTGTGTGTGTGTGTTGAGGGAGGGAGGGGGGCAAATGATCGGTGGTCTAGAGGTAACGCGCCTGTCTAGAAAGCGAAAAGTTCGGGTCGGAAGTGTGCGGTGGTTCAAATCCCGTTTGGGCCCGAAACTTTTCCCCCCATCCATTAGACCATGAGTGGTGGTCTGGGCGCTAGTCTTTCGGATGAGACGATAAACCGAGGTCCCGTGTGTTGCACAAAATGATTCAGCGCACGTAAAAGAACCCACGGTAACAAGGGAGTTGTCCCTAGCAAAATTCTTAGAAAAAAACCACTCTGATGGGGAAACAAATACAGATGCAGACCAAAAAAAAAAAGAAAATGGGTGGCGCTGCTCTTGTGGCGACGCGCTCTCCCTGGGGAGAGCAGCCCGAATTTCACGCAGAGAAATCTCGTGACTTAAAGTGGTATAAATAAATAAATAAATAAATGCATCACATTTACAAACACTTAGTCTCCTATGCCGTTGTCAAATGCACCAAGACATAATTACACATAGATTCACAAACACGGATGTGCAGGTATTGACTCACACAGTCATACGAAGGTACACACCCACGCACCTACCTACCCACCCACGTACCCACGTACCCACGTACACACACACTCACACACACACACACACACACACACACACACACACACACAACACACACACACACACACACACACACACACAACACACACACACACACGCACGCACGCACGCACGCACGCACGCACGCACGCGCACACACACACACACACGTACGTATGTATGTATGCATACATACATGTGCAAAAACTTCCACATACAGTCTGTCTCTCTGCCCTCCTGTCTGTCAACCTAATTGTCTGTTCTCTCTCTCTCTCTCTATCTCTCTCTCCATCTCTCTCTCTCCATCTCTTTCTTTCTTCCTTCCTTCCTTCTGCCTCCCTTCCTCCTTCCTTTCTTTCTCTTTCTTTCTTCTTTCTTTCCTCCTCTTTCTCGTCCTGCTTCTCTCTCTCTCTCTCTCTCTATTTCTCTCTCTCTCCCTCTCTCTCTCTCTCTCTCTCTCTCTCTCTCTCTCTCTCTCTCTCTCTCTCTCTCTCTCTCTCTCTCTCTAGACTCTTCTTCTTTCGTCCAAACCTTACATCAGATGTTATCTCAATGCAGGGCTGCCAAGGCTATCTGTGTATCTATCTATCCATCCCAAAGTAGCCACTCACGTTCGCCATTACTTCCCTTGGCAGCCGGCTGGCAGGAAAACCTGGTACTATGGAGAAAGAAAGAAACAAAAGGGAAAAGAGAAGACACCCCCTTCCCCCCAAGGTAACAGGGATGAAGGATTAGTGGCTAGCAAGGTAATGCTTCACTTTTTGTGCATGCATGCCGCTATTAAGTCAAGTCTAGTCAAGTCTAGTTTAGTCAAGTCAAGTTTAGTAAATCCAGTCCAGTCAAGTGTTATTTATTTATTCTTTTATATCGAGGATAATGGAATAAGCACTTGTGTGCTTTATTTTTACATCCAGTCCCCGTGTGTAAGGTTAGTAAATCCAGTTCAGTCAAGTTTAGTACATCCAGTCCAGTGAAGTTTAGTAAGTTCAGTCCAGTCAAGTTTAGTCACGTCCAGTCCAGTCCAGTTTAGTAAATCCAGTCCAGGCAAGTTTAGTCAGTTCAGGCAAGTTGAGTAAATCCAGTCCAGTCAAGTTTAGCCAAGTCCAGTCGAGTCAATATTTATTTATTTATTTATTCTTTTTATATCGAGGTAAATCCAGTCCAGTCAAGTTTAGTAAGTTCAGTCCAGTTGACTAAATCCAGTCCAGGCAAGTTTAGTCAATCCAGTCCAGTGAAGTTGACTAAATCCAGTCCAGTCAAGCTTAGTAAGTTCAGTCCAGTCATGTTTAGCCAAGTCCAGTCCAGGCAAGCTTAGTAAATCAAGTGCAGTCAAGTTCAGTAAATCCAGTTCAGTCCAGGCAAATTTAGTCAAGTCCAGTCAATTCAAGTACAAAAATTAGTGTACTCATCCCATGATGGGCAACTGTAGAGTGCAACACTGGCAGGCACACGAGATGGTAGGAATCACAAGCTAGGGGAAAACACATGAAAAAAAAGCTGTGATTGATATTTTGTTGAAACCTTCCAAGACATTTTTAGGTCACACACGCACACACACACGCACCCACGCATGCTTGCACCCACACACACACATACACACACGTGCAGGCAATATGCACG
>CM054153.1:46853915-46856415 GCA_028751875.1 Rapana venosa
GCTAACTGCTGAGCCAAGATGGCTGTTTGGTTAAAGAAAAAATAAAATGACAATGTTACAATCCGAATACCATTTTTGCTCATTATTGCCATACAGATATTGAAGAGATGTGGAAGAGTAAACTTTCTTTCAAAATAGCACACTATTTTCATGACAATGAAACCCATATATAATAAAATCTGTGCTCTCAAACCGTCGTACATGCTATAAACAGAGGTGTTGCTGAGTCACGTTTCTCGAAAACTGTATGACTCATTATCTAAAATATGTGAGCGTATTATCTCTGCACGTGATCCACTGAAATAGAACAGAAGATAAGATGACCCTCAGATCTCTGGGATGCTCTTTGGTATCTACCCACCGCGGGTGACATAATATTCCAAAAATGCAAATAGTTTTTTTAAAAAGTTGCCAGAAACAGTTAGGAGAGGATGCTTCTTGAAGCCCTGGTAAGAGGAGAGTGCAGATCTGACTCCAGGGATTCCTGAAATAGCGTGGCAAGACACTGGAATAAGCTGATGACAGTTTTTTTCTAGAGCAGAAAAAGTTTTGTTGGTCAGAGGATCAGCAACAAAAGCGGGTTATACTCGGACACATAGCTCGCGCAACACAATGTAAACTGCTGAAATGCTTGCGCGCGCGCGTACACACACAATCTCTCTCTCTCTCTCTCTCTCTCTCTCTCTCTCTCTCTCTCTCTCTCTCTCTCTCTCTCTCTCTCTCTCTCTCTCTCTCCCTCCCCCTCTCTCTCTTACTCTCTCCTCAGCTTAAGTTAGAGCCTGAATCCCACATCTTACGTTAAATCAACCCAGGGCTGCCAAGAATATCCCAAGATAACCCCAAACGTACAATCACCACTACTGTACTTGCAGCCCTCTAACAGACACCTGGTGGCATTATAAAAACAACGTAACCAAGAAGCAGAAATCGAATAAGCAGTAAATAACAAGCTTCTGTTTTATGGTCTGTGCATTTTCCTGCTTTGTGACTCCATCTCATTCTGGTGACTGCTGCCTTTTACGTGGCAGTCAGGAACCCTCAAAAGAGGGAAACGATGGTTTCGTCTGCTTGTGTTTATCACCTGCAAGCACTAAAAGAATGCATAAACTATAACAGAATCACGATGAGAGATTAAGTGGGGGAGGGGTGGGGGGGGGAGGTTAGCAGTCAACCAGAGCTCTAGAGAGGGGAGGGGGAAGAGAGAGAGAAGAGAGGAGAGAGAGAGAGAGAGAGAGAGAGAGAGAGAGAGAGATAGAGAGAGAGAGAGAGAGAGAGGGAGGATGGGGAACAGGGGGAGAGAGAAACACAGATGTAGACAGAGACAGTGATTTTGGTTTAGAAATTAAGATCGTCTGTTCCTGACGGGGCCTAATAACAGTACCAGTAGGAAGAGGATATGATTACATTAACGTTAATAAAAAAAATTGGCTGATGTGTGTTCATCATCATCATCATTAACCATTACACCCAGTGGTGTGTAGGGCAGCAACAAAGTGCTTCCACTCCTGTCTATCCTGGGCCAACCTAGTCACTGATCCCCAAGAGTGCTGCATGGCCTTCATCTCACTTTCTACAGTCCTCCTCCACGTTGCTTTTAGTCTTCCTATCTTTCTCCTTCCTTCTGGAGTCCAGTGCAATGCTGTTCTTGTGATTGACTGTGGGCCTCTTCGGAGGATGTGCCCAAAGAGAAAGAGAGAGAGAGAGAGAGAGAGAGAGAGAGAGAGAGAGAGAGAGAGAGAGAGGAGAGAGAGAGAGAGAGAGAGAGAGAGAGAGAATTTTCAATCTGTATTTCTCCCGTACACCCACTTCCTATGGGCCCTGTACATCTGGCAATGACAAAACCCCTGGAAGTGAAATGTGGCAGCACAAGTTTGGGACGACGCAGAAGTGACTGACTGTTTCAGATTACCTCCTAGTTTACATTTTTTTTTACCGCTTGTGGAGCATAGTACATGCATTTTAGAATCTGGTTAACCCTTAGAAATCATACACTATTGTACAGTTCGTAGCTTGGGATTGTGTATACATGTACTGGGCTGCTTTGTTGTAGGGATTTTAAAAATTAACTTGTTTTATTTAACATTTTAAAGAAAATCGAATGCATTGATATGAATGCGTGCACACATGTCTAAGTTCACTTGAAGAGAATATACATAAATCATCGGGATGAGTGGATTGACCTTGAGTGGAACGACTCACTAAGGAAAGCTGAGAACCGAGAGAAGTGGAGGAAGCTGGTTGCAAAATCTTCAGTGGTGCCCCAACGGTCGACCAGACTACGAGATAGGTACAGGGTGAGATGAGTGGTGGGTAGCAGTTCTGCTTGGTGTCACTCGGAAAAAATAACTGTCAGAGGATGCCAAGAAGGTAACACGCATTGTGCTTTAGAAAGACATAAGGTATGCACAGGTAAATGGACTTCCCTGACCCGTGATGTACCCTCCTTACCTGTGCGTGTCAAAAGTGACAGCATGCTTATTTTTCCTCTCCCAAGTTGGTG
>CM054153.1:46878915-46886415 GCA_028751875.1 Rapana venosa
AGCCTACATGGGCTAATCACAGCTAGCTTATAGGATGAACTAACCTAGCCTACATGGGCTGATCACAGCTAGCTTATAGAGGAAGAACTAACATAGCCTACATTGGCTGATCACAGCTAGCTTACAGGATGAACTAACCTAGCCTACATGGGCTAATCACAGCTAGCTTAGAGGATGAACTAACCTAGCTAGCCTACATGGGATAATCACAGCTAGCTTATAGAGGATGAACTAACCTAGCCTACATGGCAATCACAGCTACTAAGAGGATGAACTAACATAGCCTACATGGGCTAATCACAGCTAGCTACACAGATAACAACTACCTACACTTGGCTAATCCAGCTAGCTTAGAGGAGAACTAACCCTAGCTAGCCTACATGGATAATCACAGCTACTATAAGGATGAACAACACAGCCTAACATGGGCTAATCACAGCTACTACAGATGAACTAACCTAGCCTACATGGGCTAATCACAGCTAGCTTAGAGGATGAACTAACCTAGCTAGCCTACATGGGCTAATCACAGCTAGCTTAGAGGATGAACTAACCTAGCCTACATTGGCTAATCACAGCTAGCTTAGAGGATGAACTAACCTAGCTAGCCTACATGGGCTAATCACAGCTAGCTTAGAGGATGAACTAACTTAGCCTACATGGAGTAATCACAGCTAGCTTAGAGGATGAACTAACCTAGCCTACATGGACTAATCACAGCTAGCTTACAGAGGATGAACTAACCTAGCTAGCCTACATGAGCTAATCACAGCTAGCTTACAGAGGATGAACTAACCTAGCCTACATGGGATAATCACAGCTAGCTTACAGAGGATGAACTAACCTATCCTACATGGGCTAATCACAGCTAGCTTAGAGGATGAGCTAACCTATCATACATGGGCTAATCACAGCTAGCTTACAGGATGAACTAACCTATCCTACATGGGCTAATCACAGCTAGCTTAGAGGATGAACTAACCTAGCCTACATGGCCTAATCACAGCTAGCTTAGAGGATGAGCTAACCTAGCTAGCCTACATGGGCTAATCACAGCTAGCTTATAGATGATGAACTAACCTATCCTACATGGGCTAATCACAGCTAGCTTAGAGGATGAGCTAACCTATCATACATGGGCTAATCACTGCTAGCTTATAGATGATGAACTAACCTATCCTACATGGGCTAATCACAGCTAACTTAGAGGATGAGCTAACCTATCATACATGGGCTAATCACAGCTAGCTTATAGATGATGAACTAACCTATCCTACATGGGCTAATCACAGCTAGCTTAGAGGATGAGCTAACCTATCATACATGGGCTAATCACTGCTAGCTTATAGATGATGAACTAACCTATCCTACATGGGCTAATCACAGCTAACTTAGAGGATGAGCTAACCTATCATACATGGGCTAATCACAGCTAGCTTATAGATGATGAACTAACCTAGCCTACAATTGCCATTTTCATTTTCATACCACTTTAAGTCAGAAAGATTTCTCTGCATGGAATTAGGGCTGCTGTCCCCGGGGAGAGTGGCTTCGCGCGCCACAAGTGCAGCGCCAGCCATTATTTCTTTTCCCTATCTGCAACTGTATTTGTTTCCCTATCACAGTGGCTTTTTCTACAGAATTTTGCCATGGATATCTCTCTTGTTTCCGCGGGTTCTTTACGCGCGCTAAATAATTGTGTGTATTACACAAGTTTATCATCTCATTCGAAAGACTAGCACCCAGACCACCACTCTTGGTCTGATGGATGGGAGAAAACCTTTTAGGCCCAAATGGGATAAAACCACCGCACACTTCCGAACCGGACTTTTTGCTTTCTTGTTACCTCTAGACCACCGATCCATTAATAAAATGTTTACTTGAACTCTTTTTTTTTCATGACCATTTTCATATCACTTTAAGTCATGAAAGATTTATCTGCGTGAAATTCTGGACAGTCACAACTAGTTCAGAGGATGAAGTAACATGGCCTACAATGGCCAGTCACAACTAGTTCAGAGAATGAAGTAGCATAGCCTACAGTGGCCAGTCACAACTAGTTCAGAGAATGAAGTAGCATAGCCTACAGTGGCCAGTCACAACTAGTTCAGAGAATGAAGTAGCATAGCCTACAGTGGCCAGTCACAACTAGTTCAGAGAATGAAGTAGCATAGCCTACAGTGGCCAGTCACAACTAGTTCAGAGAATGAAGTAGCATAGCCTACAGTGGCCAGTCACAACTAGTTCAGAGAATGAAGTAGCATAGCCTACAGTGGCCAGTCACAACTAGTTCAGAGAATGAAGTAGCATAGCCTACAGTGGCCAGTCACAACTAGTTCAGAGAATGAAGTAGCATAGCCTACAGTGGCCAGTCACAACTAGTTCAGAGAATGAAGTAGCATAGCCTACAGTGGCCAGTCACAACTAGTTCAGAGAATGAAGTAGCATAGCCTACAGTAGCCCGTCACAACTAGTTCAGAGAATGAAGTAGCATAGCCTACAGTGGCCAGTCACAACTAGTTCAGAGGATAAGTAACATGGCCTACAGTGGCCAGTCACAACTAGTTCAGAGGATGAAGTAACATGGCCTACAGTGGCCAGTCACAACTAGTTCAGAGGATGAAGTAGCATAGCCTACAGTGGCCAGTCACAACTAGTTCAGAGAGTAACATAGCCTACAGTGGCCAGTCACAACCATATCAAAGGATAAACTAACCTAGCGTATATGGGCTAAGCACAACTAGCTTAGAGGATGAACTAACACAGCCTACAAACATACCTGAATTGCAAAAAAACCGAAGGCATTTATTGTTCCGAGAAACGGAGTAAAAACACTAACGCATGCTTGGACACTTGCAGGCATACACGCGTACACACAGACACAGACATGCACACATACAGACACACATACACACACGCACACACGCACACACTCCACACACACACACACACACACACACACACACACACACACACACACACACACACACACACACACACACACACACACACACACACACACACGCGCGCGCGCGCGCGCGCGCGCGCACACACTCACACATGACAAAATTTTCAAAACTGCATACACACGGGGACTGGATGTAAAAAAGCACACAAGTGCTTATTCCATTATCCTCGATATAAAAGAATAAAATAAATAAATAAATAAATAAACACACTCACTCACACACACACACACACACACACACACACACACACACACACACACACACACACACACACACACACACACACACACACACACACACACGCTGCCTTCAGATTTTATCCTGTAGTGAACATTTTCTTTTTTTCGAATCTTGGAGAGAGAGAGAGAAAGAGAGAGAGAGAGAGAGAGAGAGAGAGAGAGAGAGAGAGAGAGAGAGAGAGAGAGAGAGAGAGAGAGAGAGAGAGAGAGAGAGAAAAAGAGACAGACAGACAGACAGAGAGACAGACAGACAGACAGATACAGAGACAGACAGAAAGCCAGACGTTCTTTCCCCGGGCAGTAATTTCACGACTTTTTGTTTCTCCATTTCGCCTCTGTGTTTTCTGTAAAGTCTGGTAGCTTTACATTGGGGAAGAGGTCTACACAAAGTGCTTTTCTTTCCCAGCTGTAGAAAGCCACAGACCGTCTGTCTTAGACATTCTCGCTCCATCACCCCAACAGACACTAACGGACACAGACAAATGAGAAGAAAGTTTGTGAAAAAAATAATATGCAGGACAAAAACAGTGTAGAATTAACACCCCCAACAAAAAATAAAAAATTAAAAACCCATAACCAAACACTCAGCGAGTGAATGGAATTGACAATGAAGAAACTGGTGACTAAAGTCGGTCTTGGTAGTTGGTGACAAAAAAGAAATACAAACTGTAACACACACACACACACACACACACACACACACACACACACACACACACACACACACACACACACACAGAAGAGAGAGAGAGAGAGAGAGAGAGAGGGGAGAAGAGAGAGAGAGAGAGGAGAGAGAGAGAGAGGAGAGAGAGAGAGAGAGGATTTTAAAACAGAAAGTTTCTGACACAGTAAACCAAGCAAACAGAGACAAAATGTAAATTCTAGCTGGAATAGAAACAAAAAAAAAACACGGTCAGCTAGGAACACAGACAAAGGCGAAAACAGAACTGATCATTGTGACAAAAACAGTGAGGACGACCGACGGAACTAACAACCACCCTCCCAAAAACAACAACAAAAACAGCAACAACAAACAAACAAACCGAAAATGCCCCCCCCCCCCCCCCTCCCCCCATCCCCACAACAAACGATGATGATGGTAGAACGTGATGCCAAGACTAACATTCAACTTTGAAAAATGCATAGAGTAATGTAAAGTGTTGGTTGTTTGGTTGTTTTGTTGTTTTTTTGGTCTTCCGCTATTGCTCCGAGGTTTCCCAATGGCGAGATTTTTCTGTATCTGACCGTTTTTTGACCACCATGAAGGTTGCCGCATTCCGACTTACAATGTTTAAAACGAACATTGAGAAAGTTTTTATCTCGCTTAGTCAGTTTTCACCCTTTTTTCCCTAGGGATATGTGACTATAAAAATTGTACGAAACACTCTATAGCCTACGGCGCATTTGACGAGAAATCTATTCAGCAGATACTTTGCTGATTGTATAACACAATGCACTTGTTAATCCCTGGGTATTTCTGTGTGTTTCTGCCACCTACCAAACACTACACATAAGTTAATGGATTTTGTTTTACGTGAATGCTTGAAAAACAATAGCAAGAAAGCATATCAGCTGGTGAAAGACCTGACTAGCACGAAACAGAGAGAAGGTTTAACAATCCAAGACAAAAATGGGAAGTGTCTCACTGACGACCAGGATATTCTGAACAGATGGACAGAATACTGCTCCGACCTGTATAACTATAGAACCGCAGGAGATCCAGAAGTCCTTAATGTACCCGAAAGCAAAGACACAGACAGTCACCCTATCCTCCGAGAAGAAGTGGAAACAGCAGTCAGATCGCTGAAAAAGGGGAAGTCAGCAGGGGCTGACAACATTCCCGCTGAGTTGGTCCAAGCTGGAGGGGAAGCCATGATCAGCGCCCTACTAAGAATCTGCAACAAGATCTGGCAGACAGGAAAATGGCCAACACCATGGACGCAGTCACTCATCATCACCCTCCCCAAGAAAGGAAATCTACAAACAATGCCATAATTCCCGCACAATCAGCCTCATATGTCACCCAAGCAAGGTCATGCTGCAGATAATATTGAATAGACTGAAGCCACAAGCAGGAGGACCATCATTGCTGAGGAACAAGCAGGTTTCAGAGCAGGGCCGCAGCACAACAGAACAGATATTCAACCTCAGAATACTATGTGAGCGGTACCTTCAACATAAAACAAGACCTTTACCACGTATTTATCGATTTTAAGAAGGCATTTGACAGGGTGTGGCATGCAGCTTTGTGGGCAACCATGAATTTGTACAGCATCAATGCAACCTGATCAGAGTCATCAAACAGCTGTACAGCGAGGCCACCAGTGCAGTGTACTACAACAACAACATTGGAGAATTGGTTTCGAACAACAGTTGGAGAAAGGGCAGGGCTGTCTACTCTCACCCACTCTTTTCAACATCTTCCTTGAGAGAATCATGGCTGATGCACTGGAACATCATGAAGGATCAGTCAGCATTGGTGGCAGAACGATCACAAACCTCCGCTTCGCAGATGACATTGATGAATAGCAGGATCAGAAAAAAGAGCTTGCCAGCCTAACAGAACACTTGGATAAGGCCTCCAAAACATACGGCATGGAAATCAGTGCAGAGAAGACCAAACTGATGACTAATAACACCAACGGCATTAGCACTGATATCAGGGTTAATGACCAGAAGCTGGAAACAGTTCAAAGCTTCAAGTACCTGGGAGCCATTGTATCCGACAGGGATCCAAGCCAGAAGTAGTATGCAGGACTGCACAGACAATAACAGCTTTGTCAAAACTAAACACCATCTGGAGAGATAAGAATATCTCACTTATCTCCAAGATCAGACTAATGCGCTCCCTTGTCATATCCATATTCTGTATGCCTGTGAATCATGGACCCTGACTGCAGATTTGGAGAGAAGAGTACAGGCAGTGGAGATGAGATGCTTTCGGAGACTCCTTGGCATCTCCTACAAAGACCACATAAGCAACGAAAGCGTGCATAACAGAATCCAGCAAACCATCGGACCCTATGAGAACCTTCTAACGATCGTGAAAAAGCGTAAAACTTAAGTGGTATGGGCATGTCACAAGATCCCAAGGAATTACAAAGACAGTTTTGCAAGGCACTGTCCAAGGAGGAAGAAGAAGAGGCAGACCAAGGAAGAGCTGGGAGGATAACATCAGTGAATGGACAGGCCTAGAACTCAACAAAACCTTGAGAAAGGCAGAACAGAGAGAGGAATGGAGGGAACTGGTTGCTGAGTCTTTGAGGGTGCCCCCACGGTCGTCAGACTACGGGACAGATAGATAGAGATAGAGAATGCTTGATCTTCAGCATTTGTGTATAATGCAAGAAAAATTAGGCTAAATCACTGGAAGGTGTGCATAAAAACTGACCTTAACAGTCTCACTGCCACGGAGATTCGAAACTTCGACTTCACAACCATGAAAATCAGAAATCTTATTGCGTTACCCATTTAGCAATGTGTTCTGAATAGTGAAACTGGAACAAAGGGGAAAGCAGTGTTAAGAAACAGACAAAAGGGAGAGCAAAAGTTAATAAAAGTAGTGAGAAAGAGATACAGACAGTAACAGAATTAAAATAGGCAGTGACGTAGGCAGACTCTGTTTAGAACAATCAGGGACGCGGTTAATCAATGACGCAATCAGTCAGTGACGTCATCAGGTAGTAGCCAAATAAGCCTGAGACAGGCACAGCGACAAAGTGACGAAAAGAACAGGGATGGATGGGAAAGGGGAAACCACCAAAAGCGAAGTTTTTAAGTGTGTGCGTGTGAATGAGTGTGTGTGTTTGTGTGTGTGCGCGTGTGTGTGTGTGTGTGTATACGCGCGCGCAAGCACACGCTCATGCATACACGCTGAATTTGAGAGCGCAAACAGGCCTACACATGCATGCTTGTGTGTGCTTTGCATCTAAATGACTACGTGCGTGCACATCTCTTGCATGTGTCTGCCTGCGTGGGTGGTAAACCTTGTTTCTTCCTCCTCGGGTCTCATCAAATGGACATCCAAACATCAAAAGAAAAAGAACGAGAAAAGTGACGCTTGAAAAGCAATTGACGTAATTGAAGTTAATTACGTTGCACACTCTCGCGCAATTTCTGCCACCAAAAAACGCGTGGTTTGCCTCCTTTCCTTTGAGTGTTAAATCCTTGGGAGAGAGCCCTTTGTCATTCAGGGTGAAAAAAATTGTTGAGGAGGCTGTTAGGGTGTTTACTTTGGTTATCTTTTTTGGGGTATCCATTCATTCGTTTATTTATTCATCTGTTCTATTTAT
>CM054153.1:46891415-46903915 GCA_028751875.1 Rapana venosa
TTCTCTTCTCGCTTGCTGTTTTACCATCATCATCATCATCATCATCATCATCATCATCATCATCATCATCATCATCATCATCATCATCAACCATTACACCCAGTGGTGTGTAGGGCAGCAACAAAACGCTTCCACTCCTGCCTATCCATCACCGCCCCTAAAGAGGGTGGGTACCCATTTGCAGCTGGGATTTTCTGAAGCTGGAAATATTAGGTAAAAATAGCATATCCTTTTTTGGTTAAAATAAAAGAAACCTTTCTAGTAATTGTGCTACTAAACAACAACCTTTACATAAAGGAATGGTACACAGACTTTATATAATATTATCTGATGATACAAAACCTTGACATCAGAAACACACAACTGTAGACGAGACGCTTCTTCTCACATTGGACCTAAGGGAACACAGTTGACACAAAGAAGCCAGATAAAAAAACAACCCACCAACCCTCTTTAGGGCCCTGGCCCCATGTGCAAATTCAGTCTGAAAGGGAGAGAGACAAATAAATCAGTCAGTGTGTCGTAACGGCTTGGTGTAATGAACCTCCAAATCTCTACCAGAGAAAAATTACCCAGTACGATAACGAAATAAGAATTTGTATCAATAGACCACCCCTTCACTTCCCTCTTTTCTGTACTTTTTTTTGGTGTTAGTTTGGTGGTCAATAGACCTTGTTAGACTGAGTGGACGGATAGATTAGCCCGACGACCCCATTCGTCATTCTGTCTACAATGAGAGAAGGCAGGGGGAGAGAGAAAAAGAAAAGAACTGAGAGAGATTGAGAGACAGAGAGAGATGGAACCGGATGGCGCCAGGAGAAGGGCTTCTGGCGGAAAGGAGCTCTGACTGGCTGACCGTGCAGTAAGGCTTCCACCAATCAGGGTGGCCGGTTCACGTTGCTGCGAACTAGGTTTCTTGCCTTGGGACTTCCTGCTTCCTGAGATTTTCTGATTTTTGGGCGCGTTGAGAGAGAGAAAAAGAGGGAAGGAGAGAGAGAGAGAGAGAGAGGAGAGAGAGAGAGAGAGAGAGAGAGAGAGGAGAGAGAGAGAGAGAGAGAGTGTGTGTGTGTGTGTGCGTTTTGTCTGTTAAGATGTTTTTTCATGATTATCGCTTTTGGAGTTTCTTTTTTGTTGCGTTGTCTTCGAAAATTGGTTTGTAACCTTTCTCATTGAGGAAGTGCAAAGATAGGGAAAAACTAGTAGGTTTAATTAGATTAAATAATTATGTGTTTGTTTATTGTTGTTCCGTTTTTGTTTGTTCTGTTGGCATCTATCTGTCTCAGTCAATTAACCTCTTTGTTTGTTTGTTTGGGTTTTGAAAAATTATCATTTGTTTGCTGATTTTTAAGATTGAGGATAACAAGAGAAACACAGAGAAGTTGTGACCTATGTTTTTAAGTTTTTTTCTGATTAATTTCCCCTCTCTCTCTCTCTCTCTCTCTCTCTCTCTCTCTCTCTCTCTCTCTCTCTCTCTCTCTCTCTCTCTCTCTCTCTCTCTCTCTCTCACACACACACACACACACACACACACACACACACACACACACACACACACACACGTGCGCAAGTATGCGCACACATGCGCACAGGGACCAAAAAAGAAGTTACAGGCAAGAAAGAGATAAAGTACCTGAAGAAGATTTGCTGTGAAATGGTATTGAATGACATTGATACAGCGAGGCTTTTGACAAATGTTCTTAAGAAATATTTTTGTGACACTATCTCTTCTGAGAGCCGCTGGCTCACTCAGTGGTGATCCTTTGGATAAGACACCTGTCTGGATGGTTTAAAAAAACGTCTCAGGTGTGATGATAGATTTATATAACAACCATCCTTCCTCTTCTTCCTATCCTGCACCCTCTTTCCTCGCTTTTTTGGAACTTATCTCTGAAAGAGTTGAACTACTTGTAGAGCTTTCGAGTTGTTTGAGAAAAACGTCTTTTCAAGAGCGGAAGGATAGATACAAAAATAGAAAATAGAAATACCTTGTTCTGCGTTTCCTTTTGCTTTTCTGTTTTGTTTTTAAATTTTGGTTTTGGAGTCTTTGACCCGAATTCCCAAAACTACATAGTTCTACTTTAAAATGTTTACCAGAAAAACTTCTTCCAGAAAGATTTAAAAGAGAACAGTTCTCTTTTTTATACCGAAGTCGGATGTGCTGGGCCTGACTTGTCAGGTGCTTAACGGCACCGTGACGCATTTTCGCTCATATAAAGGACAACAATAGTTGCTGTCTGAGCGTTTGAGGCCAAAGCAGAAATGTATACACTAGGACTATTGTGTTGGTACAATTCGGCTTCAGTTAGTTGGTTGGTCCAGTTGAAAAACGTTTCCTTATCTTTACACCATCAGACCGGCAACGTCAGGTCTAATCGCACAAACGGCCATCTTTTCACTGAAAGTTTAAATTGTCGTCTGCTTTTGTGCTGTCCATTTAGCCAGTACTGCTGAACTTAGTTTCTAAAGAAAGTAGACTGTAAGCTTTGTACTCTGATATTAATGTCTTTAGAATTGGAGGAACTTGGCAGGCAGGGAAAAAGCCGGTGGTGTAATTATGTCTTCCGAATTGAAAGTTGGTTTGAGCAAGTGGAGACCACTGCTGTACTTCCGTGTTCGAAAAACGAATTTTGGGTTGTAGAAAGAGCCACCATTGTCTCTTAGAGAGCAGAAGTAATGATTTGCCAGGTGAAATTAGAAAATACCCTGTTACATCTTTTCTTTTGCTTTTCTGTTTCTTTATATTTCAGTTTTGAAGTAAAAAAAGTTCCAAGAATACATAGTTTGACTTTAAAATGTATGCATTAGGTCTGTTGTGTTAGTTCAATTCAACTTCATTTAGTTGGTTGGTCCAGTTTAAAAACGTTTTCTTATCTCATACAGATCAGAGCAGTCGCGTGCAGTTTAATCGCAGCAACGGCCAAGTCTTCATAGGAAGTTTGATTTGTCGTCTGCCTTTGTGCTGTCCATTTAGCCAGTACTGCTGAACTTAGTTTCCAAAGAAAGTAGACTGTAAGCTTTGTAGTCTGATAAATGTGTCTTAGAATTGGAGAAACTTGGCTGGGTGGAAAAGTCGGTGGTGTAATCATGTCTTCGGAATTGGAAGTTGGCTTGAACAAGAGAAGACCACGGCGTACTTACGTGTTCAAAAAACCCAAACAACGGAGCTTGGCTTGTAGAAAGGGCCACCAGTGTTTCTGTGTGTTCAACAAAAGAGCTTGGATTGATGAAACAAAAGCAACGGAGTACTTATATAATTATTTAAGTAGACGGACACTATAGCTGAGTGGTTAAGATTGTTCGACTTCAATCCCATGGGTCCATGAAGTCGTGAGTTTAAATCTCGGCGGCGTCTAGTGAATGAAGGGAGGTAGGGATTCTTTTTTTATGATATTCCCAGGTCAACTTTAAGTGCAGACCTGCCAGTGCCTTAATTTCCTTCGTGCATATACACATACAGAAGATCAAATATGCACGTTTCATCATCATTAGCCATTACACCCAGCGGTGTGTAGGGCAGCAACAAAGCGCTTCCACTCCTGCCTATCCTGGGCCAACCTAGTCACTGATCCCACAAGAGTGCTGCATGGCCTTCATCTCACTTTCTACAGGTCTCCTCCACGTTGCTTTTGGTCTTCCTTTCTTTCTCCTTCCTTCTGGGGTCCAGTGCAATGCTGTTCTTGTGGGTCCAGGGCTTAGGGTCCAGTAATTCATGTCAGCGTTCGGTGGGTGCCAGAACCACGAGTATAGCCAGCATATTATACCCCTGAAGTCGGATGGCTGCTGACTTCATGGCGGGCAAAAACGGTCGCATACAAAAACGTCTACCATGTCGTGCAAGTTTTGTCAAGTACAGAAATGATTTTTCCAACTCGTATTCTGGGCAGGCGCATTATTAGACACCATATGCTAATAACGACAACTCGCACGTGCATGTAGAGGCCAAGCACTGCATAATTAGGCACAAAGTAGTCGTTGAACAGAGTGACCTCATGGCTCATTACCGTGTTTGTGGCCTTGACCATATGGACGCCGTAAGCACAGAGTTGTTTGCCATACAACAGGAACAGACAGATGGTGAAGGGTCAGGCATTTATTTTTATGGGGGTCCCTTGATTTACAGGTTATCATTATTCCCTCATAAAGCGTACACCTCCATCAATACAAAATGTTCAATTCATGTGCAGTATGTGGTATGCTGATGCTTGCTTTACAGGTTATCATTATTTTCTCATAAAGCATGTACATCTCCATCAATACAAATGTTCAATTCATGTGCAGTATGTATGCAGCTTTGTTTACAGTTATATTATCCCTAATGGTTATCAAGTTTAATTCATGTGCAGTATGTAGAATGCTGGCTTATGATTTTAGTACATGTATCAATGTTTCAATTATGTTGCAAGGGATATTTTTAAGAGCAAAAAGTAGTTGTAGAAATACAGTTATATTAAGTATCTTCTATAATACTAGAATAAAAGCAACAGAATAACAATAACAGCAACAAAAGTCCAGTTTTTAAAAAGAAGTATTGTTGCAAAGGAAACAAAGCTTTAAACAAAGATGTATTCATCAGAGTATATAGTGAATGCGTACTGCTACATAATGTTTTATTGGGTGGTGTGTGTGTGTGTGTTGTGTGTGTGTGTGTGTGTGTGTGTGTGTGTGTGTGTGTATGTGTGTGTACGTGCGCGCGTGTGTCTGGCGTATGTCTGGTGTGGTTTGTGTTGTTATTGCTGTTGTTGTTGCTTCGAATCTACGTCTGTTCACTCAAAGTGATATTAGACGAGTTGTTTGTTGTGGTGTGTGTGTGTGTTGTGTGTTGTGTGTGTGTGTGTGTGTGTGTGTGCGTGTGTGAGGGGCAAGGGTCAGGCATGTATTTTCATATGCCCCTTACAAGCAATATTGCACTGGTAAGTGGGATTCCTCTGTAACAAAAAGAAGCCAGTAAGAGAGACTAAACTTTTGCTATCGTAGTCTTGGAAGACAAGAGGTCGAAAGAGAATATGATATAACAATGTCTGTGTGTGTGTCATATAGCACTTTCTGTACGAAAAATAATCCTTCACTTTTATGCAATCGAGAATATGTGTGTGTGTGTGTGTGTGTGAGATGAGAGAGAGAGAGAGAGAGATGGATGAGAGAGAGAGAGAGAGAGAGAGAGAGATAGAGAGAGAGAAGAAGAGAGAGAAGAGAGAGAGAGGAGGCAAGCAGAAAAAAGGACGAATAAAGCTATAAAAAGGTAACGACAGAACGAGGTAAAACGAAAGAACAGTTATAACGAAATATTTTTGTTTGTAAATAAATGAAAACAGAAACATACACACACATCAGCCATATCAATCCACACACACACACAAACTAGAGACAAAATGATGATAGCCAAATCCCCATCACCAGTCAAGCCACAATATTGGCTGTGATGTTTGGCACTAACGAAAACTAATCTGATGATCATCTTCTGAAGGGGACAGATTCATTGCCAATGCATGTATGATTCTGCCTGCCATTTAAATCACACACACACACGCGCGCGCGCGCGCGCACGCACACACACACGAGATCTTGCCGAGTCATCTGGCTGCTATAAATCATTCCCCAGCAGGAAAGAGGGAGACGACCTGGACCTCCTGTCTTGTGAGGGAAAGATAGGAGATTGAGATTGGCCAGGTGGTGTGTGTGTGTGTGTGTGTGTGTAGATAGGTGTGTGTGGGAGTGAAATGGATTTTGTCGAGTATCTGGTGCTATAATCATGTGCTGTGGAAGTGGGGTCGATGGACTCTGTCGTTTTTGAGGGAGTTGTAGGGATTGAGATTGGCTGGTTGGAGTGTGTGTGTGTGTGTGTGTGTGTGTGTGTTGTGTGTGTGTGTGTGTGTGTGTGTGCATGGATCGGAGCCTCAACACTCGTTTACATGATTGATATAATATAGACATGTTTGAATATTTTTTAGAAATGCGTTCATTCCCAAACATACATCGTACACAAGATTGATGTTAAGAGCAACCACAGGCAATTCAAGATTGAAGATTAAATTTCTTCATCCCTTGATTACAAAGAATGAACAGAGAAATAAAACTTACAACGGTACACCCCAAAATATTATAAATACTACCAGGAACTGAAAATCAAGAGTTCATCGGAAAATGATACACGGGCAATAAAGATCCATGACATTAAAAAAAAGTATATTGATATCTTCAAATGGTACCTGTGAAAGGTAACGGATGAAATTTCAAGAAATACCGACAAATCTCATGCTATTTTATAGAGAGATCTTTTCAAGATCTACATTTCATTAGCCTGCACATACTTATAACATATGACTTGCCCTAAGAGAAAAAAAGTTATACTAAATAGTATTTTGGCAATTTTAGGCGTGCGTTTATGTGAAACATGATGTTCTTTGCAATAGATCAGCTTATCACCTTTGCCCATTTTTACTGCAACCACATTCAAGAGAAACACGCTAGGTGTGGTTTTAGGAAGTTAGCGAACAAACTAACAAAGTAAAACAAGCAAAAGAAGACGCGAACAAAGAATGGTACAGTTGCAAGGAAACTAGACCAAAAGGAATTGTTGAAAGCATTAGGGATTTTTTATTGCTATAATGAAAATTTCTGTTTGCAAACTTCCCCCCTTCCACTTACTATAGAGATAGATAGAAAGGGAGAGGAAGGGAGAGAGAGTGAGGGACAGAGAGAGAGAGGGAGAGAGAGAGAGAGAGAGAGAGAGGAGGAGAGAGAGAGAGAGAGAGAGAGAGAGAGAGAGAGAGAGAGAGAAGGAGAGAGAGAGAGAGAAGAGAGAGAGAGAAGCATGAACGGACGAATGCAGAATGTATGATCCATGCACACCTGTTCTCCTGTCAGCGTTATCATAGCAGATGACACATGCTCTGTCGAATGTCTCCTTCACCTTCTGCCTTCAGTTGATCTGGTAGATTTCATCCTCTGGCAGCTCCATATTGTGTATGATTCATAGACAAGGGGGTACGAAAGAGTGAAGGAGAGAAGTTTATAGCTGTGAGCTGTTGCGTCTGTCAGCAACGAGACTTCACGACCGATGTCGAAACAGCCAAGAGTATATAGAAACCACGAGAGAGAGAGAGAGAGAGAGAGAGAGAGAGAGAGAGAGAGAGAGAGAGAGAGAGAGAGAGAGAGAGGAGAGTTACTGATTGATCAGTAATATCTGTCTAGTGGAAACAGATACACTTTTAACATACTTTTGTCCATTCCGCAGAGAGAGAGAGAGAGAGAGAGAGAGAGAGAGAGAGAGAGAGAGAGAGAGAGAGAGAGAGAGAGAGAGAGATGGAAAAACACACACAGAGAGATAGAGATGGCGAAAGAGAGAGGGACAGAAAGACAGACAGACAAACAAATAGACAGACAGAGACAGATAGACGGAAAGACAGGCAGGCAGGCAGACAGACAAACGGACAGACCATTAAAAAGGCATTGCTGTTCTATTTGATTGGGTTCCTTGTCGGATTCTGTATGGAAATTGGAGTGATCACCCCGAAACTGTCTCTTCTTTAGCTTGGGTTCTCCTGCACTAAGTGTGTGTGTGTGTGTGTGTGTGTGTGTGTGTGCGTGCGCGCGCGCGCGTGCACATAATCATAATCTTATGCGCGGATACCAATAATTACATATGAGGAACTAGTGTGATAATTTCAGCAGATTATAATATCTTAAAGTGTAAAATAAGTAAATGTTTCTGCGCTTGTTTTCCCCCAGTATTCTTTTGAGAATGATAAGTAAATGTTTCATGATTTTTACACCCGAATTACATAACTCTTTATTACGAATACGCTTCTTTGGGAAAGTATTGAAGATCGAAGAATTATATCTTAAAATATTAGTCAATTTTAGACAGTTTAAGAACAATCAAACAAATAACACCCCATTCTGTTTTAAAGATTGAGATATGATGTGTGGTTTCTTTGCTGGTATCTTATTGATTATAAAACAAATCCTGAAGTTTCTCGATATCAGAACTAATTTACTATGAGCGTCCAGTGCATATTAAAACATTAATTTTTCACTTCTTCATATGTCCACAAGTGAATACAAGACATTCTGTATCATGCTGTATGGATTTATCTGATAATCATGCAGCTTGTTTCTTGAACAATCGTTTTGTTTTATTATTAGCATCCACTGGGTTTTTTTTTGGTGGGATAGGGATGGGAGAATATGACTTGAGCTGTTCACCTTTAAGACTTTTTTGAGTAGTACAAGTTTAGATGTGGAGCATTTTTCACGGCTGAATTATGTGCTAAAACCTCACCTAGTAATGCTGACCACCTTCATCTTCACCTGTCCTGTAGTCTTGTCGACCGTTGGCTCACCACTGAAGATGTTGCAGCTAGGTGGAGGTGATTAGCTTTGATATGTAACTTTAGAAGGGTTATGAAGGTTATTAATTAGTAGCAAACATACACAACTAACTTTTGTATGACTCTTTGGAGAGCGAGACAGACAGACAGACAGACAGACAGACAGAGCGCGCGTGTGTAAGAGAGAGGAGAGAGGGGGGTGGGGGGGGAGACATACATATAGAAAGAAGAAGACAGACAGACAGACAGACAGACAGACAGAGAGAGAGAGAGAGAGAGAGAGAGAGAGAGAGAGAGAGAGAGAGAGAGAGAGAGAGAGAGAGAGAGAGAGAGAGAGAATCCTGAGTTAGCGTTTAACGACTTAGAAATGAGTAGTATGCGTCTTACGTTCACATAATATGTGCTAGGACGGCTGAATGTCTGAATGCACATCACATCTGCTACCCCCATGACTCGCACCTTTCTGTCAGCTTATTTGCATACGTCACCACTTATTGGGTATTGATGAGATAGATACCTGTACAGGTATGCGTCACGTCAGCATTTATTGGACATGTATGCAGACAGACTAGACGGCCGCCTGACGTGAGACGGCAAGCTTTGAATACAAATTATTGGAGAACCTTCTATCACTCTTCCCCTCCTCCCGGACCCATTCTGTCTGTTTCTGTGTAGCTGTGTGTGTGTGTGTTGTGTGTGTGTGTGTTGTGTGTGTGTGTTGTGTTTGTATGTCTGTCTGTCTTCGTACTGCTTCAAGTCTCTCTATCGCTGTTTTCTGTCTCTGTCTCGTCACTTTTTTGGTGTATTTCGTTATGTGATTCAACTTCTGAAATGCATAACTAAGTAACAAGAAAAAATCCCGATAAACTATGCGAAGAGAGTGGGGAAGGAGACTGGTAGAGTCTGATAGATTGTGTTTGAGATGGAGAGGATGAGGATGGTGTGGTGTAGAGTGTGTTTGGTTAGTAGGAGAGAGCATTCAAATTCTCAAGTCAAATGTTTTTTGTCCTGTCTTCGCACTTATTGTGTATTGTATAATTCGTGATTAGAAAGAATAGTAGAGAGAGAAAAGATCGCAGATGAAAAATTGAGAGAGAGAGAGAGAGAGAGAGTGTTGTGTTGATTAGTCTGTCACGCAAAAGTGGTATTGACGATGAAAGAGAGAGGGGACTAAAGTGTGTTAGTCAATTGATTTTACGATGTTCCAATGTAATTGAATGGGATGGTGAGTGGGTGGACTTAGCTGTGTGTGTGTGTGTGTGTGTGTGTGTGTGTGGTGTGTGTGTGTGTGCGTGCTCGCGCGCGCGTGTTTGCATCGAATCGGAAGACACATAAAAATGCTAACAAGCTGTTTAAACGGACAGCATTGAAAACCCACCCGGATGACTGGTCAAAGATCTGATACCCGTTTTAGGAAGTGTCGGGTGTAGCAAACCCGTCAGCGGCAATGCGTCAGTCAACCAGACGACAGTTGAACGGATCCACAGGCAGGCTATCCCTGCCAGCTGTACGTGGCATTACGGAATCAGGCATGCCCCCCAGACACGTCTTTATGACAAGCGTGCGTGCTGCAGCCTCCGTGTGTCCAGACCGTTGCGGCTTAGAACGCAGAAAGAATGGGGGGTCATTAAATTTTGCCCGGCAGGTCGATGTGCCGCTTAGGGGCCGAAAGGGACGGACGTACCCATGCTAATGAATGACCTTGCGGTGTTTTCGGTGTGACTTTCTAGGACGCTGATCGAATGCAGACAAGTAAAAAAACAACAACAACCAAACGTGATTTGAGAAACGTCGCTCGCCCAACGTACGCTTCGCGCGCGCGCGCGCGCACGCACGCCACACGCACGCAGCACGCACGCACGCACGCACGCACGCACGCACGCACACAACACACACAAACATACACACACACACACACATATATATATATATATATATATATATATATATATATATATATATATATATATATATATATATATAAGAATAAAATAAAATAAAAATAAGATAAAACACACACTTCCCACACTCGCACGCTCACATAACTCTCTCTCTCTCTGTGTCTCTGTCTCTTTGTCTCTGTATATATGTATATATATAAAATAACAAAAATCAGGTACCAGTGTAATTTTTGATTAATTGGAAGAAACAAGGTCAGCCTTCAATGCATTCATTTGGTTCTGGTCCTGCAGGAAAACGGGAGTCTTGTCCAATAGGACGCTGCCTTTTTTCTTCCACTCTTTCGCCGTGACAGGCGTGAAGATACTTCTCTGCTGGACCTTAAATCCTTTGGACAGGGCACAGAGAAGAAGACCCAAGAATACTTATGCAGAAGCCTTTTCCATTTGCAAGGAAACTTTTCGAAGTGCCAAAATCTGGGACGCAAGCAGTAGACAAAGATATTCTTGAACAACACCTCGGCAAACGAATTTTGACCCACAAAGCAAGGCAACCCTAAAAATACACCGTTCAGTATGAATGCGAACATTGGAGAAAATGTTTAATGAGCAGCTAACGACTCGGGTTCCATAGTAAATCTCTGACTATTCAGAATCAGATCTCAAGAAATGGCATTGTTTCTTCAAAGTCGAAACATTAATATATAGGAAGCAGTCTTACCCCGTGGGGATACCGGGGACCTGTCAGTGTATATAACCATCTCCACATTCTGGAAATTCTGTGCTTGAAATGCCCTCTTTTCTATCCCTCTCTTTGCTTCTGCCTTGTTCCTTTTCTTCCTGTCAACTCCTCTTTGGCTATTTTCTGCCTTCTTGGTCTATCATTCTTCTGCCTTTTTTCCCAGATAGACTTAAAAGATAACAATTCTCTCTCATGCCGAAGTTGAATGCGCTGGGCCTGACTTGTCAGGCGCTAAACGGCTGCGTGACACATTTTTGCTCATATAACAGACAACAATGGTGGCTGACAGAGCTTTCGATGAGGAATAAGAAGAATACGAAGAGGCAGTCTGTAGTGACTTAACATTCTTCCGTGGGAAATAATTATGCGGTGTAGATCATTTTGTTTGCAGGTAATAATTATATTCTCGGGTTCGGAAACCCAACATGGCTAATGGCTGAATATCAACGTATTTCAGTTTTGTTTTCTTTCTATTTTCTATGTGGTTTTTTTTGGTATTTTTACAGACATTATTTCGTCTTTTTATGCTTGGAAGAAATCTATCGAAAAAGTTCGTATAAATGTGTGTGTTTGTGTGTGCGCGCGTGCCTGTGTGGTGTGTGTGTGTGTGTGTGAGTGTGTGTGTGTGTGTGTGTGTGTGAGTGTGGTGTGTGTGTGTGTGTTGTGTTGTGTGTGTGTGTGTGTGTGTGTGTGTGTGTTGTGTGTGTGTGTGTGGAAGTGAGAAAAGTGTATTATTATTAGCAAGGAAAAAAGTTACGGGGAAGAAAAGGCTTATGGGATTTCTTTGACTGTAATGTTCTTCAGTTCCTTTTTTTCTATTCTATTTTATTGGGTTTTTTTTCGAGGATAATGGAATAAGCACTTCTTGCTTTTTTTATATCCAGTCCCAGTGTGTATGCAGTTTGTACATTTTGTCATCCATTCCCGCCGGCACACAATGGCCTACTCTTCCGAAAAGGGAAACCGGTTTTAACCTGTGTGCAAGATGTTCTGCGTGCGTTCGCACACGGAACCTCGGTTTATAGTCTCATCCGAAGGACTTTTGGGGAGAGTGGAGTCGACACTGATGTTAACTCCAGAGGAAAAATTCTCTTGAACGAGAATCGAACCCGGTCAGCAGATCACGAGCGCATCACTCTAACCACAAGGCTATCCCGTATTTGACGTATTTTGTTGTAGTTGCTGCTGCTGCTGCTGCTGCTGCTGCTGCTGCTGCTGCTGCTTCTGCTGCTGCTGCTGTCGTGTTTTTGCTTTTTGTTTTGTTATGTCATTGCCTTTCTTTCTTTGCTTTCCTTGTTGTTGCATTCCTATTTTTTATGTCTGCCTGCCTGTTTGTCTATTTCTCTAGGCCGAGGGCTAGATGTTTTTCCGTTGGGCATAAAGATTGTGATCTCTGTCGTCTGTCTGTCTTTGCTCTTGTCTCTGTCTCTCTCTCTGGTGCGCTCGCATTGTGTGCATGCGTGCGTGTTGTGTGCTGCGGATGTATGTGTGTGTATGTGCGTGCGTGCGTGTGTGTGTGTGTAGCGTGTG
>CM054153.1:46911415-46918915 GCA_028751875.1 Rapana venosa
AAACACGCACCCGCTCGCTCACGAACACACATCAAGTTCTGGGTTCGAATCTCGGCGACGTCTGGCGAATTAAGGGTGGGTTTTTTTTTAACGATCTCTCCAAGGTCAACTTCAAATACAGACATACCAGTGCCTTACTTCACTTCGTATAATTATATACCCGTGCAGAAGATCAAACATACACGATAAAATTATAAGAATCGTGTAAGCGTTCGGTGGGTTATGGACACACGCACGTCCCAAGCATATACCCCCGAAGTCAGAATGCGGCTAACTTTCATGGCGGGCAAAAACGGTCGTAAACACACAAAACTCCCACCATTGATGAACCTCGGAGCTATATCCGAGGAACACAGAAAAAAAACACTAAGCTTGTCCAAAGGAGCGAATTCATCAAGGCTAAGCATGGCTAGAGGAGTACTGTCCTCGGTTTCAGCCGGCAGGAGTAATCGGTTCGTCCATGCTGTTTGTAGCAGCAATCAGTTCAGCCAGGCTACCTAACCATCGCTGAGTTGCTGTTTCCCGTACCCTCATTTACTAGTTTTTACTACGTAGGTTTTTAGCGTACTATTTTCTATATACAGACAGATCATATGCTATTTTTGTACCTGTTAAGAGAGTAAGGAAATATTTGGTGTCGTTTTTTTATTTTTTTGATGAATGTAGGGAGAATATTATGCAGCTATTTGTTTGACTACTATGGCGCGCGCGCGCACGCACACACACACACACGCACGCACGCACGCACGCACGCACATACACACATAACACACATACACACACAGAATTATGCAAACAGGCGACAGGACTAAAGCAGATATCAGAGAGATCCTTAATGTCGGTCAGAAATCTTGTCCTGCTCAAATCCCTTACCCACACCCCGAAACACCCCCACTTGCAGATCTCCCCGTACTTTCATCCATCCCCCGCTCCCACACGCGCGCGCGCACGCACGAACGCACGCACGCACGCACGCACGCACGCACGCACGCACGCACGCACGCACGCACGCACACACACACACACACACACACACACACACTCACATACACTCAGACAGTGCTGATGTGATGGCATTAGCAAAAAAGGATTCTAGGCATCACTCAGGAAGACCAGCATTCCACATGATGATGATAAGGATAAACCCTCCACTAATTTGTGCATGTCTGTGTCTGCATTTGTCCACATCAAACAAGCATGATTTTTTTCTTTCCTGTGAAAACTCCCTCCCTCAAACAACCGCTAATGAGATGACTAGAAGACAGCATGTTAGGATACGTGACCACGGAGTTAGGTAGACAGAAATAGTAACACTCTACGGGAAAATCGTTAGCAAAAACACATGTCTTTTAATTGTCCAGTAACGTGAGCAGCTGGAGCCGGGGTTTTGAGCATCATAATAATAATACATGGAATTTATATAGCGCTATATCTTGCAGAGACAAATCAAAGCGCTTGCACTCAACTCATTCTTACACAGTCATACGACCAGTAACAAATAGTTCCATCAAGTCCAAATGTGCACGCGAGCACACACACGCGCGCGCGCGCGCACACACACTCTCTCACACACACACACACACACACACACACACACACACACACACACACACACACACACACACACACACACACACACACACACACACACACACACAGGTCACACACCCTGGCAGGGCAATGGAATCTTGGCTGTTGAAGGCAGGGAAAAACTATGAGATGAAGCAGGAGAGGAGAATCCTAGATGTAGAAAATGGGTTTTCTACCTACCACGTGTCTTTACCTTTATCTTTCTAGATTAAGTTATGTGTATCGTAGAAAGAAATTGTCCACGGACATACTCTCCCCCCCCCCCCCCTCCCGTGCGTCTTCTTGTCTTTCTTGTTCTTGTTCTTCTTGTCTTCTCTCTTCTTCTTTCTTTTTCTTCTTCTCCTTCTTCTTCCTCACCGTAATCCCCCTTTTCTGGTTCTTGTTCTTCTTGTTCTTCTTGTTCTTCTTCTGCTCCTCCTCCTCCTCCTCCCCCTACTCCCCCTCCTCCTTCTCCTCCTCCTCTTCCTCCTCCTCCTCCTCGTCCTCCTCCTCGTCCTCCTCCTCGTCCTCCTCCTCCTTTTTCTTCTTCTTCTTCTTCTTCTTCTTCTGCTCCTCCTCCTTCTTCTTCTTCTTCTTCTGCTCCTCCTCCTTCCCCTCCTCCTCCTCCTCCTCCTCGTTGTTGTTGTTGTTGTTGTTGTTGTTGTTGTTTTTGTTGTTGTTGTTCTTCTTCTTCTTCTTCTTCTTCTTCTTCTTCTTCTTCTTCTTCTTCTTCTTCTTCTTCTTCTTCTTCTTCCCTCCTCCTCCTCCTCCTCCTCCTCCTTCTCCTCAACTTCTCCTGGTCCTCCTCCTTCTTCTTGTTCTTCTGCTTCTCATCCTCCTTCTTCTTCTGATCCTCCTCCTCCTTGTTGTTGTTGTTGTTGTTGTTGTTATTCTTCTTCTTCTTCTGCTTCTTCTGATCCTTTAACTCCGTTGAAAGCCATGTGGACCTTGTGCAGAGGAGTTCTTCACTGTAATCATCCTTTCGTGTCTGAAGGTCGTGAGGCAAAGCACGGCTCCAGCAAAAGGCTTTCCTGTTAAGGCTTGTATCCATGCTGTGCTAATCATGAGTCCTTTGATTTTAGAGTATATGATCTGCAGGGTGTGTGTGTGTTGTGTGTGTGTGTGTGTGTGTGTGTGTGTGTGTGTGTTGTTGTGTTGTGTGTGTGTATTATGTGTTTGTGTGTGTGTGTGTGTGTGTGTGTGTGTGTTGTTGTTGTTGTTGTTGTTGTTGTTGTGTGTGTGTATGTATTTGTATGTGTGTGTGTGTGTGTGTGTGTGTGTGTGTGTGTGTGTGTGTGTGTGTGTGTGTGTGTGTGTGTGTGTGGGGGGAAACAGTTACCATTTATTTCGCTATATTCAGTAAACTAGCCACAAAAAAACCCACAATAGATTCATTGTCGTATGTTTTTCGTTTACTGTGATCGCCTGTTGCTCTGTCTTGGACAAGAATGGACCAGTTAATAACACAAGTGAGCTAAAGGATACGTGCTGTTAAAGTAACGCACATCATTCATGCTGCTGCTCATTTACAGAAACAGGCATAAACATACATATACTGGCCAGGAATCGCATGTGAACACAGACAAACACAGAAAACAGATATACACACAAGCACAGACACATGGACACATATCACACACACAGTCGGTAGGAACGGATGTCAAAATTGACAAAAAAGCATGAACACGGGGACAGGATGTAAAAAAAACCCACGAGTGCTTATTCCATTACCCTCATAAAAAGAGAATAAACTACATATACAAAAATATTTAAAAAATAAGAAAGACAGAGAAAGATACAGAAGACAGACAGACAGAAAGACAAAACACACACACACACACACAAACACAAACACACACACACACACACACACACACACACACACACACACACACACACACACACACACACACACACAACACACACAACGAACACACGCAGAACATCTTGCTTTGTGGAAGAGTAGCCATTGGTCGTGGAACGGATGACAAAATTAACAAAACTGCATAACATCGGTGGATGTGGATAAAAAGCACATGAGTGCTTATTTCATATCCTCGAAATAAAAGAATTAAATTCAAAACCCCCCAGAGTTCTGACAAGAGGAGTTGATGACAATGCAGCAGAGCCCTCATCCCAACACTCCCCCCCCAAAAAAAAAAATCACATAACCAGGGAGCAGTTGTGACAGTATTTTTTTTTTCTTTTCTAGCGTTTTAATTTGCAGCAGCTTCTTCCAGCAGATCCCACAATCTGGGCGTGCATGATAATACGGTAGTATAGGTCAGCGACCATTTGTGCAGGCAGCTTCTACCGTGGAGGGAAATAGCTTATTGTGACTCGGTTTCTTTGCATTCTTCCTTCCTTCCTTCCTTCCATTCCTCTTCTTTCCTATCCTCCTCCATTCTTGCTTCCTTTCAGTCAGGTGTTACTTGTGTTTCTGCATTCCTTTCCCCTCTTCTTCCTGTTCTTCTTCATCCGTGTTCTTTTTCTTTCTGTCAGTTGGTACTCTGTGTTTCTGCATTCCTTCCCTCCCCCTTCCTTGCTTTTTCCTTCTTTCCCCTTCCTTCCTTCCTGACTTTATTTCTGTCAGCTTGTTACTCTGTGTTTCTGCATTCCTTCCCTCCCGCCTTCCTTCTTTTTCCTTCTTTCACCCTTTCTTTCTTTCTTTCTTTCTGTCAGCTTGTTACTCTGTGTTTCTGCATTTACTTCCTCCCGCCTTCCTTCTATTTTTTCTTCTTTCATTCTCTTTCTTTCTTTCTTTCTTTCTGTCAGCTTGTTACTCTGTGTTTCTGCATTACTTCCCTCCCGCCTTCCTTCATTTTTCCTTCTTTCATCCTTTCTTCTTTCTTTTTCTTTATTTCTTTCTGTCAGTTTGTTACTCTGTACTTCTGCATTCATTTCTTCCTTCCTTCCTTCTTAACTTTCTTTCTGTCAGCTTGCAGAGAGAGAGAGAGAGAGAGAGAGAGAGAGAGAGAGAGAGAGAGAGAGAGAGAGAGAGAGAGAGAGAGAGAGAGAGAGAGAGAGAGAGAGAGAGAGATTGTCAAGTAAAATGAAGTAATCTCGTTTATTCATGTTTTATCGGCTGTTGCTTCAAAATGGGTTCATGCTTATAATGGTGATATTCAATAGACGTGATGATGTTGGCGAATGATGTACCGGGAGATGTTTGACAGACTTCGTTGTTTGATATATATTATTGCAAAGTACATCCCATCCTGCCTGTTTTTGTCTGATGAAAGTCGCTCAGGAAACTTCACTCTTATAATCTTCCATCGAAACTATAAACAGACTTCTCCGGCAAGAAAAAGTAATTGCGTCCCTTGAACGAAGTACACTTCATGCAATCATGAAGATAAAATGATTCGATTTTGTTACGTTGTAGTTGTGTTGTTGATGTTGTTTAGTTTCAAAATATTGAAAAAGGAGCAGCGCAAGGGTGTCTGTTATGTGGGAAGTCAACTGCTTTTCCTGGTCTTTGATGTTGGTTCCGATTGCAGTGATGATAGTTAAGCACGCGTTTCTTTTTATGAATAGACTACAAATATACTATTTTAATAACAAAGAGAAGGCCAAGTGGAATACAAGCACATCCTATAAACATTTATCGTACAAAATAGCACAGATCGGCATCAGAATCTTTGGTAAACAATTTCTATACTTATACATGATAGGTAAAAGTCATTTGAATACCAAAAACGTGTACTGCTTCATTATCTTTGAGCTACTAATCCTGTTACTCCCCGCCACATTCTGATTTCACTACCACAGTTATACCCAAACACGCACAATGGTTCTGAGTTAGAAGCTTTAGATAGACAACTCTGACAACGTAAAGCAATTGCATCCCTTGGCCAGGGACGTTTGACCAACCTTACCTGAAAAAAAGTACACAGTTGCTTTACCATAGTTCCATTTTCCACATTACACAGAAGTGACCCTAACAGTTTAAAGTCGTGTGATTGATCTGGCCGTGATCTTTTCCTTTGGTACACCCCGGATGTTGGGGGGTGCTTTCCACGAGAAAAACGATTTCGACAACTGTCAGTTTTCATTGGTAATATCTACCCGTGTAGTGTAGTGCTCCCGCAAGACAACAGGTGGAAAGATGAAAGGACACAGCCAATTGTACTGTCTGTGCTAGTGAGTTTGGCTGTAGTCCAAAGGTGATTAGCAGCTTGGTTTGGTTACAACAACAAGGCAGTACAGGTTTTGGTAACTTTTTTCATTTACATGGGTTTCCTTCTTTTGTACTCGTTTTGTGAAAACTCGAACTAGAAGTACATAAAGCATGTGATAGGAAAATTGTACAATGACTTTTTGGGGGTTTATTTCATTTGTGTGCACTAACGTCACAAAAAATACAGATGTTAACACGCTCATTTTGTTTCTATACTAAATTTTCTAGCATGAAAAAACATTTTACTTTTAAGTAGTTTGTAGCAATATATGTATATTTCCACGTTGCTTTGAACTTTAAAAGAAATGTACGTTCTTTAACCCTAACCCCTCACCTCATCATTTACCTTAATGCCTGTATATGAATGAATACGTTTCATTTGTTTGAGAGGAGAGAGAGAGAGAGAGAGAGAGAGAGGAGAGAGAGAGAGAGAGAGAGAGGAGGAGAGAGAGAGAGAGAGAGAGAGAGAGAGACAGACAGACAGACAGACAGAGAGAGAGAGAGAGAGAGAGAGAGAGAGAGAGAGAGAGGAGAGAGAGAGAGAGAGAGAGAGAGAGAGAGAGCAGATATTGTAAACAAATGGCAGTGGATGTGGAAACAACCATCTTTCCAGTTGTCACCCTCACTTACATACCTTATTCATCCCCCAACCACTACCCCTCCTCCTGCCCCCTCCCCCCCCCCTTCCCCCTCATTTCCCACATCTGCCCTATAGCAGAAGGCATTCATCGGACGGTCCTGTCAGACTCAAGGTTTAGGAGTGGCAGATTAGCACAGATAGCGATCACCCCCCCTACAAAAGACAAGCACAAGTGATGTGCATGTCCTCGCTTTAACTCTTTGCCACCAAAGGAAATTCACTGCACAAACTGAAGCCTTCAGCAAACATTGGCCGGCAACCCTCCGCGGATCGAAATGTGAGAGAATGCTTGCAGAGACATGGAAAGGTGAAGAATGATGATCTGAAATTGTTGGTGTAGGGAAGAGAGAGGAGAGAGAGAGAGGAGAGAGAGAGAGAGAGAGAGAGAGAGAGAGAGAGAGAGAGAGAGAGAGAGAGAGAGAGACATGGAAAGGTGAAGAATGATGATCTGAAATTGTTGGTGTAGGGAGAGAGAGAGAGAGAGAGAGAGAGAGAGAGAGAGAGAGAGAGAGAGAGGAGGAGGGGGGGAGAGAGGGAGAGAAGATGAGATCATGGAACAGGTAATGATGATGATCTCATAATTTCTGGTGTAAAGCGGCGGGGAGACACTCGACGAGGGTGACGTGGCAAAGATGGACCTTTGAGATAGATTTCATACGCTTTATGTAATAGATTTCTACGCAATTCGCGATTAGATTTCATTCCACACTCACTGCTGACAGCAAAAGGCCTGTATGCGTAATTTCTTAAGTACATTATGTAAATAGATTTCACATAATATGATAATTAAATCATACTTTTTGCACAAAAGAAAGTAAGCTGATACGCATTTTGTTTCAGCTTTGTCAAACAATTTACAGATTGAAAAAATATCTTTATGCAGAAAGGAGAAGAAAAGAAACAATTGCAGCTTGCAAACAAATCCACGAAGAAAACTAACAAAAAGAGAAGAAACAACACACACACCACACACACACACACACACACACACACACACACACACACACACACACACACCACACACCACAAAAGCAAAGATTTGAAAGACATCAATCACAGTAATTTAAACATAAAATAATATGTCAAAGTACTTGTTCATTAAAAAAGATAA
>CM054153.1:46928915-46936415 GCA_028751875.1 Rapana venosa
AAGACAGACAGACAGAGAATACAATATATACAACACAATAACAATGCATAACGAAACATCAGAGATTCCCTCGCGATTCCTCACGTTTTCTTGATTGAAAAGTCCTGCTCGTACCAAAACAAGGATTTGCACAGAGTTCGAGATAGGCTACAGCAAATAGTTCCTAATCACCACCTGTTCTGTGGGAAGGGCAGAGAAGATGAAGATCAGATGCACTGACTTGTTTAGCTCTGGCTTCTGAGCTATAATTATCAGAGCGTGCGGTAGTGCAAGTCT
The DNA here is from genome assembly GCA_028751875.1 of Rapana venosa. Classification (NCBI taxonomy): domain Eukaryota; kingdom Metazoa; phylum Mollusca; class Gastropoda; order Neogastropoda; family Muricidae; genus Rapana; species Rapana venosa. The sequence continues at coordinate 46,929,192 of CM054153.1, forward strand.
TGTATTTATTTGTAGGCACCGTTTCTGTGCATCAAATAGAAGGAAGGAGAGGAAACTGGAGGAGGAGGAAGAAAAGGAGGGGGAGGAGAAGGAAGAGAAGAAGAAGAAGAAGGGTAGGAGGAGGAGGAAAAAGCAGAGAAGGAGGAGGAGGAAGTGAAAGAAGAAGGAGAAAAGAAAAAGGGAAAGAAGAAGAGGAAGAAGAAGAAGGAGGGAAAGAAGAAGAGAGAGAAAATAAGAAAAAAAGAAGAGGAAGGAGGAGGAGGAGGATAAGGAAAGAGGAAGAGGAAGAAAAGGAGATTGTGAAAGAAGAAGAAAAGAGGAGGAAGAAAAAAGGAGGAAAAGAGTAGTAGTACTAGTATTAGCAGCAGCAGCAGCAGCAGCAGCAGCAGCAGCAGCAGAAGCAGAAGTAGCAGCAGCAGCAGCAGCATAGTAGAAAGGATAATCTTAATAGTAATAGTAGTACTTACAATAATGTAGCAAGAACAGTAGCAGTAACAGTAACAGCAGCACCAAAATGACAGAAATAGTCGTGGTAATAATGTAATTATGACTTGTGCGTACATAGCTGCACACAGGGCCTACCCACCAACAATGTTTACTCGCTGAATAGCTTTGTTAATACATACAAAGCCACATGCAACATGACATCAGTGGAATAACTGACGTTACACCTTTTCCACCTGATTAGTTAAGTGCAAGCGCGCGAGCTGCTACCTCCATGACTGTAGGTACCTTGTAGCACGTAGACATATTGTAGCGTCCATCAACAACAAAACCCCGCTTACTCTTTTTTGCCCGTTTTCTTTCTGTTCTTTTATCTTCGTCTGTTTGTATGTATGATTTCTCTCTTTCTTCTTCTCTTGAAGGATGGTCTATTTGTTTGTTTTCTCTCTTTCTTATTTTGAGGGATGGTCTGTTTGTCTGTTTCTCTCTTTCTTCTTCACTTGAGGGATGGTCTGTTTGTCTGTTTTCTCTCTTTCTTCTTCATTGAGGGATGGTCTGTTTGTTTTCTTTCTTTCTTATTTTGAGGGATGGTCTGTTTATTTTCTTTCTTTCTTATTTTGAGGGATGGTCTGTTTTTTTTGCTTTCTTTCTATTGGGATTCGTTTTTCTTTCTTCTACTTGAGAGATGGTCTGTTTTTTTTGCTTCTTCTTTTTCTTCACTTGAGGATGGTCTGTCTCTCTGTTTGTCTGTCTTTTCTCTTTCTTCACTTGAGGGATGGTCTGTTTGCTTGTTTGCTTTCTCTCTTCTTTGTCTTTCGGATGAGGCTATAAACCGAGGCCCCGTGTGCGAACGCATGCAGAACATCTTGCGCACACGTTAAATCCTGTTCCGCTGTTCGAAAGAGTAGGCCATTGTGTGCCAGTGGGAACAGATGACAAAATTTAAAAAACCGCATACACACGCATAATTGTTTTTAAAATCTCAATTGAGCGCTCTGATTTGTTGCTTTACAAGATTCAGCGCTATATAAATTCCATACATTATTATTACTATTATTATTATTATTATTATTACTTGAGGGATGGTCTGTATTCCCCCTCTTTCTTCACTTGAGGGATGGTCTGTCTCTTTGTTTGTCTGTTTTCTCTCTTTCCTCACTTGAGGGATGGTTTGTCTGTTTTTTTGTCTGTTCTCTCTCTTTCTTCACTTGAGGGATGGTTTGTCTGTTTATTGTCTGTTTTCTGTGTTTCTTCACTTGAGGTATGGTCTGTCTCTCTGTTTGTCTGTTTTCTCTCTTTCTTCACTTGAGGGATGGTCTGTCTCTCTGTTTGTCTGTTCTCTCTCTTTCTTCACTTGAGGGATGATTTGTCTGTCTTTCTGTTTTCTGTGTTCCTTTACTTGAGGGATGGTCTGTCTCTCTGTCTTTGTTCTCTCTCTTCACTTGAGGGATGGTCTGTCTCTCTGTCTTTGTTCTCTCTCTTCACTTGAGGGATGGTTTGTCTGTCTGTCTGTCTGTTTGTTTCCTTTCTTTCTTTCTTTACTTGAGGCATGGTTTGTCTGTTTGTCTGTCTGTCTGTTTTCTTTCTTTCTTCACTTGAGGCATGGTTTGTCTGTCTGTCTGTTTGTTTTCTTTCTTTCTTTCTTTCTTTTCTTTTTCTTTCTTTCTTTGTCTCTTTCTTTCTATCTTCTCCTGAGGGATGGCATGCCTACTGTAGGCTGTCACGACAGACAGACAGAGAAGAGCACTGGCTCACTGAGGTTTAATCGCTGTCGTCCTGTTCCGCTGTCTTCGTCAGCTCTGTAGGGATTACAGCTGTGATGAATCAGCTGCGAGGGTGGCTGACTTACGAGACAAGAACACAAAGAGATTAAAGAATTGTTGTTGTGGTTGTTGTTGTTGAGTCATGTGTGGTTTTACTGTTTTTGATGAAGCGCAGACTGATGGTGCAGGGTGTAATGAAGTTGGGGGTGTAGGTTTTTGGTGTGAGAATTGTTATAAACCATTTTCGAATAGTGGACGCATTATCTATCTATCTATCTATCTATCTATCTATCTATCTATCTGTCTGTCTGTCTGTCTGTCTGTCTGTCTGTCTGTCGTCGTCCGTCCGTCCGTCCGTCCGTCCGTCCGTCCGTCCGTCCGTCCGTCCGTCTATCTATCTATCTATCTATCTATCTATCTATCTATCTATCTATCTATCTATCTATCTATCTATCTATCTATCTATCTATCTATTTGTCTGTCTGTCTCTCTGTCTGTCTGTTTGTCTCGCTATTTGTCTACCTTTGTATTACTACATACATGTCTCTATCCATCCATCCATCCATCCATTCATCCATCCATCCATCCATCCATCCATGGAACCACTTACGCTCTCGACCATCTATCAATCAATCAATCAATCAATCAATCAATCAATCAATCAATCAATCTGTCTGTCTGTCTGTCTGTCTGTCTGTCTCTGTCTGTCTGTCTGTATAATTATATGAATATCTACCTATCTCTGAAAGTCAAAAGATCAGAATGCCCTTGACACTTGGTGGATTGGGGGTAGGAAGTTCGGAATTCTCTGGGTAGATCTATGCGTAGACTTGTCAGTATCAAAGGCAAATAGTTCTCATACATTCGCCGTTTATTTGGACAGCTTTTCACGTTTGCAATTTCAGAGGAAGAATATATCAAGATCTAGTTTGGTTCTTATGTAGCAACAGAAGCAGAGAAACATGGAATGAGAATCTACCAAATAAATGCCCTCATAAAGCTTTATCCAGCATAACTAAAGAGATTAAGATATTGTTAACTTTTAAAATCGCCTCTTCACTTTCCACCTTCATCTATCCCGTATTTTAGTAGACTGATGTGGCACCACTGAAGATTTTGCAACCAGCTTCCTCAACTTCTTGTAGTTTTGAGCTTTCCGTGGCAAGTCAAGACCAGTCCACTCCTGATGTTGTTTTTTCATCGTTTTCTCTGTCCGCCTCTTCGTATACTTCCTTGAACTGTTCCCTGTAGGACAGTCTTGGTCTGTCCAGATGTTCGTGTGACGTGCCCCTACCATTTCTGTTTGCGTTTTTTCACTGAAGTCAGGAGCTCTCCATGCTATGGACTGATAGTGTTTTCAAATACCCCAAATGCAGGTAAAGAAGCTGCACATGCTTTTCAGCATGTGACACGGAAAGACAGGAAGGTTCCAAGTAAATGGAGGACACTTAACCCTTTAATTTCTGATCACGAAATGGGTTTTTCATTAAGTCAACGGGTCTTTCGTCAACGTCACGTTTTGATTTCCAAAGTAATCGCCTTTCCACGCTACTGCAAGGTAGCTCCCACGGGGGCCATTTGTCTTGCAGTTGACAAGTTTGCAAAGTCACGCTGGTGAGAGGAAGTCTGAGAGGCTGTCGTCTGCATGTGCATGTGTTGTGGTCGGATGATCACTTTGCTGCGACCATGGCCGGGGTGAAAGGCATTCCATCAGTATTACATTATTAAGAAGAAAGCGAGGACCGTGGTTATGCGTCATATTCATATTGAAGCTGGTGTGGTGTTTGGCATAATATTAAATTGCTTGTTTGTCTGCTTCTTCATTTCATAACTCACAGTGTCTCTGTATCTGTCTGTCTTTGTCTGTCTGTTTATCGGTCTGTTTGTCTGTTTGTCCTTCTGCTTCTCTCTGTCTCTCCTGCCCGCAACCCCCCCCCCCTCTCTCTCTCTCTCTCTGCATGCATGTTTGTGTGTGTGTAGGTGTGAGTGTATGTGTGTGCACGTGTGCACACATATATTGCTAGTGTTTTATTTCATTCAATGAACACAGAAAATCACATCTTAGAACGCATCCTTTAGAAGTAAAGTTAGAATTTGCAACAATCCTGAAGTTCAAGGAATAAGATACTGTGCAAAAAGTTTGTAACTTGGAACAGTGTTTAAAACAAGCTTGGGCCTCGTAGAGTACCAAAAATCCTTCATTCACTTCTCTCGAGTTACAACATGTTAACCCACACAGCTTCTCTCTTCTTTCCTCTGAAACCTATACAAAAACATGCATGCACACACAGACAGGAAATCCTGGCTTCAGTTGAGACTTCTGGACAGTTGCTGCAAAGAGATTTAAAAGTACGGAGGCAGGCTGAGGTGTAAAAGAGTGAAAATAACTTGACAGATCTCTCCAGAAAGACTTAGTCCAGAAATCTAAGTGTATTCGAACTTTTCATCATCAGTGTAAATCTGTGCTTTATGATATTTCCAGCAGGCTCTTGGAGAGCTCTTTTCGGAACCCCTGATCATGTTATCATATGACCCGAATCGAATTGGCCTAAAACTGAGATGCAAAACTGAGAAGTGCTATAGCCAAGTAAATTAAACATTGAAGCTTCTGTTCCCAGTGGTTACGATATTGTGGTTTGTGGGTTAAATCTCCATGGCATCATGATAATTAAACTTAGGGATTGATTTTTAATTGCTTTTTCTGTCAACATAGAACAGACTGAACTAGAAAAGATGAAAACTATGAAAAATGATGCATTTACAAAATCTCAGGCATCAGCTTTAAGAAGCATGTCACCCTAGAAGGTATGCGATGATAAGAGCAAGCAGTAAACAGGACAGGGCCATATGCAAGTAGCATAATTACAGTGATACGAAGACAGCTGCAACAGCATGGCAATATATTGAGACCAGGTAGTGTGACCAAAACTGTGCTGCCCTGCTTTGTAAAGGGAGCAAGAAGACGATGCAGACAGAAGCAGACAGACGGCAAAATGGCCCGACAACACCCACAAAGAAACCTATAGCAACCTGGTGACATTCCAGATTCAAACTGGGGATTTTCAGCATCTGAAACATGTAACCAAAGGAATACACTCTACAGAGCTTTGCCAGCTTTCCAAATACTATCGTAGTACTATTTTTTATCGATGCCATATTTATGTTTAAACTGTCCTATTACAGTAACTAATGAATTATTCATGTCCTCAAGTTTGAAAAATTGTATAACAAAAAAGAAAGCAAATGTTTCGTTGACTGGTTTCAGATTTTATTTTTCACTTTTTCTATCCTGGCATTAAAATTCCCTCTGCTATGCTGAATCATTTATTCATGTCGCTTTGCAAGAACGTGTTTCTTCCCCACTGCACTGGACAGGAATTGTTTATGGCAGCAATAAATCGCCACTTGACATTTATATACGATCTGGAACTGACATTTACATGCAATCTTTTGCGTGATCAGCCGCTTAGAAAAGATTGCTTCATGCATGCAATTACATGGTGTCATTATTTGATCAGTATTGTGTTAGCAGCGTTGTGATGAGGTTAAGAATGTTATATTGAGCAGTTATGATTATTTTTTGTAACGGACAGGCTTGCATTATGTGTGTCGCCAGTGTTTATATCATAGATTTTATTTTTAGTGGACAAAAGTTAAACAATCTTGCATTTTTCCTATCTCCTCATCCACATATTTTTTTTTCTATTGCATCTTAAGGGTTTTTTGTTCAATAGACTTTTGTGAGTTATGGGAAAAAACTGCTTGGTAGATATAATAATTATGTGTCACTGTCATCTGCATAACGATATGAATGAGAGCCCTGTATTAGCATAGTTCAGTTTCAAGAAGTTACGAGTACACTGACTGCGTATACATTTGGTAGAGTTTGATCTCAGCAGAATAATCTGAAGGAATTCAAGCACCCCCCCCCCCCCCCCCAAACAAACTGAGAGTGATGTGTGCGGACGTGTGTGTGTGTGTGTGTGTGTGTGCGTGCGCGCGTGCGTGTGTGTTTATGCACGTTTGCGTTGTGCATGCATGTATAGACAATGTCACGATTAAGGAACCAAACAATTCTCTCTCTCTCTCTCTCTCTCTCTCTCTCTCTCTCTCCTTCTTGCTCTTCGTCCGACTCCTCCTCCCCTCCTCCTCCTCTTCTTCTCGCATTTTTCTCCCCCCCCCCCCCTCTCTGTCTGTCTGTCTGTCTACATGAATCATTATTGGGTGAGTGAACAACATTACTGAAGGGACCCAACAAGATTTTTGCAGAGGTCCGGATATTGGCAATGACTTCCACAAATGGAGGAAGCTGTCCTTTTTATAAGTGCAGTGCCCTCATAACCTCACCAGGTTAAAAGGATGGTGTAGTGGAGTGGAGTAGAGTGTGGTGTGGTGTGGTGTAGAGTTATGAAATGTAGTCAACTGTAGTGTAGTGTAGTGTAGTGGAGTGGAGTGTGCATGTGGTGTGGTGTGGTGTGGTGCAGAGTTATGAAATGGAGTATAGTGTAGTGTAGTGTAGTGTAGTGCAGTGTAGTGTAGTGGTGTGTAGTGTAGTGTAGTGTAGTGGAGTGTAGTGTAGTGTAGTGGTGTGTAGTGTAGTGGTGTGTAGTGTAGTGTAGTGTGTGTAGTGTAGTGGTGTGTAGTGTAGTGTGGTGGAGTGGAGTGGTGTGTAGTGTAGTGAAGTGGAGTGGAGTGGTGTGTAGTGTAGTGAAGTGGAGTGGAGTGGAGTAGAGTGTGGTGTGGAGTTATGAAGTGTAGTGTAGTGGAGGGGAGTGGTGTGTAGTGTAGTATAGTGTAGTGTAGTGTAGTGTAGTGTAGTGTAGTGAAGTGGAGTGGAGAGGAGTGGATTGGTGTGTAGTGTAGTGCACTGAAGTGTAGTGTAGTGTAGTGTAGTGGTGTGTAGTGGAGTGGAGTGGAGTGGAGTGTAGTATAGTGTAGTGCACTGAAGTGTAGTGTAGTGTAGTGGTGTGTATTGTAGTGTAGTGTAGTGTAGTGTAGTGTGAGTGTGTATCTGATA
>CM054153.1:46938915-46953915 GCA_028751875.1 Rapana venosa
AGACCCTCTGAGGGCTCTTTTGGGGATCACTGGCTATTCCAGTATATAACCTGACCACACACTTTTGTGCTCAGTTGATGCTAATAATTGGATGCAAGACTGATGAGCACATTACTGTGTGAAAGAAGGGGAGTAGTTTTGAATTTCAATGGTCTTGAAGTATCAGATCATTTGTTTAGAATCTTAGCAGTGTCCGATGGATTAGAAGTAGGGCTTTTCATGATTTGTTTTACCACACCTTCATAATCTGTTTGAATTACATCCCTCTGCTTTGCATAGGCACGCTTTGCAAGCATCAAATATGTATCTTAAAAGTCCAGAAATTTAATGTCAGTGTTGGATTGGGATGCGGAAACAGGATGACACTCAGGGTAAACCTGAGCCATTATCAATGCATTTTTTTCCAGGCTGTTGGTCACAGGCATCTTGTAAGTGGATCTGCTTGTAGATATGGAGTACCAGTACGGGTTGTTGTGCACATCATAATTGTTGGAGAGAATTTAGAACTGAAACCGAGCTGACAGCAGAGGAAAGAAGACAACTACTTTTCACAGGCATTCCCTGCCTCTCACTCTTCTCCCCCTCTTCCCCCTTTTACTTGTTTGATTTTTTTTTGCTTTCGTATTTAAAAGAAAAGATCTCCAGTGCTTATCATACCCATAAAAAAGACGACAGGGATCTTATCAATATGGTTCCCAATTCAGAATCTGTGTGGAAAGAACGTGAGTGGTGTGTGTGTGTGTGTGTGTGTGTGTGTGTGTGTGTGTGTGTGTGTGTGTGTGTGTGTGTGTGTGTGTGTTTGTTACCTACATGTATATGCGTGCGTACATATGTATGTGTAATGTGTGTGAGTGCGTGTGTATATGTGTGTATGTGTGTGTATTTGTGTGAGCGAGTGAGTGAGTGAGTGAGTGTGTGTGTGTGTGTGTGTGTGTGTGTGTTGTGTGTGTGTGTGTGTGTGTGTGTGTGTGGTGTGACTGTTTGTATGCGTGCTTGTTTACTTGTGTGCTTGTACGAATGTGTGTGTGTGTGGTGTGTGTGTGTCTGTGCTGTGCGCGCGCGCGTGTGTGAGCGTGCGTGTAGTGTGTATGTGTGCGTGCATGCATGAGTATGTGCGTGCATGCATGAGTGTGCATGTATTCAAGCATGTGAGTTCATGCACTACTAGTGGTGTGTATACACTGTGGGATTAGGCTACAGCCAGTAACTAGACTCCAGTGTTCACGTAACATGTATCCTGATAGCCAGCCTGGTTGTTTACCTCTCATATAATATATACACACGCTTATCTGCCAGACCTAGCAGTTACAACTTCAAAGACATCTGGGAGTTTACGGCAGTGTGAGAGATTCAGAGATCCTAGGCAACTTTATGATGTCTTTAAGATAAATTCTGGCAGGTGCAACGCCACTGACTATCAGGCTGTAAAACATTCAGAATAAACACACATGAAAACTCTGAAGATGCAAACATCAATTATTACATAACTATCAGACACTGGGGACAGAAAAACAAGGTGTTAAGCACGTGACTGGCAAAATTTCACGTTTAACTGTTTATTATGGTTTCTTTTTTTTTTAAACAGATATCAATTATCTTCAACACTGCATTTTTACAGATTTCTGGGAAGAACACTTTTCCCATCACAAAATGTGCGAAGTTTACTCAAACATGCACTATTCAACGGTTTTTAGTTGTAATGACAAGCTGCTTTCAAAGTGGAAACAGATGACAAAATTGACAAAACCGCATACACACGGGGACTAGATGTAAAAATGCACATGAGTGCTTATTCCATTATCCTCGATATAAAAGAATAAATAAAAAAAAGAAAAAGATGTCGATGTCTTGGAAGCCTTGGAAAAAAAGTTCTCAGAATTTCAGGATCAGTCAGTGTGTGGAGACTGAGGATAATACTGAGCACAAGGAAATGAAGATACACACGTTAGACACAAAGAAACACTGATACAAATCAATAGCGACAAAAGCCATGCAAACTTGCCATTTACAATAAATGCTGGTAATCTTTTGGATATGTTAACGAATTTGGCCTTGTCACAATGCGTCCCACAAACCCCTCTAAAAGGTTAGCCCTGTGTAATTGTATGTATGAAACAATCAGTTTCAGGTGGCTGATCACGCAAAAGATTACATGTAAATGCCTGTTCCGAATCTCATGTGAATATTACGTGGAGATTTATTGCTGCCATAGGCCATTCTTTGCAGATGCAGCATAGGAAAAACGCATTGTAGCAAATTGACGATGACAAATGGTTAAACATGCCTGACGGAATTTAAATTCGAGAAAAAGAAGAGGAGTACTGAGAAAAACAGCTGAAAACTAGCAAACAAAAAATGCCCTCTGCTTAACTCTTTCAATGCTAAAGGGAAGACCCCAACAAATCTCCGAATATTGAGACGTAAAGGGGGAAGGGAGGGAGACGGGGGGGGGGGGGGGGGGGGGGGGGTGTTAATGACGTATCGATGAAAATCAGCATTAAGATCACAGTCGGGATTACATAACCTGGCTTGGTTGGCTGAATATAACTAAGCAATTTCGTACAAGCTATATTCTGCTGTTTTTTACATGGGTATGCTAGGATGCAGAAGCGGTGATGATGCTTTCCTTAGTAATCTGCGTACAGCCACAAGCTTGTCAGACTCTGGCGACAACGGTTCTAAATTCCACAAACAGTAATGCCTGGTGATGTTGGTACTTCTCACACAGTACACATATTCTGATAAAAACAGCAACACCTAGCATATTCTAAAAGTAATGTATTGTATAACAATGCAAACAAACAAAAAATTCAGCTTAACATAAAATCACAGTCGTTTTTATTCACAAACCTATCATACTTTCCAAGAAAAGCAAGACGGTTTATGAAAAACCAAGTAAAACTGTATCATTCTCAGCGACAAAATAGTATCAAGTATGAAGTACGGATGCCGGAATATACACGCAAAACAACTGCACATTTTATCCTGAACATGTGTAAGCAACTGTGCTGTTATCCGCCGTCAGCGCCTGGGCTTTATCACAGTTCTTGATTAAACCATTGACGCTGGGGGCAACAGCAAAGTGAGAGGCTGTATGGCCAGTGGCTTTCTTTCCCACTCATGGAATTCCACTTTACAGCTTAGTCTTTAGTGATCGACTATGACTCTCTAACTAGGAGGCTTGACTCGCACAGTCCTTATATCGTGCTGCAGCCCTGGGGGCTAGTTGACCTTTGGAGAGCATCTGCAACGCTGACTGTCCTTATGCCCACTTGGCCGAGAGAGTGGGGATGTGCTGTGGGCAAGGCATCTCCACTATAGTCAAATTTCTGCCCAGTTTCCAAAACAGCAGCTGCCTCCTCTGCTGTTTTGGAGGTCATCGTCGGACACGACGGACAAACATACACATTTATGGTGATAAACTTGATGCTGATTTTGCAGTGCTCAGATTCTTCTCTACTTTTTCTCCTTCATACACTGCCGACCATTTTCTGACAAATTCATTTCGCACGGCCGCCAACCTTTCTCTTTCACGTTGGAGCCTGCTTTTCAGCTGTTCAATAAAGTTAAACTGAATGGACAGCTGTAACTGGCGTTGATGCATTTCATGATTACAAAACCTGAAATTCTTCCCAAAATAGATTTGAAAAAAAAATGTGCCTTACCACATGCAGTAAGGGTTATCTCGCTCACAGCTGAAGAGACGAACAAAAGGGATAACAAAAATATTTTTTAAAACTCCAAACTCTTCAACATAAATCTGTGCCAGGTACAATCTTAACTCGTGACGTAAATGAAGAGTGACGTAACTGCTCAGACGTCTCATCTCTAGTGCGGCAGCTCTGGCAGATAAACATTTATATAAGGTGTGAAGTAAACAACTTACCTGGCTAATCATGCACGGGGTTGTACGTGTATACTAGTGTGAAACTATCTGCTGTCATGCTTCTTGCACATACACAGATACATACAGACACACAGACACAGGCAGACAGTCATAAAGACACGCACGCACGCACGCACGCCACGCACGCACGCACGCACACCACACACACAACACACGCACGCGCACACACACACACACATACACACACACACACACACACGCACACGCATTGCACACATACATGCACAACATCACATGCACACATATACATTCTCTGTCTTTGTATCTGTCTCTGTCTGTATGTCTGTATGTCTGCCTGTCTGTTTCTTCTTCTCTCTCTCTCGCACACACACACACACGCGCACACGCACGCACCACACACCCCACACACACACACACACACACCACACACACACACACACACACACACACACACACACACACCACACACACACACACATTCTTTCCATCCACCTTCAAACTAGAATTGCGTTGATAAGATTCCTTCCATCCTCGCTGTCTGCATTTTAAACACTTGATTAAAAACTGAGGTAAGGGAGAAAGAAGAAGAAAAAAAGTAAGAATAAAACGAGAGAGAGAGAGGGGGGGGGAGAGAGAGAGGGGGGGGAGAGGAGAGAGAGAGAGGAGAGAGGGAGAGAGAGGGGAGAGGAGAGAGAGGAGGGAGAGAGGAGAGAGGAGGGAGAGAGGAGAGAGAGGAGAGGAGAGAGAGGGGGGGTAGAGAAGAGGAGAGGAGAGGGGGAGGGAGAGGGAGAGAGGAGAGAAGAGAGGAGAGAGAGAGAGAGAGAGAGGGGGGGGGGGGGGGGGGGAGGGGGGGGGGGGGGAGGGGGAGGGAGGGAAGACAGACAGACAGACAGTGAGTCACAGATACACGATATTAAAAATTCACTTATCAGGCTTTTAACAAACTGTATAGTCAAACAGGTTGATAGTACGTTTGGTACATAGTAGGTATTTGTGTGTGTCCATACACCCACCCAATACTGACATGATTGTACCATGGGATCTTTGACGTGCATTGATGTGTTTTCTTATTAAAGTATGTATATATACCCATACACGGACCACATTACCAGCGAAGAAGTCCGACAAACCATCACCCAACAAGTAAAGCACTACGAAGACCTGGTGACCACAGTCAAGAAAAAGAATCTCAGATGGTATGGGCATGTGACAAGATCAGATGGGCTCTTCAAGAACATACTGCAAGGAACAGTGCAGGAGAAGAGAAGGCGAGGCAGGCCGAAGAAGTAATGGGCAGAGAACATCACTGAGTGGACCGGGAAGAGCTTCTCCACAACCCAGGCGCTTGCCCACAACCGCCGCAAATGGAGCCAACTGGTGCAACGTTCGTCACTGCAATGCCCCTACGATCCCGGAGGGGCTACGGGAGCAGATGAGATGATGATTAGAAATACGCAGAAGAGAGTAAAGCACTGACATGTAATGGAATGACACGAAGCGCCAAATAAAGCTCTTAAAGAACGTAACAAATACGGCTTTCTTATAAGAAACCGTAGAGTGATGTTAGAAACTCTGCATGTAGTCAGACATACTTTAGGCCACGCTTTTTCTTCAGGATAGATTTATACCACTAGTTCCACTTTTTCACACCTCAGCCCGCCCCCTCAACTCTACCTTTGTCCACAGTTATTTATAACACAATAAAACCCCCATCTCGGCTTTAACCAGGATTTCCTGTATAATACGTGCATGCATTTTCTGGAATAAGTCTCTGAGGAAAGCAGGGGTAAACTTTCGGCATTACAGGTCTGTAACACGAGTGGCGTGTATGGTGCAGTGTTGGTGAGCAAAAGGCACTGAGCATGTTTAGTTCTTCAGTTTAATGTCCTTCCACTAAATAGTGATTTCAGACGCACGCGCGCGCGCGGGTGTGTGTGTGTGTGTGTGTGTGTGTGTGTGTGTGTGTGTGTGTGTGTGCGTGCGTATGTGCGTGCGTGTTCACACACATCGTGTAACATTTCGTGAAGTTTGGTATAGTTACGCTACTGCTCTATTCGGCAACCCAAGTCTTGAAGAATCTTGAAATAACACGCAGTGTTCCATTTTGTGGGGTTCCATTTATTCATTACGGTACTGCTCTAAACTTGAAAAAGTCTTGGCTCTTGAAATAACATAGAGCGCCATTTTGTGTGATTCAGTATACACGTGATACTGCTCTGTGTTAAAACCAGGAAGACTTTACATTTCTAGACTTTTTTGTGTCAACTCCTCCCCCCCCCTTTCCCCCACAACATCATATTCCCCAAACTTTAGCATACTGTGAGTTATCTCGGTATCACTTTAAATGGGTAGACCGCGTGTATTTTAGTGTGTCTGGTTAGAGGAATCAACACTTGCTAAATAAGGGCATGCAAACACACCCGCCTGCATGAGTACCTGTGCGCTTCTGCCTGGCTGCCCTCACGCATGCACGCACGCACACACAATCTTGCATGCCTTTAAGACAAAAGGAAAAGTTTTGAGAAATAGAAAAGGATGATTAGAGAGAGAGAATAGAGAGAGAGAGAGAGAGAGAGAGAGGAGAGAGAGAGAGAGAGAGAGAGAGAGAGAGAATCCCTCACCCCCAAAAAACAGAGATAGGCAAAGGATGGCCATGACAAATATCAACACGGGCTTAGATATAACTACGACACATAACCAAAGACTACACATAGTCATGCTTCGGAATCTGAGTCTGATGGAATGGCTTTCACCCGGCCATAGTCGCTGCAAAGTGATCATCAGACCACATCACATGCACATGCAGACGACAGCCTCTCAGACTTCCTCTCACCAGCGTGACTTTGCAAACTTGTCAACTGCAAGACAAATGGCCCCCGTGGGAGTTACCTTGCAGTAGCGTGGAAAGGTGATTACTTTGGATATCAAAATGTGACGTTGACAAAAGACCCGTTGACTTAATGAAAATTCCATGTCGTGATCAGAAATGAAAAGGGCCAAAGACACACCTATGTGCTCTGTTTTAGTTTAAACCTTTCAGTCTTCTCTTGATAAGTCTGCTTAAGTGAAGTAATGAATTTAATGTGGCTTGTAACCTATACGCTGGGCATTAATAATCTTCATCATTACAAAAGTAGTTGAAAAGATAACACTTTTTCTGTTATACCGTTTACTTTTATTAATAATGCATGGTAACTTTGGCAAACTAATATGTCTGAAAGGTTTGCCCCTACAAAGTCCACAACACAAGCTGAGAACAGATTTGGAGGTGTTCTACCTTCAAAGGCTCTTTTAAGGCTTAAGGGACTTCTGCTTTGAAAAACAGTTGTCTTTAAAATCATGTGATATGCATCTTGAAAGGGATTTTAAAGATTCACATGAAACAAGTTCAATCACATTTTTAAGGATGGTATTCAATCTTATCTTTGGAACAAATGTATTTGCAACAAGTTTTCAAGACATGTTTATGTTTTCGACCAGTAAAGATTAAAATGGAGTACAGCATAAATATCCACCAGTCCTGTTTAGCATAGTTGTGTACAAACAGTTGTAGTGTCTCTGTGAACTCAATTATCTTTCTTTCTTTCTCTTTTATTCTTTTATTTCGAGGATAAAGGAATACGCACTCGCGTGCTTTTTTGTAAATTTTGTCATCCGTTCGCACCGGCACACAATGACCTACTCTTCTGAAAAGTGGAACGGATTTTAACGTGTGCGCAAGATTTTCTACGTGCGTTCACACAATGAACCTCGGTTTTATAGTCTGATCCGAAGGACTTTTTGTGGTAGTGGAGTCGGCGCTGCTGTTAACTCTAGAGGAAAAATCCTCTCAAACGAGAGTCAAACCCGGGTCAACAGATCACGAATGCATCACTCTAACCACTAGGCTATCCCGTCCCTCAATGCATTGTTCTGTCCATGCTAAATGCACTACAGCACACAGACATACAGTCACACTGATTTTAGTCTTCGCATCGAGCCCATAATACTCTCAGCCTTGGTTTGGAAATGGCTGGAGTACAGACACATGCCTGTGATGATGCTAAGTCATGACTGGAGTACAGACACGTGCCTGTGATGATGCTAAGTCATGACTGGAGTACAGACACGTGCCTGTGATGATGCTAAGTCATGACTGGAGTACAGACACGTGCCTGTGATGATGCTAAGTCATGGCTGAAGTACAGACACGTGCCTGTGATGATGCTAAGTCAGGCTGAAGTACAGACACGTGCCTGTGATGATGCTGAGTCATGGCTGGAGTACAGACACGTGCCTGTGATGATGCTGAGTCAAGGCTGGAGTACAGACACGTGCCTGTGATGATGCTAAGTCATGACTGGAGTGCTCGTGCCTGTGATGATGCTAAGTCATGTGAGGCATGAAGGTGGCCAGTGTTCCTTTGGATTTCTTTGTGTGTCTCAGAACTTTATGTTGGGATACGTAGAATGTGACCCCTCACTGCTTGACCCCAAGCCAGATAGAAAAGGGAGGAATGTTAATAAGGGGCTAACAACTATTACTTGTATTAAGCTATCTGCCTGTCTGTCTGTCTTTATCTGTACCTGTCTCTCTCTACATGTCTCTGTATCTGTCTCTACATGTCTCTGTCTCTCTCTTGTTTCATTTTGGCGTGTTTTTTGTGTTTTTTTTTGGAGGGGTCTTGTTTGTTTGTATTTTTTGCTAGATGGCTTATTCTATTACCCTCTTTGAATAACAAAAAATTTAAAGTTTCAACTATCTCTCTTTCTCTCTCTCTCTTTCTGTTCTTGTCTGTCTCATTTTTTGTCTGTCAGGGACTGTATACATATGCAGCTTCTATAGATATATACAATTTCTCTTCATTAGCGAAGAAGATGCCAGCGTGACTCGACTATCATCAATGTTAAATTAGCAGCGCAGCACATCAAAGACTTGCCAGCAGCAGGAAATGACCATGAGGGGGAAGTGGCTTTCGTCACCATGATGCCTGACAACGCAAGGAAGGGGATTAGCGCTGATGTGCTGTGCTGTGATGTGCTGCGCTGCGCTGCGCTGTGCTGCATAGCATCACTCCATCCGCACTGAGCCGTCCGTCAGAAGCACGTGAGAAAGGGAGGCTGTCAAATTTTCATCAGCCATCTGGTTCACAGGGGCACGTTATGAGGGCACGGGCTATCAGTTACTTGCGCTTTGCAGATCGAACCAACGGTGCTGAAAAAATTGCTATACGGCTAATCAATGAGTCGTGGTCACTTCCTCCCTTCCTGCCCTACCCCCCATCCCCTGCACGTTTAATTTGGCGTAGAACATCGCGTGCTAAAGAGTAATGGACGGTGGCTGAAATGAGAAAAGAACGTTAGTAAGGAATGGTGGAATACTAAATGATGGGAAATGAACCGAAGGAAGCTAGGAAGTAAAAGAAAGACAAGCAAACTGTTTGTTAGTAATTTTGACAGGGGGTAGAACACGAACATGTACTGACCACCCAACCAACCAACCAACCAACCAACCAGCCAAATAGACAACAAATCAACCATCCAGCCAGCCAACCAACCAACCAACCACCAACCAACCAACCAACCAACCAACCAACCAACACGTCATCCCAACAAATCAGTGCAGCTAAGTAACCAGTCAAGCAAATGGCTAAACTTTAAGGTTGATAATTAAATGTTGACATCGGAATCAGTAAAAGAGGCACCTAAAAGCCAAAGAGCTTGTCTCTTTGAAATCCAGTTATTGAGAGTCAAGGTAAACCTAGCGGGTAAAGAAAGGTACATTCAAGGTGAGATTACGTTTAGAATCATGATTTGCCAACAAACTACTGAATAATGTAAAAAAAATCAACATGGGCAAGGTGTCTTCCTTTGTTTTGCAAGTCCATTGGTCTCTACTTCTTCTCAGTTGTCTTTCGGGTGAAACTATAAACTGAGGTTCCGTGTGCGAACGCACGCAGAACATCTTCCGGAGACGTTAAAACTCGTTCCGCTTTTCAGAAGAGTAGGCCATTGTGTGCGGTGGGAAAGGATGACAAAATGCAAACGTTCTCATGACAGAGGAATTGGATGAAAATATGCATCGTCGGCTTATTCCTCTTTAATAAGTAGAAAACTAATCAGTGATCGTCAAGCTACTGCCACTTAGTAATTTTTAAGAATTGACATTTTTGGTTTTTAAAAAAGTTTCAATTTGTGTAAAAATCCTTGATTTGTTTATTGATTCTCTTATATCACATTACTGCATATGTGGATCATAGTGTGAAAAAAAGTACAGTATATTTCCACAAATAACAATTGGCCTTGTATTAGATCAAAACACTATCTTTGCTGGGCATACAGAAGGCTTTTTGAAGTTGCAATTGTTGTACATGCATGGCGGCTTTTCTTTACCTATGTCGGAGTGAATCTATTCTGTCGCTATGCCCCAATTAGCATTTTTTTAAAGAATTGAGATATTTTTGTTTTCACAAAATCCTTCATATTTCGCGTATAAAATCATTGATTTTTCTATCCTGATTCTCTTTATTATACACGTTTCTGCATCAAATGTGGAGTCATAGTGTCGAAAAAAAGACCGATATATTTGTTTCCCCGAAGTAAGCATTGCCTTGGTATAATTAGATCAAAAACAAATCTTGCGGGAATACAGAAGGCTTTATTTTGCAAAGTGCACTCCACCTAGGGGCCTTTTCTAGTGTTTGTGTTTCTGGGTGTCCATTATTACTGTCGATGAAAAAAGATTCCACAAGGAAGAAACCAAATACGCGGTTTCTTTGATATTTGTTGTCTTTCTTTAATTGCTCTGTAAGACTGTACGAACAAAAACACCTGAGGAAAGTAAAACAGTCCGTGTACACACACCACACAACACACACACACACACACACACACACACACACACTCACACACACGCGCGCGCGCGCACACACAAAGAGAATTTACAAAACCGCATACACACAGGGACTGGGTGTAAAAAAAAAGCATATAAGGGCTTACTCTATTATCCTTGATAAAAAAAAATTATAATATAAAAGAATCAAATATAATAAGTTAAAATAAAACACACACACACACTCACACACACACACAGCCTCTCTCTCTCTCTCTCTCTCTCTCTCTCTCTCTCTCTCTCTCTCTCTCTCTCTCTCTCTCTCTCTCTCTCTGTCTCGCGCGCGCGCGCGCGTGTATGTGTGTGTGTGTGTGTGTGTTTGTGATTCAGATTCAGAATATTTTATTGCCTTTGGAATCAAGTGTGTGTGTGTGCTCGTTGATTTAACGTCTTTTCACATTAAGTGATATTAAGTAGGAGTGTGTGTGTGCGTGTGCGCGCGCGCGCGTGCGTGCGTGCGTATATGTGTGTATGCGCTTGTGTGTGCGCGTGTGCACGCGTGGGTATGAAATATCACACTCAACATGAAAATAACCATTTTTGAACTAATCAGAATTTTGGCTGAGCGCTTTCTTTTTTTGCACAGGGTATGATGGAAAAAGCTTCTAGTTTTAAGTTAGTTTTTTTTTTTATTCAACAAAGTAATTTGATGCCTTTAATTTTTTTAAAAATATTATTCAACACTATAATTTGATGCCTTTTTATCGGGACGTTTCTTATTAAAAAGAATGACATGAGATCTTTCTGAATAGAAGCCCTTTTAGTTTTGTGTTCGCAGGCATAAACGCAAAGAAACATGCTGGCGTGTGTGTGCGTGCGTGTGTGTGTGTGTGTGTGTGTGTGTGTGTGTGTGTGTGTGTGTGTGTGTGTGTGTGTGTGTGTGTGTGCACGCACACACACAAAATAAACATCATCTTTTATATATCTAGCATATTAAAATTGCACGAGTTGAGAATATCATGTTTTTCATAATTCTGTTTTTCTTAGTTTGATATCTTCGCCTTGTGAATTTGTCTGCCTATGTCTTCCTTAGTTACCCTCTCTTTCTTGCTCTCTGGTTTCTTCTTCTTCTTCTTCTTCTTCTTCTTCTTCTTCTTCTTCTTCTTCTTCTTCTTCTTTCTTTGTTCTTTTCTTTTCTTCTTTTCTTCTTCTTCTTCTTCTTCTTCTTCTTTCTTCTTCTTCTTCTTCTTCTTCTTCTTCTTCTTCTTCTTCTTCTTTTAGTAGTTTGTTTCCTTTGTACTTTAACAATCGTCTACCCCTACCCTCAAATGTCTGTCTGCCTCTCTCTCTTTCTTGTCTCTCTGTCTCTGTCTTTCTGTCTCTCTCTCTGTCGCTGTCTCTGTCTCTGTCTGTCTCCCCACTCCACCCTCTCTGTGTGTGAAAGAACGTTAATATAAGGGACATACAGAATGAGAGAGTTAGAGAGAGACAGAGATAGAGCCTGAGTGTTTGTGTGCTCGTGCATGCGCGCTTGTGTGTGTGTGTGCGTCTGCGTGCGCGCGTGTGTATGTGAGAGAGAGAGAGAAACAGACAGAAAACAAACAGACAGACAGACAGAACGACAGACGGAGACAGACAGGGGAACACGATCATCACTTCCTTAGTACACCCATCCAACTCAATAATCACAGGGCCAGAGAAGCCAAGAACGGTCATCGGCATTTCTGCCCACATCCCCTCAGCTTCAGCAAAATGCACAGTTAGGCCACAAGGCCAGCGTAAAAAACAACACTGGCTGTGATAAATGGACCATAGAGAAGACAGGAAGGAACCCAAGGCCTTCCAGCGACTACTCTCACCCCAGGAAAGAAAGAATTGCACAGAGAAAGAGACAGGGAGAGAGAACAAGGATAAACACACAAATATTGGTCAGCTTCAGGAAAGATGCCAATTCCGGGGAAGATTACATTGTCCAATCTTGTGGACAAACCAGACTGGTAAACAGGAAAGAAAACAAAGGATCGAAGAAGGTTATTTAAGCAAGCAATGATACAAGACAGGGACGATCTAACAACACAAACTGAAACCCATAAACAACAACAACAACACAAGCAAAACAACACCAGAAAAGAGAACAATAATAAGAGAAAGAAATAGGCAAACAGAGAATTTGACTGATCAAACATATAGGTGGCTAGAAAGGTTTGGTGTAGACGAATAGATAGAGTGAAAGGGAGCATGATTAATTGAGGCAATTTGCGAATCTTCAATGGTTGCATGTGTACATGGAACTGGCAGGTAGGATTGTTGCAGACAGCCGATGAATCAGTTGAGACCATAGCCAAAAGCGTAATGTACATAAAGAGGTCTGACAAATAAATATACAGGTGTGAGCCTTAAAGAGAGGGTAAGATGTGTTTGCGTAGGTGAGAGAGACAGCAGAGTTTGCATATACATGATATTTTGTACGTTTATGTGTTTTTCATAGGAGAATTGTTTCTTTTTATAAATGACAGCACAACTAGAGCAGGTATAAACAGATGTAAAAGGAATATATTTAGTAAACAAAAATGTAAAGATAACTTGCTTTTCTATCAATTTCTTCACACACACACACACACACCCTCACAAACCTCACACACACAACACACACACACACACACACACACACACACACACACACACACACACACACACACACACACACACACACACACACACCACACACACACACACACACACACACTTACTTATAATACAGGTTATTCAGTCTTTCTTTGTGCGTTTTTCTGTCTTCACCTCCCTTCCACCGTCTGTCTGTTTATCTGCGTCTGTGTCTCACTCTCACCTTCCCTTTCTCTCTCTCTCATTATCATTTCCCCTTTCTTGCCATCCCCTCAGCTCTTTCTCTGAGATGTGCATGCCATGCACGCTCGTTTGTGCATGCATGTTCAGGTTTGGATGTGTGATGTGCATCACTTCCCATGGATACTATTATCATGAAAAAGAAAATCAGCCAAAAGTTGTTATACTGCCTCAGCTGTAGCGGAAACTAAAATCAAGTTTGCTTTTCTGTTCCGACAATGTAGTTTGATGCCTTTCTCATAAAAAATCTTTTCTAAAAACAAAATTTCTGATTTGGTTTGAAGCCATCTTAGTTAATGCGAACTGGCATTGTGTGTTTAAAAGCATCCGCACATGATTCTTTGTGTGTGTGCGGGCAGGTGTGTACGCACGCACGTATGTGTGTGTGTGTGTGTGTGTGTGTGTGTGTGTGTGTGTGTGTGAGAGAGAGAGAGAGAGAGAAGAGATGGAGAGAGAGAGAGAGAGAGAGAGAGATTTTTAAGGTGAAAAGGTCCATGCCAAAACACAATCATCCCTTACTTAGCACACCCAGACCTGGCAGCCAACTCAATAATCACAGGGCCAGAGAAGCCAAGAACGGCCATCAGCATTTCTGCCCACATCCCCTCAGCTTCAGCGAAATGCACAGTTAGGCCACAAGGCCAGCGTAAAAAAGCAACACCGTCTGTGACAAATGGCCTATAGAGAAGGCAGGAAGGAACCTAGTGCCTGCAGGCAACTACCCTCACCCCAGCACATAAGATATTGCACAGGAATAGAAAGAGAAAGAAGAAAACAAACAAATATTGGTCAGCCTCGGGAAAGATGCCAATTCCCAGCAAGATGACATTGTCGAATCCTGTTGATATAACAGGCAGGCGGGTAAACAATCAGGAAAACAAACAGGACAAATTTCAGTTGCTGAGGTTATATATTCTTCCCCAATAAGACCTATACTGTAGATAGTTGTGAGAATATAAATAACATATAATTATTAGGGAGAGAGAATAGATAGAGAGAGAAGAAGAGAGAGAGAGGATGAGAGAAGAGAGAGAGAGGAAAAGAGAGAGAGAGAGATGTTGGTTTGATGCGGGTGTGTCTTATCACCAAGTAGTGAATGGACATTAAACCCAAAAAAAAACAACCAAAAACAAAAACAGGACAAAAACACTCAGCTGCATAGCAAGAGAGGGACAAATAAACAGCATGAGATGAAACACCATTAAGAACGAAAAACGTAATAAAAGTAAACAAGTAAAACAAAACCAACACCAAAACCCGTGGACATAACTAGTTTAGGCATATATGTTGCAACAAGGGTATGATTAGCTAAGGCAAATTTGTTGTCTTGGAAGAGCCAACACATGAAGCTAGCAGGCAGGGTTACTCGTAGTCATTGAAGCAATCAACAACATGTAACGTAGCCAGATAACCATACACTCAGAACTGCTGGTATTTACTGTGCAACGAAAAGTTTT
>CM054153.1:46961415-46968915 GCA_028751875.1 Rapana venosa
GCTAGGTCGGGGTGTGCTAAGGGAGGGATGATTGTGTTTTTGCCTGGATTTGTTTACAATATTTTTTCTCTGTTTATCTCTGCCTGTCTGTCTCTGTCTATCTGTCTGCCTGTCTGTCTGTCTGTCTGTCTGTCTGTATCTCTCATAGCAGGGCAATGGCTGGATGAAAAAAGTATGTGAATGCTTATCTGTAACTTTTAAAAATAAAAGATAATTGATTCTCTGTCTCTCTCTCTGACACAGGTGGATTTCCTTTCACATATATTGCTAAACTGACAGGTGAATGGAACAGGAGATCAAGAAGCTGGCAACAATGTCATCCATTTCAACTAAATGTTGCATTTTACACTTTCTGTTGGTTTTGCTCTGCAAAAAGAGACGTATGTCAGGAAAGTGCCTGAAATTGATGAGTGGGTATTCCAGGCCAAGGCATTAGTTACACTCTCACCTTAACAGGATCCAACGTTTCTGAGCAAATTTAACAAAAACTAAACAAAGAAACAAACAGCCTTAATCATAACCGTTTGACGACAAAGAGATAGATAGATACAGAGTGAAAGCGAGAGAGAAGAGAGAGAGAGAGAGAGAGAGAGAGAGAGAGAGAGAGAGGGCAGGGAGAGAGAGGGTAAGCTAACAGGAAGGGAGGTAATGACAGAAGCTCGTGACTAGGTGGCTAATTCACGGAACAGCCAACAGATCAAGTAACCAATATACCAGTTCATCTCTGTATGTGTCGGCAAAACAACCATATAATTGTAAGTATGCAGCCAATGTACCAAACTGTCAACCAGCAAAGCAGACAACAAAGTGAACTATCAACCAACTGAACCGCTAGCTGAACAACCAGCCAACTAACCGTCTTAACGTGCAAACACAATCACAGTCATTACTGAATAGAAAATTAGCATATTCATAAAGCAATAAAGATATTATTGCATCTGTTTTAGAATAGTTTTAAAAAAAGAAATCGGAAGACAATTTAAAGAAATAAAAGATTTAAATTTGTTTTGAGAATATACTTCTTGTGATTCTGACTATTTAGACTTTCAAATATAATTGAGGCAAGTTTGAGTTTCAAAAAATCAAGTTGAATATACGCATCATTATGATGTTGGTATCTTTAAACACACGCTTCAGTTTGTTTGTTTATACCTCTATAGCTCTGTCTTTTTGTAAATCATGTTCAACAAATGGCGGTTTTTGGAGTTCGATAAAATTCGTGTTCTCTGATGGAAAATACAGAAAAGTACATAAACCTACATAAAAAAGTAAACAAATTCCATTGTCTGTACCATCCCTCCTTTGAAGAAAAAGAACCCCTCCGCTATCTTCAAAGCCAGGACTAATGTGTTTGGAATACTTTTTATGTGTGTTATTTGTATGTATAATCATTGTAGACGGGATTCACCGACCGTATATAATCTTGCTCGCTAGCTTCATGTCTGTACTCTTTGAAGACTATCCGTTTCTCTACACTAATCGTCCTCTTCGTCACTACCTATTTGCTTACGCCAATCATTTCCCTTGATTTTACCTACATGCCTAAGCCAATTATGTTCTGGAGTATAGTTAGTGCAGACTCCACTCTCCCCAAAAAGTCCTTCGGATAAGACTATAAACCGAGGTCCCGTGTGCGAACGCACGCAGAACATCTTGCGCGCACGTTAAATCCTATTCCGCTTTTCGTAAGAGTAGACCATTGTGTGCCGGTGGGAACAGATGACAGAATTCACAAATCCGCATATACACGGGGACTAGATATAAAAAAGCACATAAATGCTTATTCCATTATCCTCGATATAAAAGAATAAATAAAGAAAGAAAGAAAGAAATGTCCTAGGGGGGGGGGTATACTAACTTTTCTTTTTGTTTTTGTTTTGTTCTGGATTGTTTTGTTCTGGTTTGTTTTGTTTGTCTGTTTAGTAAAAGTTTATCCATCTCGTATCTCTCTGTGTCAGCTGAAGAGTTTCTTGTACCATTTGCTTTCTTGCTTGTTTACCTGTTATGTCAGCAGGATTGGACAATGTCATGCTGCTGGGAATTGGCCTCTTTCCTCAGGCTGACCAATATTTGTGTCTTTCTTCTCTCCCTTTCTCCTTTTTGTGCAATATTTTCATTCCTGGTTGTGATGGTGGTTGCTTGCAGGCACTAGGTTCCTTCCTGCCTTCTCTATGGGCCATTTATCACAGTCTGTGTTGTTTTTTACGCTGGCCTTGTGGCCTAACTGTGCATTTTGCTGAAGCTGAGGGGATGGGGGCAGAAATGCTGATGGCCGTTCTTGGCTTCTCTGGCACTGTGATTATTGAGTTGGCTGCCAGGTCTGGGCGTGTTAAGAAAAGAGATCACTATGATTTGGCAGAAAGGTCCCAGTTGATATTTCTCTTCCCTGTCTTGCTGTTGTATTCAGTCTCTCTGTATTATCCTCTCTCTCTCTCTCTCTCCTCTCTCTCTCTCTCTCTCTCTCTCTCTCTCTCTCTCTCTCTCTCTCTCTTCTCTCTCTCTCTCTCTCTCTCTCTCCTCCCTCCCTATCTTGCCTGAATGTTTCTCTATCTCTGTGTTTGTGTGTAAGAGCTTCAGACTTTAAGAAGAAAGATGCACCAGGAGATTGAATACGATTTTATAAGAATCGGTAGTTGCGATAAATACAACTGCAATCAAAAGTGTTAAGAAAATGAGATGGAGATATCTAGATAAAAGCTACCTCCGTCAAAGAAAAGCAGAGTTCAGGAGAGAAATCTTCAGGATATGTATACCACACACAAACACACACACATACACACACACACACACGCACGCATGCACACACATAAACACACGCATACACACGCACGCACGAACACATACACATACAATATATATATATATATATATATTATATTATATATATCTATATGTACATTATGCATTATACATTGTGTGTGTGAGTGTGTGGGCGCGCGCGTGAGTATGCATGTGTGTGTTAAAAAATATAAGGAAATAAAAACATATGTCAGGGCTCACATACACTGACAAATCATGAACGCGATGAATGCTAAACATACAGACCTGTACAAACGAGATAGGGAAGTAGATACCGAA
Source organism: Rapana venosa (assembly GCA_028751875.1). Lineage (NCBI taxonomy): Eukaryota > Metazoa > Mollusca > Gastropoda > Neogastropoda > Muricidae > Rapana > Rapana venosa. The sequence continues at coordinate 46,964,494 of CM054153.1, forward strand.
GATTACATCAGGACTAGTTACCATTAGGGATGTCTGCCAAAACGGTATGTGTGTGTGAGTGTGTGTGTAAGTGTGGGTGCGTGCATGTGTGCGTGTGTGTATGCATGCGTGCGTTTGTGTGTCTGAGAGAAAGAGAGAGAGAGAGAATGTGTGTGTGTATGAGAGAATGTGTGTGAGAGAAAGACAGAGGCAAACACGCATATGTACGTAGAAGTAGAGGGAGAAAATGGAGACAGAGTGAGGGAAAGAGAAAGAGAGGAGAGAGAGAGGAGGAGAAGGAGAGAGAGGGAGGAGAGGAGAGAGAGAGATGAGTAGAGGGAGAGAGTGAGAGAGAGAGAGAGGAGAGAGAGAGAGAGAGAGCTGGGGGTGGGAAGAAGAGAGAGGATACACTCAGACACAGACCACTGTGCAAATCCATCATCCAGTCATAGCGCTAAATTTAACGTGCCCTTCATAGATTTCACCTATCCAAGTGGCCTCAGTCCATGCGAGATCGCACCTGCAGCTGGCCCAGTGGAGAGGAGGAGATGGATCGGAGAGAGAAAGCTGAAAGTGGGGGAAACTGGGAAGCTGTGAGACTACACACTCCTCTTCTCCCATAACACAAAACAAAAACAACACACCCACACACCACACACACACCCAACACACAAACACACCAAAAAAAACCCCCCCCAAAACCACCCCCACACACAACACACACACACACAAAAACCCCACCCTCTCTCTCTCTTTTCTCTCTCTCTCTCTGTCCTCCCACCTCAGACCCAACACGCCTCTATTTAAAGGTTCATTAAAAGTAAAGGGTGCAATAATTTGTATTATTATCATTAAGAAAATTTTTTCTTTGAAGATGGCTTGATGAAAAAAAGCAAAAGCTTGCTTTTGAAGTACCCTCTGGAAATAAAAAATTTTTACTGACTGACTATCTCACAATCAAAACACAAAACACACACACACACACACACCAACCCCACACACACACACACACAAAAACAACACACCACACCACACACACCACACACACACACATGAGATAAACTCTGTACACAGCCGTGTTGAACTTTTGAACCTCAAAAGCCTTGAGATTCCCGGTACTAGTCTCAGTGGCTGGAGCTGATGAGCGGATTTCCACATTTTCCACTTCAAAGTATATGCAGACTTGCAAGAGCCCCCCCTTCGACTCACGCGTCGGATAGTACATACTGAAGGTTTCGTCCTTCCCGTTAGAGCTTTAGCTGGACTGCAGTAAAACAGGAACTAGGTAGCATGCATCCGAGATTTTACCAGCGCATTAAATCTGTGCGGGTGGTCAAGCGTGTGATTTCTTGCAAAGGCAAGATAAAGCGAGTGCCGACTAGTGGAAGTATCACACACACGAAAAACCAAACTTTGGGAAAGTTAAATTGGAGTTGTTTTTCCCCCCTTTTTTTCTGACAGTTTTCCTGAGTCTGTCTGTCCGTTTTTTGCCAGTGTGTTTTTCTTACGTCACTGTTTGTCTGTCTGTGTTTGTGTTTCTTTATCTGTGTCTGTTTGTCTGTCTGTCTGTGCGTATCTCTCGCTGTCTTATCTCTCACTCTCTCTCGCGTCTCTCTCTCTCTCTCTCTCTCTCTCTTCTCTTCTCTCTCTCTCTCTCTCTCTCTTCTCTCTCTCTCTCTCTCGTCGTCTTTCTTCTTCCTCTCTCTCTTCTCTCTCTCCCCTCTCTCTCTCTCTCTCTCTCTCTCTCTCTGTCTCTTTTGTCTCACTCTCTCTGTGTCTCTGTCTTATATCTGTCGGTCTCTGTCTTCTTGTCTGTCATGTCTCTCTCTTTCTCTCTTATCTTTTTCTCTGTCTGTCTGTCTGTCTGTCTGTCTGTCTTCTCTCTCTCCTCCCCCCCTCTCTCTCTCTCTCTCTCTCTCTCTCTCTCTCTCTCTCTCTCTCTCTCTCTCTCTTCTTCTCTCTCTCTCTCCTCTTCCCTCTTCCCTTGGATGGAACTATAAACCGAGGTCCCGTGTGCGAAAGCACGCAGAACATCTTGCGCGCGCACACGTTAAAACCCGTTCCGCTTTTCGAAAGAGTAGGCCATTGTGTACCGGTGGGAACGGATGATAAAATTTACAAAACTGTATACACACGGGAACTGGATGAAAAAAGCACCGAGTGTTTATTCCATTATCCTTGAAATAAAAATAGTAAAATTAAAAAAAAATCTCAATCTTTCTCTCTCTCTTCCTCCCTTCCTCCCTCCCTCTTCCTCCTCTCTTCCTCTTACTCCTCCTCCGCAACATTTGTTTTTGACTCCATTCTCTATCGCCCTCTCAACCTTTCTTGCTGATAGTCACATTTGTCTCCCTTTGCTGGCACGCCTGTTAGATCACTTTCCGATTCTCTCTCTCTATGTGTCTCTCTCTCTGTCTCTCTCTATGTCTCTCTGTCTCTGTCTCTCTCCCTCTCAATCTCTCTCTACATCTCTCTCTGTCTCTCTCTCTGTCTGCTGTCTCTATCTCTCTGTGTCTCTCTTTCTCTTTCCTCTCTTCTTCTCTGTCTTGCTGTCTTCTGTGTCTCTCTGTCTCTCTCCCGTTCTCTGTTCAGACTGTCTTTCTGGTCTCTCTGTCTGTCTGCCTGTCTGTCTCTCTCCCTCTGTCTGTTTATCTGTCTCTGTTTGTCTGTCTCTCTCCCTCTCTCTCTCTCTCTCTCTCTCTCTCTCTCTCTCTCTCTCTCTCTCTCTCTCTCTCCTCTCTCTCCTCCCTCTCCTCCCTCCCTCCTAACCGTTGTGTCGACAAGACAGGATAACGCAATCTTGGAAGGGAATTACCTTTGTTTCCCCTGGGTGACCAATCGCTTTTCTGCCCATTCCTCAACGAGCTTGGGTGCTACGATTGTTCGGGGGGACAGATTTTGATCTAAACGAGGGATTTGTTTCGGGAGGGACAGGGATAACTTCTGGTTCTTTGACCTGTCAGTCTGATAGTCGCCGCAATGAATCAAAAGTCTAGATTTGTATGTTTTGTTTTCCTACTTTACTGACGACCCCCCGGCACCCCAACGGTGGGGGGGGGGGGGGGGGGGGGGGGGGGGGGCTGTCAGTAACGTATAAATGTTATTTATATATTCATTTATTGTTTAATTTTCGAATTTTATTTCGTGGATAATGGTATAAGCACGCATGCGCGTTTTTTACATTCAGTCCTCGTGTAGGCAGTTTGGTAATTTTTGTCATCCATTCCCACCGGCACACAATGGCCTACTGTTCCGAAAATCGGAACAGGTTTTAACGTGTGCGCAAGATATTCTGCGTGCGTTCGCATACGGGACCTCGGTTTATAGTCTCATCCGAAGGACTTTTTTTTTTAGGGAGGTGGGAAGAGGGTAGTGGAGTCGGAACTGATGTTAACTCCAAGAAAAAATATCCCCTTGAGCGGGATTCGAACTCGGGTCAGCAGATCATGAGCGCAACTCGCGCGCAGCGCTCTAACCAACCATAGCATCCCCACGCCACCTTCTGGAAATTCTGTAGCCAGAAAATCCATCTGTTCTGTCCTTCTCTTTATTTCTGCCTCGTTTCTTGTATGTCACCTCCTTCTTGTCTATGTTCTGCCTTCTTAGTCCATTCTCCTGCCCCTTTTCTCCGCAGAGAGTCTCACAAGATAACAAGTCTCTCTCACATACCGAGGTCAGATATGCTGGTCCTGGCTGCTTAACTGCAGCGCGACGCATTCATGCTCATAATCAGGACAGACAACGAGTGTTGCTGTCTGAGCGTTTGACAAAGAAGAAGAAGAAGAAGAAGAGGGAGAAGAAGAAGAAGAAGAAGAGAAGAAGAAGAAGAAAGAGAAGAGGAAAGAAAGAGAAGAAGAAGAAGAGAAGAAGGAAAAGAAGAAGAAGAAAGGAGGAAAAGAAGAAGGAAAAGAAGAGGGAGAAGAAGGACAAGAAGAAAAAGAAGAAGAAAACGCATTCATGCTCATAATTATTATAGACAACGATTCTGTCTGAGCGTTTGACGAAGAAGAAGAAGAAGAAGAAGAAGAAGAGAAGAAGAAGAAGAAGAAGAAAACAAGAAGAGGAAAAGAAAAAGAAAAGTATGTTTTCATTTTCTGTTTGAGGTAACGGGGAGACTGAAGGTTTGGAAGTTGTGTCCCCGTTAGCCTCCTGACCTAATTGAGCGCGGGTGTGTTTGATAGAAAGTTATGGACACAACCTTCTGAAAAAAAGAAGTTTGAGTGTGCTGGTGGAGGGAAGAGGAGGTGTAGGCATGTTCTGGCAGAAGACTTCTGGGCCGAGGAAATAAAAGTTGTTGTCTCTTATCTGTCTGTGCCGAACCCCCCCCAAAAAAACACTTGTTGTCTCTGTCTGTCTGTCTATTTGTCTCTCTGTCAGAGTTTGTTTTATTCGTGTTTGCTCTCTTACGTCTCAGTCTTCGTGCATTCTTTTCTGCCTGTCTCT
>CM054153.1:46973915-46988915 GCA_028751875.1 Rapana venosa
ATTTCCAGAGGGCAGAAATGTTATCTGTACTGAGAAGCCCCTAACATTCCCACGGGGAAAGTTAAACATTGATTCTGGCTACATTCTCCGAAAAGCCATTCGGACAAAACTATAAACCAAGGTGTCATGTATGGACGCACACTTTCTTTTTGCACACACATTATTAACTGGTCTATCTTTCGCAGAAAGAGTAGGCCAGTGATGGTCTGTGGCATCGATGACACAAGCATACCCAGCATGCGTCCTCGACTCTGGAGAGGGATGTGCTCCTTCATGTTTAGATTCCCAAGACAGCACACTGTCTGAAAAATTTAGTGCAACGTTTCAGATACTCCTCAGAGAATTAGGAATAGCTTCAGTCCTGTTTCTGTTAACATAAGCTGTCAAGCTGTTTCTGAGGTCGTTTGTGATTATGTTTTCCTATTATGCTATCTACAATTCTTAGTCTCTTTTGTGTGTGTGCATCCAGTATCAATTTGAAACATCCTCCCTTTTTCGCAATATTTTTGTGGAAGCTTCACGAAGACGGAGAATCTTTACCTTTAGAAAAGTGTAGAAACGACCGTGATGTACGATAAAATCGGTCTTAGGGGTGGGTAGAATTATGTCTGTGAAGAGGAGTGATTATAGGACTGAAAAGCTCGAAAAAAAAGAGTGTGTTTTTTCTCTGAAGGTAGAGATGATGAATGTCTTAATGAAAGAGGTTGTCTGGCAGAGTATATGGTTAGTAAGCAGTCTGTGTTTGTTTTAGATAAACAGTACATTCTTCCAGCTCTGCAAGATTTTTCCATGTGTTTATTTTACTGCTCAGCCTATAATACGACACAGATCCCCTTCCACCCCTCCTGTGTGTGTGTGTGTATACGTGTGCTTGAGTGTATGTGTGTGTGCGCGTACACGCACACATTTATGTATAAATATATGCAGGCGAGTGCACACCTACATTTATTTTACAATACCATCTTCCAAACTTTAACGTTCACATTTACATCCCAGTCTCCAACATAGCCAAAGAGACCTAGATAATTATCGTGTCTTTATTTTTGCAGGCATACAAGTGAATGTACACTTAGGTATCTCTGATGACTCTTCATTTGGGCAGGTGTTCGCCTTTATACTTACACCCCAATTTCCATACAGCTAACATATTAATTTTCTTCGTCTACTATTAGCAGGCCTACCTGTATATATATATATATATATATATATATATATATATATATATATATATATATATATATATATATATATATATATATATATACACACACACTAAGGTGGTAGGCCTATCTGTGATGACCCTTCATGTGGGTAGGTGTTCGTCCTCACACTTACTTACATCCCAGTTTCCAACATAGCTACGAGACCAGTTTAGCGTTCCCTTCTTTCTCTACTGTCAGCAGACCTCCATGTATGCATGCACTAAGGTGGTATCTATGAAGACTCCTTATGTGGATAGATGTTCGCCCCCACACTTACATCCCGACCTCCAACACAGCTAAGATACCAAGATACCATGCCTTCACTATTCCAGGCATACAAGTGAATATACATTTAGGGTCTGAAGTGTGCGGCGGTTCGTACCCCGTTTGGACCCGAAACTTTTTCCCCATCCATTAGACCATGAGTGGTGGTCTGGGCGCTAGTCTTTCGGATGAGACGATAAACCGAGGTCCCGTGTGTTACACGTAATTATTTAGCGCACGTAAAAGAACCCACGGCAACAAGAGAGTTGTCCCTGGCAAAATTCTTAGAAAAAAGCCACTCTGATAGGAAAACAAATACAGTTGCAGACAGGAAAAAGAAAAAAAATGGGTGGCGCCGCTCTTGTGGTGACGCGCTCTCCCCAGGGAGAGCAGCCCGAATTTCACGGAGAGAAATCTGCCGTGACTTAAAGTGGTATGAAATGAAATCTGAGCGCTTTGATTTGTTGCTTTACAAGATTCAGCGCTATATAAATTCCATACATTATTATTATTATTATTATTATTATTATTATTATATTATTATTATTATTATTATCTCTGATGATATTTCACGTGGACAAGAGTTCGCCCTCACACTTACGTTCCATTTTCCCAACATGGTTAAGAGACCACGATATCGTATCTTTAGTACTGGCAGGCACATACACACAGACTGTGGTGTACACTGCATATACGTCAGCCTGGCATGTGTGGGCAGGTGTTCGCCCTGTACCTGTCCACCTACATCACCATCGCCATCAGCCTGGACAGGTGTATCGCCATCCTGGACCCCATGCGCCGCCAGGGGGCCACCCGCCGCGTGCGGATCATGATGATGCTGGCCTGGGGCTGCTCCGCGCTCTTCAGTATCCCTCAGGTGAGGTGGTGGGGTGTGTGTGTGTGTGTGTGTGTGTGTGTGTGTGTGTGTGTGTTGTTTGTTTGTGTGTGTGTGGTGAGGTGTGTGGTTGTGAGTGGGTGGGTGGGGGGTGGGGTGGTGGATGTGTGTGTGTGTGGGGGGGGGGGGGGGCAGGTGGTTGTGTGTGTGTGTGTTTGTTTGTGTGTGTTGTGGTTGTGTGTCTGTGTTTGTTGATGTGTGTAGTGGTTGTGTGTTTGCATGTGTTTGTGTGGTTGTGTGTGTGTGTGTGTGTGTGTGTGAGTGGTGGTTGTGTGTGTGTTGGTTGTGTGTGTGGTGTGTGGTTGTGGTGGTGTTGTGTGTGCGCGCGTTGTGTGTGTGTTGTGATGAGTTGTGTTGTTTTGTGTAGTATGTACGTGTGTGGGTCTATTTCTGCCTGTCTGTTTGCTCTCTCTGTCTTGTCTCTGTCTCTCTCTCTCGCTCTCTCTCTCTCTCTCTCTCTCTCTCTCTCTCTCTCTCTCTCTCTCTCTCTCTCTCTCTCTCTGTGCGAGTGTTTTAGTGCGTCACCGCGCGCGCATGTGTGTGTTTGTGTGCGTGCCTGCATGCGCGTATGCGCGCGTACGTACGCACACCACCACCACTACCAGTACCCATGGAATGCCGGAAAAGTAAACACATTACTCGTTCATTGATTATTTTTTTAGAATTGTTTTTCTTTTCTAAATGATTCACAGCCAGTGAGGATCAGAAGCCTGCGTGCTTCTACTTCTGTAACAGCACCGTTGTTTGTTTATAGAGGGACGACTGCCCGAGATGTGGCCAGGCTATTATGATAGCGCCAGCTTGGGATGTCGCCCATTTGTTAGGGTGACAGTGTGCGCGTGCGTTAGTGCATTATGACTCCAACCGTCTCAGTTCGGTCACACAGAAAGATCGTGGGTTGCGCTGGTCGTGTAGCGACCTTCTTGCTTTGCGGAGAGGTGCCAGATTTTATGTAGAGCAGAGAATCAGATGTTGGTAAGTCAGTACGGGAGTCGATGCGTGTGTAGGGTGAATAAATGTAGTAGATACAATGCGTATGATTAATGACAGAATACGTACATCACTGCACTACACCAAACGCACTGCATGCTACACTTCTGCACTGCACTGCACTACTACACTACATTGCACTGCAGTGCACTACATTTTATTACATACACTACACTGCACTGCACTGCACTTGCTAAATACATTACTTCATACATACTAACGCATGCTGCACTGTACTGCACTGCTACATACTACTTATTAGATAATACATACATAATGCCTGCATGCATCATCACTCATACAATACTTACATACACTACATATACATTACACTACACTACACTGACACATGCACTGCTACTTACATCCACGCACTCCACTCACTCAACTACACTACACTACTCACTACACTCACTCCACTATACTACACTCACTCCACTCCACTCCACTCCACTCCACTCCCACTCCACTTCACTTCACTCCGCTACAATACAAAGACCACCATGACTTGCCGTTTTGTCTCTTTTCTCCGTCCTACTCTTGTTTTCTGCATATTTCTCGTTTTGCTGCCAAAACCATTTTTCTTCTAAAAAAGTATTTAGCAATAATTTTGCTTTTGAAAAGTTTTATCAACGGTTGCTGTTTGGCCTAATGAGCTTTGACATACGGTGTTTAGTCTCATTGTGAGAAAGCGAAAGTGAAGTTATGCAGACGATTGTTAAGGGGTCTTATCGCAATTTGTTTTGCCCCCTCCCCTCCCCCCCTCCGTTACCCCTCCCCCAGAACAGAATATTAGTGTCTTCTCTAGCATGATCTTGAAATAAGAAAAGAGTACGTCTGTAGTTTCTTACGAAGTTTTGTCAAATTTGTATAAATTTTTTTCTGTGCAGAGAAGTTAACGCATATCTGTGTCATATTCCGAGGTGTCTGCTTGAACAATATCGACTTATTCTTCCTCCATTTTTGTGCAGTAATTTTGCTGTAAAGATTATTGCATTATCGGGTTTAAAAGTAATAGTCCAGTGGTGTAATGCTTTTCTTTGGCTAATTCATAGTCGTAGTCCATGGTGTATTCTGAGAGTACACATGATTAAAAACTCGGTAGGACAAACATTTCATTTTTCAGTCTTTCTTTTTTTAGAGGAGGCATCATTATTAGTAAATCTATTCGCACACTGCCATACTACGTGACAAGAATTCCACTTAGCAGATGCCTGATCAGTTAGTTTACCCTCAGGCTGTGATGTCTGGAATAAAACATAGCAAAACCAGCGGTATGACTAAGGGTGTCATACTTGTTTTTCTTTCCTTTTTATCTCACCTTCCTTTTGTATTAAATTTTCATGTTTGGTGTGTTTGTTTCACCTTTTTCAGAGGGCTGGATGTAAAAGAACAGTTATTATAATTTAACCTAAAAAACAATATTCGTTTTTTTTCTTTCTTCTGTTTTTAATACTTTCTTTATACTATTTCTTTGTTTTTTTTTCTTCCGGTAATTCTGCTTTACCTTGTTTGTTCATCCTGTTTTCTTTCTTTCTTTTTTGCTGTTTTTGTCTTTTCTTCCCCCCCTCTGTCTGTCTCTCTGTCTACCTCCCCCTCTCTCCCTCTCTCTCTCCCACTCTCTCCTCCCTTTTCTTTTTCTGTCTCCCTTCCTCTCCTTTCAATCTTTCTGTTTTCTTTCCTTCTCTTTCTTCCTTATATTCCTACTTTGTTTTTGCCGTTCTTCCTAAGTAAATGTTTGTCTTTCTGTATTTTCCATTTTCTTCTTTCTTTCTTTTTCTTTTTTCTTTTTTCCTCTTCTGTCTTCCTCCAGTTCTTCCTTCCTTCATTCCTTCATACATTCTTTCTTTCTTTCTTTCTTTTTGTTTTCCTTCCTTCTTCTTTCCTTCCTTCCTTCCTTTCTTTCTTTCTTTCTTTCTTCCTTCATTCCTTCATCCTTCTTCCTTCCTTCCTCCTTCTTCCTTCCTTCTTCTTCATTCATTCATTCATTCTTTTCATCTCATACGCCTCTCCCTTTCTTGCTTTCTTTTCTGCACAAAATATTTACCGCCCTCTGCATGGACTGGTTTTTCCCTGTAGTGTCTGGCATCATCAATCAATTACCTGTGTGAAATCCACAGTACAGGAATGCAGACCATGTGGCCTGGTCTCGTCTGTAACTAACCCCCAACCCCCCCCCACCCCCAGCCCCTGACCACTCCACCTCCTGGCTTCAATCCCCTCTCCATCCCCCCCTCACACACACAAAACACTAAACCCAAAAAACATATGCACGCTCGCAAGCACGCGCATCACACACACATTTACACAGAGGAGTTAACATTATTGGAGACTCCACTCCCCCTAGAAGTCCTTCGGATGAGACTATAAACCGAGGTCTCGTGTTAGAACGCACGCAGAATATCTTGCGCACACGTTCAAACCCGTTCCGAATTTCGGAAGAATAGGCTATTGTGTGCCTGTGGGAACGGATGACAAAATTTACAAAACGCATACACACGGGGACTGGATGTAATAAAGCACATGTGTACTTATTCCATTATCCTCGAAATAAAAGAACAAATAAAAGAATAAACGCACACACACCTCCAACACACACAGTCACACACAGATACACAAACACACACACACACACACACACACTCACACACACAACACACCACCAGATGGACACATACACAAACGCACACACACACATGTGTCTCACTCACACACACACCACACACACACACCACACACCACACACACACACACGACGACGCACGCACGCACCACACACACACAACACACACACACACACACACACACAACACACACACACACACGTCTTCTCTCTCCTTCCTCCACACACACACACACACACACACACAAAACACAGCACACACACACACACACACTCCCACACACACACACCACACACACACAACACACACACACACACACACGCGCGCGCGCGCGCGCACACACACACACACGCACACATACAAACACACAGATTCTACCCCCACCCGTCTCTTTTCCCATCACGAGCCAGACTATCATTCTGCTGTTTTGCGGCAGTGCCAAGACAGATACGGTGGTGTCTGCGATTTATCAAATCATGCGTTTATTTCTCTGTGTGTGCGTGCGCGCGTGCGCGCGCGCGTGTGTGTGTGTGTGTGAGTGAGTGAGTGACTGTGAGTGTGTGTGTGTGGTGTGCGCGTGCGCGCGCGCGCGAGTGCGTATGTTCGAGAGAGCGTGATTAGCTGAACTTGTGTAGGTTTAGTAGTGTTTGAAAAAAAAAATCGTTGCTGGAATTCAATGTTTTGGCTGATTTTGTGGGTTTGTTTGTTTTACAGCCAAAGGTTATGTTTTGCTAAGTGGGAAAATAGTTTTGTCTGCTCGATGACTGTCTGTCTCTGTCTGTCTGTCTGTCTGTATCTCTGTTTGAGAGAGAGAGAGAGAGAGAGAGAGAGAGAGAGACAGACAGACAGACAGACAGACAGACAGACAGAGAGATAGAACCAGAGATAGAGACAGACCCCGTAGGAGAAAAGCAGAACGACTCAAGCTAAATTAGTGTTGAGTGTGCCAAGGAAAAAGGTTTGCAGGCGCTCTCTAAAGATTACTATGGGTTTGAATTGTCCTTCGGGACACGGAATTGAACAAGACAGAATATTCAGCCAACATGGGAATGGTTTTATATCATACTCCACTTCTTCGTCAGCTTCAACTGGAGACGAAATAGTACATCCAGTGTTTACCGCTATGTTACCGCTGATATACAATGTCATAGTTTTCCTACAGGGTTGTTCCATTAGTCGGTTTCATATTTCAGGAGTAATACCATCAAACAACGCAAGTGTATCTCGTTTGCATCAGAACATGTTTTCATAAAAAACCAACTTTTTTGTATCGTTGCACAACTCCTAACCTTGTAAAAGTAACTGCCTTATCAGAAGGAAAGTTATGACAAGTTAGGAAACAAATATTATTCATTCCTAAAGCAGAGCAGATTAATTAAGTGTGTGCACGTTTTGTTACGTTTCGTAAAGTTTTCTGATATCCCTTCCCATCCTAAATACCGTAGAGTGCACCTTGCTTTTATTGATAATTCTATATACTGGAGGAGAAAGTGTTTCATGTAGCCGTAGAACGTTTTTGCTGTACAGTCTCTTTCAAGTTTTTGTCCCTCTTGTTTTTCGGAGTATGCGGATCAAATGAACAGAGAAGCTGTATCTTCTATACTGACCTTCTTCTGCTTCTGCTTTCCTTGCGTTTTTCAGTATCCAGTGACGGAATGCCTGTATATCAAAATGCCATATTACGCTGTAGTTGCTGAGGATAATGCATAAAGTCGCAAAACAAAGAAAACAGTATTATGGAAAAAAGCGGATTGTTTTACACTTTGGAAATATTGTTTCTGGCTCAAAAGAATGGCTTTAGCATCAACTTGTCTTGCCCTTTTGTTTTATCAAAACTGTTCTTGAAACAATGAAGGGGCAAATTTCCTTCTTTTGTAAAGCAAAAAGCCACCAAAACAAAACACAATTTCAAGCAAAGTTTCTAAACAGATTTGTTCTATGCGCGTCGATTTTCACTCCTGAGGACAAGCTTTATAAGGGGAAAAATACTGATTATGAATAATCACTATAACATCTAGCATTTTTGAGATAGGGGCTGTTAAATTTCAGTTTTTTCCTTTAAAGCTAAAATACTTTTTGCTCAAAACGAAAATGCTGTACTGTGATTTTATAAAACAGAAAAAGCTGTCCTTGCTTTTGGAAGGAAAGGAAACATGTGTAGCTGGGATAAAAAGCAGATCTTTCCTAAAACTGGACGGGGGAGGTATTGTAAAGAAAGGTACAGGCCCTCACAGTGTCAGTCCCTGAAGACATCTCCGATGGGACTTTATCATAACTTCAGCAACAACAACAGCAGCACATTCTTCTGTCAACCCTCCTCTTATTTTTCTTTGATTTTTGTTGTTGATGTGTTCTTTTGCACAAAACAGGAACAGGGAGAATGTGTTTAAAGGAATGATGAAAAAGTGGATGCGTTCGAAATAACATGAATCATCGACGCAACACCAGCTTTAACAGCAAACTCGATCATACCAGGTTATTTCCTGCGCGTGCGTGCGTGTGTGTGTTCTTTCTTTTATTTAACGTCTGTTCACTCAAGGTGATATTAGACCAGCGTGTGTGTGTGTGTGTGTGTGTGTGTGTGTGTGTGTGTGTGTGTGTGTTACTCAATGAGTCATGGTGCATGTATGAATTTGTTTCTGTATTTTCGTTGTTACGTTGATTTTATTTATCTTGCTTAATTTTTTTCTTTCTCTTTCCATTTCTGTTTCTGATGTGTTTCATTTTGTCGGTCTTTTTCCTTTTGCTCGTTCTTTTCATTGTATTTCTTTAGTTTCGTCAGTTGTTTCAAAGTTTTCTCTGTTTTTCCAAGTGTCTTTTCTTCTTCTAACCTTTATTGATTTATTAAGGTATTAATCCATTGATGCCCATTATAAATCTATATCCTTAAACACCATTTAATAATCATTCACCAAATGTCTGAAAAAAGTGTGACAAAAAATCCTTATAGATACACAGAAAGCAAAGATGCCACTCCCCAAAACCCCCTAACCCAAAACAAAACAAAAACAAAACAAACCCACAAAAAATAACAACAAAATAAAAACATGCACACATACACGTACACAGACACAGACACACACACTTACGCACACCACACACACCACCACCACCACAAAAACAAAGCAAACAAAAGCGACAAAAACAATAATAAAACACTCAAAATCATCCCAAAGAACCCCACTCCCCAAAAAACACACAACAACAACAACACAACCAAACCAAACAAACAAAAAACACACAAAAAACCCAACAATAACAACAACAAACACACCCAAACAAACAAAGAAGCAAACAAACCAACACACTGGAACACATTGCTCTGTCAACAGTGTCACCTATTCAATCTTAAAGGCTTTCGCATACACAAACAAAGCCGAAAAGAGGAAAACCTAAGCATAGAAAAGCAACACAAGAGAGGATGAAGGAGAAAACAGGAAACACTTGTCTGCAGCGATTACAGCTAGAACGAGAGTGAAAGAAAACATTATTAATAACAGATGCACAACAGGGTCACCTGAAGCCAAACTGGGTCAGACCACTTAGTCGTTGATCACATTGCACCATAGCATGCTGTTTGATGTTTTGCTCTGACAGAAATTAGGGCAGATATTACACAGTAAACAACTGTAGCACAAAAACAAAATTTAAAAAAAACTTCACACAAACATGTTAGCAAACAGAAGTAAACAACTGAAACATGTTGTTCCATAAACAGTGGGTTTTTTTTTCTTCAGGGCTTTTTGAACACGAAAACAATACAGTGAAGAACAGAGCGAAACAAAGCAAAGTAAAGACCAAGATAATGGAGGAAAACAAAAGATGCTTATCCTGGAGTGATTAACGCTACGATTAGAGTGAAAGAAAACATTACTGGACGTGCCATGGGGTCGTTTTGAAACAAAATTGGTTTATACAATTTATTTGTTAATTGCACAGTATGACAATGTGCTTCTCCCGATCTTTACTCTGATAGAACTTATAGTAAAAGAGCAGATGCTGTGCATTAAACAAAAATGGCAACAGATAAAAATCTGAGACACATTGTTCCTGGTATTTCAATCATTTGGACTTTTAAGAAACAGAAGCAGGACAACGAAAAAGCAAACAAAACAAAGGGAGAAGACAGGCGATTGGGAGAAAGGCAAGAAACTTGATTTTTCTGTACTGATTACAGCTTCAGTGAGAGTGAAAGGAAACATCAAGGGTTGCATGACAGTCATTCGAAGGAAAATGGGTCAGTGTATGATGATAAAGTGCTGTCAATATTTGCTCTGGCAGAAACGAGAGTTAGAGAGCAGATGGACCCGTAGCACAGTCATGACAAGCGGAACTTTCGTCCTTTGCAGGGAGATTTGTGTGTGTGCGCGCGAGGGGTGGGGGTAGGGGCGGGGGGGCGGGGGGGTCGTGTGTGTGTGTGTGTGTGCTTGCTTGCTTGCTTGCTTGCATGCCCCTGTGTAAGCACATACAAGAAAAGCAGCCAGTGAAGTACCCCCAAAACCTTTACAACAAACTCTAATTCTAATCAAAGTATAGGAGTGGAAAGTGGATTTTCAACGATGATTTTAATTAATCCCCACACTGCTTTGAGAAGTGGACATTACAGTAATATTCAACGACAAAAGAAAGTAATTCATTTTCATTTAATTTTGCTTTCTGAGTGTCCGGCTTCATCCTATAAAACGAATAATCGGTAGTTCTACAAAATCTGCGAAAAGTGCGTGTGTGCGAGCGTACGTGCGTGTGCATGGTGCATTACTTTACATTGTTCTACCTCTGTCCTGTTGTTTACAGCTTCAAACCCGAACGTCCACTTTCAGAAGTGCACGACAATGATGATTTAGCCGATCAGGCTCAGCCCATTCCTGTGTCAACCCCCCCTCTTTACGTTTGATCTTTTTCTCTACATAAACACTCATAAAACCCAGGAACAAGGAGAATGCATTTAAAAGAATGATGGAAAAGTGGGATGCATTGCAAATAGCATGAATCTCTGTGTAACACTAGCCCTAAGGGCAAACTCGGTCATACAAGAGTTTTGAAATGTGTGTGCGTGCGTGCGTGTGAATATGCGCGCGCTCGCGCTTGCTTGTTTGTTTATCAAAGTGGGTATACAAGCAGGAAAAGCGGTCATTGATATGCAGCATTTTGTAGGTTTGAGCTAAGTGTATCATTTTCTTCTGTGTTCCATGCTGGTCTTTTTCTCTTTGTCTCTACCTCTCTGTTGGTCTGTCTCTGTCTCCACCCCTCTGCTCTCCATCTCTGTCTAGATCTCTGTCTGTCTATCTGTGTGTCAGTCTGCAGGGTTTTGTCACTGTTTCTGTCTCTCGCTGTCTCTGTGTTTCTTTCTTTTTTCCCTTTATATCAAGGATAATGGGAAAACACACTCATGGGGATTTTTTTACATCCAGTCCCCGTGTGTATGCGAGTTTGTGAATTTTGTCATCTGTTCCCACCGGCAACCTTTCGAAAATCGCGCGCACGCGCGTGTGTGTGCATGTGTGTGTGTGACTGACTCTCTCTCTCTCTCTCTCTCTCTGTGTCTCTGGTGGTGAGAGTACAAAGTATCTAGAAATCAACTGAGCAAGTACTTGTTTAACACAGTCCTCAATGGACTTGAGAGAGAGAGAGAGAGAGAGAGGGAGAGACGAGGAGAGAGTGAGAGAGAGAGAGAGAGAGAGAGAGACAGACAGACAGACAGACAGACAGAGATAGAGAAAGACAGACAGACAGAGAGAGAGAAGAAAGACAGACAGACAGACAGACCGAAGCAGATAGAAACACAAGCACCCAGGCAACACACACCACACACACAACACACACACACACACAACACACACACACACACACACACACACACACACACACACACACAGAGGGAACAACTGCACAGAAGCGAATTCGTTTCCGTCGCGGTTTTCGCGCATGAGCAGAGAGCAGGAGAAAATGCTGACAGGGAGTTACTTATTGCCCAAGGTGGGAAGATTACTTTATATAATTATGACATCCCCGTGGCCTCAAAAGCTGAACACGAGGGTTTCAAGGCGTAGATTATATCTATCTGAAATAATGATGTTGTTCTTTTTTTGGGGGGTGGGTTCTTTTTTACTAACCAGGTTTGTTTATTGCCTTTCTGGTCTCTCTCACTGTCTCTCTCTGCCTCTGTATGTGTGTGTATGAGTATTTATGTATGTGTTTGTGTGTGGGCGCACGTGCGTGTGAGTGCCCCTGTTTGCGTATGCACAGAGAAATGAGAGAAAGAGAGAGAGGAAGGGAGAGAGAAAGAGAGAGATGAAGAAGAGAGAAAAGAGAGAGAGAGAGAGAGAGAGAGAGAGGAAGGAGAGAAAAAGAGAAGAGAGAGAGAGGGACACAGAGAGACACACACAGACACACATACAAGCAGAGACACGTACACATACATACATACATACACACATGCATACTGAAACAGACAGACACAATGCTATAGAGAAACCTGTGGCATATGAAGAGACCACTGTCTCTGGCTATTCTACCTACTTACGTGGACAGATAGCAGGCGGTCATCCTGATAGAGAGTTACTTTTAATGCCGACAGCTCGGAAGGATTATGCTATCTTTGTCCTTTTTCCATGACCTTCGCAATTGCATGCAGGGATTTTTGTTTGTGAGGACGATCTATCTGTCTATCTGTCTATCTATCTATCTATCTATCTGTCTGTCTGTCTGTCTGTCTGTCTGTCTGTCTATCTATCTATCTATCTAATTCGCACACACAGGGAACAAGCGCACAGAAGCGAATGCGTTTCCGTTGCGGTTTTTGCGCATGAGCAGAGAGCAGGAGAACATGTTGACAGGGGGTACGTATTGCGCGAGGTGGGAAGATTACTTGATATATCACATTTCTATGACCTTCAAAATTTGAGATAAAAAGAAATTAGGACGAAGGTTAGATATATTCTACTTTTTTTTAAAAACTGGCGTGTTTTTATTGCCCCCGCGCAGACACACACACACACACACACACACTCCACACACACACACACACACACACACACACACGCATGCACGCACGCACGCACACACACACACACACACACACACAAGGGGACGAGATAGCTCAGTGGTTGGAGCACTCGCTAAGGTTAATTAGCA
Source organism: Rapana venosa (assembly GCA_028751875.1). Taxonomy (NCBI): domain Eukaryota; kingdom Metazoa; phylum Mollusca; class Gastropoda; order Neogastropoda; family Muricidae; genus Rapana; species Rapana venosa. Next base: position 46,987,025 of record CM054153.1, read on the forward strand.
TCGAGCGTGGTTACCACTTCGATAGGTGACCGTTTGCGTGCCTTGGCTTCAGCAAAGTCCCCTAGTTCACCCAGCTGTAAATAGGTACCTGCCTCTTTAGGGTCAGGGAAGGCAAAGCAGCGAGGGAGAGGAGACGACCTCGTCAACTGGATTTAGGGGGCTTGTCTGGGAGGGTGTAGATCAGCATGCTTTACGTATGGTTTTATCTAGTTTGCGCGCGTGCGCGCGCGTGTGTATGTGTGTGTGTTTTACACGCATGCACTATTATACGCATTATATATCTCTGTGTGTGTGTATGTGTGTGTGTGTGTGTGGTGTTGTTGTTGTTGTTGTTGTTGTTGTTGTGTTTGTTTTTGTCGAATAAGGTAGGGAGAGAGGACAACGGAAAGTAAAAAACCCGGTGCCTGTGTGGACAGACAAAACGTTGTGTTTTAATTTAGCGGGAAAGGTTTTCAAAACACAACACCCAACCACAACAAAAGGTACAGTTTAAAAACTCCTTCGAAAAAAAGGGTTTCATAAGAATTTTAAGGTTTTAAGAGAAAAGGGGAACAAAGATATTCTTTGTATAACATATGACCATTTCCAGAAAATATGCCTGGGGGGTAGGAGGGTGTGAAAGATTTTATTTTTTGTCTCTCTTTTCCTGCATATTCGCTTTTTACGATTTTGTTCCACTAGCATTATTTTTATTTCCCAATCTTTTAAAAAATGTTTTGAAATTTTGGCAGAAAAATGTGTGAAAGATTACTTTGTTTTATTTTAAAAAAATTGTAAAAAAAAAATAAAGATTTGAAAAAAAAGTAATATTTGGAAATGTCCTCTTGTTGGAAAGGGAGGTAATTGAAAATGAGTTCATTGGGACTTTGCGTTTAGTTTTTTCGTCGTTTTTTTTTAAATTTTGTTTTTGGGTTTAAATTATTGTTGTTCGTTCTTTTCCTTTCTTTTTTCTGTGTTTTTTCTACTTTTTCGTTTTTCGAGTGTTTTTTTAGGTGAATTTTTCCCTCTAATGTCCCCCTTTTTGTTTTTTTCTTTTCTCTTTTCTTTGTTTTGTTTTTTTTTGCTTTTTCATATACATTTTAATTTTGAGTTTTGCGAAAAAAAAAGAACATTTGTGTAGGTCTGGGTGTTTGTTTGTTTAGTCTTTGTCTTTGTTTTTTTTTTTTAATATTTTTATTTTTGTTCATTTTATCCCTTTGTTTTTATTTCCTCCTTTTTTCTCTTTTCATGAATATTTTACTCTGGGTTTTTGTGTTTCTCTATATATTTATTTATATAATATATATTTATTAAATATATATATTATATGTGTGTGTGTGGGTTGTGTGTTTTATCTAGTCTAATTATTATGTTTCTTTATATAATTTATTCTCTCTCTCTATATATATTTGTAGTGTGTGTGTGTGTGAGTGTTTTAGAGGGTTTAAAGGGATTAAAAGGAGCGATTTTAGTATGCAATGTTGTTCTGATTGCTTGCGAAACTTATATGTCGATCCATGCTCTCTCCTCTCTCTTCTCTCTCTCTCTCTCTCTCTCTTCTCTCTCTCTCTCTCTCTCCCCTTCTCTCCTCTCCTGCGCAGTTTCGGATTTTTCCTGAATATTTTTTTTATGCCCGAGATTGTTTGTTTGCAGTGTGTGAGGAAGGGGTACTCTGGCAGGAGGGTGTGGCTGCTTTTTTCATTGTCTGTCTCTTTATGCCCTTTTATTGTTGCGGTGTCTGTTTGTTTTAATTTGTTTAAACCGTCTGTCTGTATTTTTTCGTTCGCCTTAACATATATAATAATTATAATAATAATGTTTATAATAATCTCTCTCTCTTTCTCTCTCTCTCTCTCTCTCTTCTCTTTTCTCTCTCTCTCTCTTCCCTCCTCTCTCCTCTCTCTCTCTCCTC
>CM054153.1:46993915-47016415 GCA_028751875.1 Rapana venosa
GTTTTGAGCCGGAAATGATCTGGACTGATCATCTGTCTAGTCTGAACCGGTTCTGGCCCTTATCCATCATACATTTACCAAGAACAAACCCTTATGCATAATACATTAATATACTGGTTTGACCTGGAACTGGTGTGGTTCGGTTTTCGTTGAAACCAGAATTTGTCTGGACCGGTACCGGTTTGAAGCGTACTGATACTGGTCTGAACCGGAAGTGATCTGGACAGGTTCTGGTTTGGACCGGAACATGTCTGAACCCATACGGGTTTAGGAATACTTATATTGGTTTGAACTGGAAGTGATCTGGACCGGTTATGGTGTGAACTGGAACTGGTACATTAACACAAAAACCCATATGCATCATACATTTACACAAATCTTTATGCATCCTACATTTACACAAAACAAACCCTTATGTATATTACATTAATATACTGGTTTGAACCGGAACTGATCTGGACCGGTTTTGGTTTGCATAAGAACTGGTCTGAACCTGTTGTGGTCGTAATGCATCATACATTTACACAAAACAAACCTTATGCAACATACATTTACACCAATAAAGCAATTTGCATCATCCATTTACACGAAACTAGGTGTGGGTCGGTTCTCGTTTGAACCGGAACTGGTCTCAACCGGTACCGGTTTGGTGTATAGTGATACTGTTTTTGAACCAGAAATGATATGGACCGGTTCCGGTTTGAACCGGAACTGGTCTGGACCGGTTTGGTTGGCCCGGAACTGGTTTGAACCGATACCGGTTTAGGGCATGCTGATACTGGTTTCAATCGGAACTGATCTGAGCCCGGTTCTGGTTTGAACTTGAACTGGTCTGAACCGTCCTTATCCATCATACATTTACGAAAAACAAACCCTTATGCATCGTGCATTTACACACAACAAACCCTTATGCATCATACATTAATATACTGGTTTGAGTCCTGAAGTGACCGGTTCTGGTCTAAGCCAGTTCTGGTTTGTCCCGGAAGTAATCTGGATTGGTTCCAATTTCATCCGGATGTGGTCTGAGCCGGTTCTGGTTTGACCCGGAACTGGTCTGGTCCGGTTCTGGTTGGAACCGTATGTGGTGTGAACCGGTTCTGATTTGACCCGTAAGTGGTCTGAACCAGTTCTGGTCTGGACCGGATGTGGTGTGAACCGGTACCGGTTTGGGGCATACTAATACGGGTTTAACCAAAACTGATCTGAAGTGGTCTGAACCGGTACCGGATTTAAGCCTACTGATACTTGTTTGAACCGGAAGTTATCTGGACCAGTTCTGAATTGAACCAGAACTGGTTTGAACTGGTTCTGGTTTGGCTCGGCTCTGATCTGGTTCTGGCTTGATCCGCATGTGCTCTGAACTGATACTTGTGTGAACTGGAATTTTTGTTTAATGTATATTCACTACATGGTTATTTAGAATCTGGAACTGATCTGGACCGGTTCTGGTTTGAACTGGAACTGGTCTGAACCGGTTCTGGTTCTATTGCATCATACATTTACCCAAAACAAACCCTTGTGCAACATACATTTACACAAAACCAGGACCCTACGCATCATACATTTACACAAAGCAAAGCCTTAAGCATCATACATTAACTAACCAAACTCTTATGCAACATACATTTACACAAAAGAAACCTTATGCATCATACATTTACACAAAACTAACCCTTATGCACAATACATTAATATACTGGTTTGAACTGGAACTAGTAATAGTAATAATAATATACTGAATGTATGTAGCGCTGAATCTTGTAAAAAAACAAATTGAAGCGCTTGCACTCAAATTATTTACACGCATGCAACTTTCCTTAAACATAATGAACAACAGATTTCAAATCCATGCGCGCTCACACACGTACGCACGCACGCACGCACGCACGCACGCACACACACACACACACACACACACACACACACACACACACACACACACACACACACAAACACACACACACACACGCGCGCGCGCGCGCACGCACGCACGCACGCACTCACGCACACTCGCGAATACACTTAGGAGGTGAAAGATGCTGTTAAAAATTAGGGACAGAGGGGGAGGGGGAAAGTCTCAGGTAGGAAATAAGTGTGTTTTGAGGCTGGACGAAGGTATCAACTGAAGGCTTTTGGCGAAGTGAAAGAGGGAGGTCATTCCAGGTGAATGGACAAGAAACAGAGAAAGAGCGACAGCTAACAGTGGTTTGTTTGAATCTGGGTGTTCGAAAGCACAAAGTGTCTGCGGCTGAACGAAGGGAACGGGATGGAGTGTACAGGTGAAGACAGTTACAGAGATAAGAAGGTGCAGATTTGTGGAGACATTTCAAACAGAGGGTATTGATCTTAATATACTCCAGTCTTTGTGAGACAGGCAGCCAGTGAAGAGATTGCAGAAGAGGAGTGATTTGTTCAGATTTTTTCTTTCTTAGGACCAGTCGAGCTGCAGAGTTTTGTATGCGTTGAAGAGAGTGGATAGATGATGCTGGTAGGCCAGCCAAAAGAGAATTACAGTAGTTTAAACGTGAAAGAATGAGAGATGTGACAAGCTTGGAAGTTGCATCAGTGGACAGATACTTGCGAATCGCGCTTATGCGCCGTAATTGATAGTAGCAAGACTGGCAGGTCTAGGTGATGACATTTTTCATAGAGAGTGTGTTGTCAAGAAGTACTCCTAAGTGCTTCACAGAGCTGGACAAAGAAACTGACGTATTGCCGAATTCTATTGAAGTTTTTGCGATAGAAGAAAGTTTATGTTGGGTCCCTATGAGCATGGCTTCGGTTTTATTGGCATTAAGTTGTAACTTGTTCTGAGTCATCCAGTTTTGAATGTCTCGAAGGCAGTAGGACATATTTGTCAGGAGGGAAGGCAAGTTTTCAACAGTATCACTGCACTGATCATTGGCATAGAAATGCTGATCAATATGGTGGTTATTTATTATATGTGAGAGTGGAGCAGTGTAGAGAGTAAAGAGAACAGGGCCCAGAAGTGATCCCTTCGGGACTCCACATTCCAGTTTGACAGGTTTTGATTGAATTTTGTTTACAATAACTTTCTGGAACCGGTCTGTGAGGTATGAAGTAAACCAGGTGAGGGCTGTGCCATTAATACTAAACGTATTATGGAGGCGAGAAAGAAGAATTGAGTGATCTATAGTATCAAAGGCTGCAGATAAGTCAAGAAGAGTGAGGAGGGAGATTTTCCTGCATCAGAAGCAAGTAGAAGTGTATCTAAAGTGTGGACTAGGGTAGTTTCGGTGCTGTGGTTGGGGCAATAGGCAGATTGAAAAGGGGGAAGGAGATCATTGGAATGAAGGTAATTGTTGAGCTGTTTGAGAACAATTTTTCTAGTACTTTAGAGACAAAGGTAAGTTTAAGACAGGTCTATAGTTCTTCAGAATGTTGGGATCGAGGAAATGTTTTTTCAGTAGAGGTGTGACTATTGCGGTTTTAAGAACTGGTGGACAATTTCCTGACATAAGAGATGAGTTTACTATTTTAGTGATAATAGGTACAAGTTGTGGAAGGCATTGTGAGAAAACAGAAACAGGTATGGGATCAAGGTCGCATGATTTTATAGTCATTTCCTTCAGAATTGTCATTTCTTTTTCACTTGTGGGATGGAAGGAAAAGAGAGGAGTGCCAGAGAACTGGGGATCAGGAGGCGCAGGCTGGAATTGAGTCTGATCCAGTCTGGAGCGTATGTTGTGGACTTTGTCTGAAAAGAAGTCAGAAAAGATGGATGGAAGTTCAGACAGGCTGTGGATGTTAGGCAAAGGAGTTGTTTTGCAGATCCAAGGAGATTTGAGGTGAGGGAAAAAAGATATTTTGTGGATGTAGCACAGAGAACTTGGGAAGAGTAGTAGTTTGTTTTTGCTGAATGGATAAAAAGTTTGACTTTGTTTATTTGTTTACGGAAAAGCTGTTTGTTTATTTCGGTTTTTGACTTCCGCCATTGCCGTTTTAGTTGCCGGCGTTTGCGCTTCGCTATCAAGATGTTTTGGGTATACCATGGCGCACAGGGTCTGTCAGGGAGGAGATGGTCAGTAGGAGGTGCATGCTCATCAAGCAGTTGGCAGAGAATAGTGTTATAGTATCAGAGAGGTCAGTGTGGTCAGAGGTTTGTGAAAAACGTTCGGAAGCTTGTGAAGAGAAGGTATGAATGTCTAAGGCCTTAAGATTGCGACGAGTAACATATTTCTTCTTTCTGACAGGTTTTATGATGTTGAGATGGAAAAGAATGGCGGAATGATCAGAATGCAGTTCGTCGGTGACATAAACAGATGTGACAAGATTAGATGAAGCATTAGTAATCAGCCAGTCTAAAATATGACCAGATCTGTGCGTTGCTTCGTTTACCAGTTGGGAGAGAGAATGGTTGGACAGAGAAAGACGTTTGGCACCTGGAGAAGACTGGTTGTCGAAATTGAAGTTGAAGTCAACGAGAATTATAAGTGTAGTGGGAGAGAGGCTGTAATGGTCGAGGAGTGACTGGAATTCTTGGTGAAAAAGAGAAGATATCAGATTGTTTTTACGGCTGGGAGGTGGACGGTAAAGGCAGCAGAAAGTAATAGAGTGGCCAGGTAGGTTGAGATTGATTTCACAAACTTCAAAAGATTCATGTGGGAATTGAAGGTTGTGACTGAAAGAAAGAGATGGTTCCAATATGTCTTTCGTGCCTGTCTCTGTCTCCATGTTTCTGTCAGTTTGTAAGTCTGTCTGTCACTCTCTTTCTCTCAATCTCTGGATGAACTGGGGACTAGATGAAAAAAAGCACATGAGTGCTTATTCCATTATCCTCGAAATAAAAGAGTAAAATTTTAAAAAAGTAAAATAAATCTCCGTCTTTTGCACACACTTTCTCTCTCTCTCACACACACACACACACACACACACACACACACACACACACACACACACACAACACACACACACACACACACACACACACACACACACACACACACACACACACACACACACACACACACGCACACACACACACACACACACAACACAACACACACACACACACACACACACACACGCACACACACTTTTCAGATTATGAAGAGAAGATCATTTAAACGTGAAAAACATGAGATTAATAAAAGCTCATTCTTACTGTAAAGCCGCTGAATAGGAAGAGCGCTTGAACAGCAAGCAACCAAACTGAGTTAGGAGCAAGAATATAATCTGTCTCTACACCTCCTCTTATTCCCTCCCATATCTCATTACATTTTGAACAAAAGCAGGAGAAGAGCAAAAACACATTTGGAAACATTTTGAATGAACAGTGCATGCAGTTGAAAATGTTTAATTTTCCCAACATCATACACATTGAAAAGGGAGGAGCCAGCGTTTTTGATTAGTAATTTGAAGCTTTGGAGGGTAAACTACTGGTCTCAAGTATTTGTGCCCTGGGATGTTTGAGATAGGAATAATAAGAACAGAAAAGAGGAGTAGAAGTCTTAGTGGAATGGGGTCAATGATGGCTTTGAAAAAAAGATGTATTTTCATTGAGCTGCATGGTTACATAAAGAGCCGTTTTTATGTGTTCTATTCAGATTCCCAGTGAGGCGTTAACGCGTGCAGGTATTTTATAATGCACCACACCACATATCTTTCAAATTCACCCACCAAGTTGAATCAGAACGACCTAATTCAGTGGTGGAGTCTGGGGGTGCGTGCCCATATTTTGCTGTTGTTGTAGCCTGCTCCCCAGTTTAACACCCTAAGGGTTGTCCAAAATATTATGTTTTTTCTGGATTGACTCACTCATCCCACCTGGGAATCACTATAAGATTGAAAGTACATCTACATGAAAAGTTTTTGTGTATGACTGTTTTCAAGTACTTCACCATATAAACAGCCCTAGTCTTACTTTAGAGGATCTCTCCTTTAAACCAGGTTAGGTTGTTTTCCTAAGAGCTTCTCGTGGCTAAAGGTAATCTCACCAAGAAAAATCTGGAATATAACAACGTTTTATTGTAGGCCTGTGCATGTAGCTTCTATCAATAACTGACGAAAGGTTTTAACCTTGGCCAAATACTGAGTATTCTTAAGTTCTCAGCTGATCTTCAAAATAGACAAAACTCTAGAATGTCTGCATACAGGTTGACTGGCTAGTATTTTAGATTCTCTCTCTGTTATTGATCAGATGCCACTGATATCCAGATGATTGATCACAGAGCTGACACTCACACAAGACCAATGCAACAGAACATGAGCACTCCACAGGGGGTCTGCCTTAAGCAACGTTGTTGAACAGGTTTTGAGACGCCTGTGTTTGAACAAGCCAGAAAAGGGCTATTCTTTTACCTGACATTTTATAGTTGGAATGGAGAACCAGGCTGTAAAGGAGGCAGGGAATGCTTTATGGTGAGGGGATTGGTATGCGGTCTAAAGTAAACAGCACATGGTAGTCCTTGGTGGAGTAGCAGGAATCAATGGATTGAGTGGGAAATGTGGATGTGTCTGAAACTAGTGTAGATCTTTATTTGGTTTGCTTTATGTTTCCTCTCTCTCTCGTCTTCCTACCCTTCAGTCGTACCTATGAGTCTGTATGCATCTTTATGTCTTTCTGTGTTTCTGAGTATACTCTCTCTCTCTCTCTCTCTCTCTCTCTCTCTCTCTCTCTCTCTCTCTCTCTCTCTCTCTCTCTCTCTCTCTCTCTCTCTCTCTCTCTGAATGTGTGTGTGTGGGGTGTGTGTGTGTGTGTGAGGGTATTTTGTCTGTGTGTCTTTGCATGCAAGCACACATGCGCGAAGAAAGAAGAGAGAGGGGGAGAGAGAGAGAGAGAGAGAGAGAGAGAGAGAGAGAGAGAGAGAGAGAGAGAGAGAATTATGTGAGCGTGCAATTGTGCGAGTGTGCGTATATGCATGTGTGTGTGTGTGCGTGCGTGCGAGCGTGCGTGTGTGTGTGCGTAGACATCAGTGCACTCTGACACTCTGTATTTCATGCTCTCTTTGCTGATGTCCGAGGTTGTTTGCCTGGTGGTGTGTGACTTACGAATCAGCCGGTAAAGTGGCCCTCATCCCCTTCAGTATACCCTTCTGTGTGCCTGTCTGTCTTCCTCTTTGTCTGTTTGTCTCTCCGTCTGTCAGTCAGTTTGTTTACCCACCCGCCTGTTTGTTCCCCCTTCTCTCCCTCTGTCTCTGTCTCTCTATCTCCCTCCACTTCCTCCTATTTTTTTTTCCATTCGCGTGTCATCTGTCTGCGTTAGTGTTTGTTTCAGATTGTTTATTGCTGGCCAGAGAATGTGTAGCGTATAGTGTAACAAGGTGTATCTCAGAATCTATAATGCATTTTGCATGTTCCTGCCGGTTTTGAATATGGAATAACGATGGGTTATCTTCCTTTGATTTTATATTCCTACGACATTATACTTTATTTTTTGTACGACATTATTTTGTATGCTGTTTTCTTGGTTTTCAAGTCTTCTCTTACATTTCGCCGATGACACTATCTTAAGGACATGAGAATCCCATTTATTTGACACCCATATTTTTTCCTATTAGCTGTAAAAAAGCGTGGAGTCTTTCATGTGAAATACATTCTCATGTTGAATACATATCTTATCTAGCGTGATAATCTACAAGATAATGGGTATAAACGCTTCATCACACTGTTCACGAATTTTTTGATGGTCTTTAAGATTGTTTTATTCAGCAACGTCTTTGGTTGTTTTTGCTATGGCTGCTTTATTTAATGTGATGATGGCATTGAATTAAGAATAGGTTATCACAAACACCTGACGCGTCATTACTCTCTTGCTAAGACTGTCCTGCAGTGAGCAGTTGAAAGAGGAAAACTAAGGGGTAGACAGATGAACAGGCAGAACATCAAGGACTGGGCTGGACTTGGCATGCTGTGCTGTTGCTGCGAAAGGCTGAAGACAGACCAGCCTGGAGTGAATCGTCAACCAATTCGTCCCGCGTGTCCCCCCGATGACCAGCTTGGTCAAGGGACTGTTGATAATGATTACGAGTAATGAACAGGGAAGTTCAGTTGGAAAAGCATTATTTGTGTTGTGGGATCAAGGGATTGTCAGGTTTGCATTTTACGTGGTGACGCGTTTTTATTTTTAACCTGTTTACGCTTTTTAACTGGTGGCTCAAATCACCTCAGTGACATGGTGGGCCACATGTTATAAAGACTGATCGAAAGTTTAAAAATAGTCAATGGGACTACTGTGGGACAAGTTTGACAAGGTTCAAGCCTACGTTTCCTTTTTTGTCTGTGTAATTACGATCTGTATAAGTATACATGTGTGTGTGTGTGTGTGTGTGTGTGTGTGTGTGGTGTGTGTGTGTGTGTGTGTGTGTGTGTGTGTGTGGTGTGTTTGTGTGTGTGAGAGATGATCTATGGCAATCAGATTAATAACCAGGATCCTATTGTATGTTGTCTGCCATGGTGTGGCACTACTTCGTAAGGCTGTGTCTCTCAGGTCTGGTTAGCCTGTTCTATAGGAGATGTAGAACATAGACCTGGCAGTTTATAGGTTTCTTGCAAGGTGGGCTGGTAAAACTTCAACATCATCATCGTCGTCATAATATATGAGCATGCAGTAAAACAAATAATTATGTCTATATATGTTGTTTGTCTTTCTGTCTGTTTCTCTGTCTGTCCGTCTGTGTGTGTGTCTGTCGTCTGTTCATCTTTCTTTCTGTCTCTGTTTGTCCTCTCCAATCACCATCCTCCCCTCTCTCTCTCGTTGTCTTTCTTGCTTCCTCGCTCTCTTCCTCTCTATTCGTTCACGCTGAATCTGAAATGGTTTGAATGTGAAGAAATGCAGTTTTACCACAATGGCACCAGAACCCACATGCAATCTCAGGTAATCTTATATCGGAAATGTCTGGGATTATTTCAAATTACCTTCATTAGCCCTCTTTGCAGTGAAATGAACCGTGGAAACAAAACTGTTTCAGAATCAATTACACAGCTTAAGGACGCTAAAAGGGAGAATTCTTCAAGTTAAATAATTATCAATCAGGCTGTTTTATTGACAGGACACACTTGTAGAATGAAATATTCAGTGATGAACACAAAATTGAACAATTTTGTTTTCTTTTACTGGATGGGTTATTTGCTGAATTTATGCCTGATGTCATTATGTGAATGACATCAATAGATACGATGGTATGCACTTGCGCATGTGTGTGTGCGTGCTTGTGTGTGTGTCTTTGTGTGTGTATGTTTGTGTGTTATAAGTATGTGTATGAGAGACTTTCTTTGATGATGGTTACAAAGCTTGGGAGTATTTTCTTAAAAGCATATTCCCCCTTAGTGATATTTCTAATAAGTTCTGTTTAGAACACACACAACACACACACCACACACCACACACACACACACACACACACACACAACACACACACACACACACACACACACACACACACACACACACACACACACACTCACACTACCGCACACACAGACATAGACACACACAGACACACACACAGAGCCTTACACAGACATATACACACAAACACACACACACACACACACACACACAACACACACACACACACACACACACACACAGACCACACACAAGACGACACACACACAGAACACACACACAGACACACACACAGACACACACACAACAACACACACACAGACACACACACACACACACACACACACACACACACACACACACACACAACACCACACACACACACACACACACACACACGAGAGAGATAATCGTAAAACGACAAAGGCAAAAGTGGACAGGAGACGGCGCTTGGAAAGAAAGCTGATGCAGTGATTGTGAGGTGAAGAATGGTCTTTTAATGTCGATTTCCACAACGAAGACATCGCTAAGCCGTTTAGAAAGGAACTGAGGGAAGCTTTTTAGCCTTAACTGACACACACAGAACAACTGATTTCTCCCTTTTCATCCACGCACGTGCGCTTACACACACACACACGCAACATGCAGTCGCAATGGTGACAGGTGGATGTGAGCGCCTGCAAGCATTCACATATGCATGCATACACATGCATACACGCACACATATGTGCTATTGCAAGCGCACATGCGCGCGCGCGCGCGCCACACACACACCACACACACACCACACACACACACACACACCACACACACACACACACACACACACACGCACGCACACACACTCGCACTCTTATGCATGCACGCACGCACGCCCCCCCCCCTCCACAACACACACACACACACACACACACCACACACACACACACACACACACACACACACACACACACACACACACACACACACACTATTCTTAAAGGATCAGTTATTTTAAACGGTAATCAGAGCATTGCTAAACGAATCATGGGTTTCACCAAAAATCTCGAAAGCTTTGTTTTTAGCTTCTTTTTCCCAATGCATCAGCTAAAGAGCAACAACGTCTGAAGCGCAACGAATTGAACTAATTTGCAAGTGAGAGTTGTGTCCATCCTTATTCATACTCGTTCCCCCCCAGTCCTCCTTCACCTTTGGGGTAAACAGCAGAAAAGGCAAGAAGCAACCTTCATTGGAACATTCTTACAGTAACAATACACTTGAAAACAGGCTGATTCTCTCCAATGGAGGGCAAATTGAAAGAGCTCTTTATATAAGTGAGTTGAGCGTCTCTCGAATGAACGATTAGCCAAAAACGGACCTCCAGAGCTTTTTTCAAATAGATTTTTTACAAAGAGAACTGAAAAAGGGAAATGTTCTTTGAAGGCATAGGAGTTAATTAAGCACCTAAAAATGTAGTTCAATAGCAGAATCATGTTAATGGCTAGTTTTCTTTTGTAGTTTTTAAGTTTTGGATGTTCAGAGTCTGAAGAAAGTGTTACCGCGTGCAAACATTACAAGCACTTCACTTGATATTCCTTTAAAATCGTCATCTTGGTTTGACTGTATCGTGATATATGATACGAAGGTGAAGAGTAGGTTGCATGAGAGGCATTTCCTATCTCTGCACCCCACTGACAGCTAACATAAACAACAACACGTTTATCGTATATCTGTTTTCGTGTGCATGCATGTTATTACCGAAAAATAGAGGCACTAGCAGAACTGCACGTAAGTTGATTTCGGAGCATATATGATTCCCATATTTTATTATCCAGGCATCACTGAGATTTAAATTACTGATTTATAAAACTTTCTGTTATTCCCCCAAAACAACAGAGAAAAGAACAACCGAACAAAACCCTTTTAGTTTAGCGGAGCTTCCACAGTGTTTCTTCTTTAAAAAAACCACCACACGATTGAAAGGTCTTCGAGGTAGACATTATTTTTTTACATTTTCCAAAGGCAGAAAAAGGTTTCTGTTTTCTTACAATCTCAGGGAGGAAGAGCAATGTTGTGAAGAAGACAGGAGGACGTTTTGCAGTGGAGTGGTTGGTATGTATGCCAACGCTAAGCAGGCGCCATAGTTTGTGATGGAGCAGCAGGAACCAGGGGAACGGGTGGGAGAATCAGACGCATCTGGAATCATTGTGGGAGGTTTTTGCCTCTGGGGTCTACACCCTCTGCCTTATATATTCATTAACTTTTTGTTTGTGTCTGTCTGTGTGTGTGCATGTGTGTGTGTGTGTGTGTGTGTGTGTGTGTGTGTGTGTGTGTGTGTGTGTGTGTGTGAGTGTGTGAGTTTTATATATGTAGACGCAACCTCGTATATGCCTGTTTGTTGAAACGAAACTTGAAAGTTTTTTTTCCAAACAGAAAGAAAAGAAACAAACAAAAAAAAGAAACAAAACACTCACATACCCCCCTAACCCATCCACCCACACCGCCACACCCACCCAGGTAGCACACATCCAGTGACAGGTTTTTGCAGTCCTTCCTTCGATAGGGATTGAGCGTTGTGGCAGAATAATCAGACCACACTGGCTGCAGCGTACCTCTCTTCAGTCACTATCACTCTCTCCACCAAAAAAGCCCCCAACCCTCTGAAGACATATTTATGTTGTTTGCTGCTGACAGTACCTCTGAGGGCTGGAAACTTGTTTTCCACAGGTTTGTCTCAAACGTTAGGGTTAGTGGCTTGTTTGTGTAGACTTTGGGATCGTTGGCTGGTTTGGATTGCTAGTTAAGAGGTGATTATTTTTTAAAGTGTATTTGAAGAAGTAGGAGGTTTAGGGGTTTTAGCTGTAAAATTTCAAACTCTCCGTCTGTCTGTCAGTTGGTGTTTCTCTGTCCTCGTTTCTGTCTGCTGTCGTCCGTCTCTCTCTGTCTGTCCTCTGTCTCTCTGTCCCTGCTGCTTTTCTGTATGTCTCTCAAGTCTCTCTCTCTCTCTGTCCCCTCCCCTTTCTCTCTGTCTTTGTATTCTGCTCTCTTCTCTTTTTCTACCTCCTCTCTGTCTCCTCTCTATGTCTCTTTCTCTCTTCTGTCTTCTTTTTGTCTTCTCTCTCTCTCTCTTTCTCTTCTTCTCTGTCTCTCTGTGTCTCTTTTTCTCACTGAGTAGCACACCCACTTTACTGCTTACTCCAGTTGTGTCTGTCAGAGAGAGAGAGAGAGAGAGAGAGAGAGAGAGAGAGAGAGAGAGAGAGAGAGAAGAGACAGAGAGAGAGAGAGAGAGAGATGCACGTAGAGAGAACAGACAATCAGACAGACAGAGAGAGCGCATGCCCCGTGCGTTATACAACAACAACATACATACTGTCTGAGATAATAAAGCTTTAATTGAATTTGAAATAAAATATATAATATATATATATATATATATATATATATATATATATATATATATATATATACTCATTGTTTGTGTGTGTGTGTGTGTGTGAGAAGACAGACGACAGAGAGAGAGAGAGAGAGAGAGAAGAGATGAGAGAGAGAGAGAGAAGAGAAAGAAACAAAGTAGAAGAGACAGAGACAGAGAGAGCACAGAAGTGTGGCGCCATGCACACAAAATAAGAACTAATTTTAATGTACCAACAGCACACTAACACTAAAGAGCTAATTTCCTCCAATGGTTCCAGACAGGCACTCCCACCCCGATAACACCCGACATGATTCATCCATCACCCAGCGCACACCCACTAAAGCACAACACACACACACACACACACACACACACACACACACACACACACACACACACACACACACCACAGCACACACACACACACACACACACACACACACACACCAACGCACGCACGCACACCGCGCGCGCACACACAATCCTCCTGCAAAGGATGGAACTCAACTAGCTGTGTGTTACTGATTCATCACAAAATTTCAACAAGATTGATATCGATACGCGCAGGCACACACACACACACACACACACACACAACACACACACACACACACACACACACACACACACACACCACACACAACACACACACACACACACAAACACACAAACACACACACACACACACACACACACACACACACACACACACACACACACACACTACAAACGAACATACAAACAAACACAACACTATCTTCAACAAGATTGACAGCACTTGGTGTTCCTCATCACTTTTTGGGATCGGGCGACACCTTGATTTAAAAGGGCAAAGAAAAGCACCCTGGCCACGGCCTAAACACAAAAATATCCAAGATCAGGACCAAAAAAAACCATGGCCAATGTAAGTGCTGCGTGGCTTTTTGTCTTTCTTTTATTCACCTCCAGTTTCTTTGCGCTGTTTTTCCTCTTTCCTCTGCTGTAGTCTAAACTTTTTTGTCTACGTGAGAGAGAGAGAGAGAGAGAGAGAGAGAGAGAGAGAGAGAGAGAGAGAGAGAGAGAGAGAGAGAGAGGAAGAAGAGAGAGATGCACAATGTTGCCAAAATGCACTGTCCATTTTGACCTGTGCGTTAAGAGTGTTTGCGAAAGAAAGATTTTATTTTGGTTTAAAAAGACTGTGTTGAAGAAAAAGAGTTTCAAAAAGTACAAGCATACATTTAGCGGACAACAAGTAAAGTTATGATCGTCCTGTAAAGTTTCACAGTCTCTATCTACAAGTGTCTTGCCGACGAAAGCGCTTTTAACGAAAACATGTTCTGTGTTGTTCATTTGCATGGTCATGCATAGGTATTCGAAAGTCTTTCTTTACAGCAACTGTGCCGGGTAACTTGCTTGCAGACTGCTATGTAATTTTGCTGTGAGTGAAGTTTTTTTGCAAGCTTGCACAGTCTTTTAAAAAAAAAGAAATGAACTTCGGTTGTAAGAGCGAGAGTTGTGTGTTTTATTATGTTTTACGTGTTGTTTGGTTATTGCTTTTAAAATATTTAGAATTTTTTCCATTGGTTAGCTAGTTGTATGTGTGTGTGTGTGGTGGGTGTGTGATGTGGTGTGTGGTGTTGGATGTGTAGAGAGTGAGATGGTGAGTGATGAGTGGGATGTGTGAGAAGAGAGAGAGAGAAGAGAGGAGAGAGAGAGAGAGAGAGAGAGAGAGAGAGAGAAGAGAGAGAGAGAGTGTGTGTGTGTGTGTGTGCCGTCGTTTTAACGTCTATCCACTAAAATATAATATAAACCGGTTCTGGTCCTTATCCATCAGACATATACACAAAACAAACGCTATGCATCATGCATTTACACAAAGCAAACCCTTAAGCATCATATATTAACTAACCAACCCTTATGCATCATGCATTTACACAAAACAAACCCAACATACATTAACACAAAAGCCCATGTGAATCATACATTTACACAAAATAAACCCATATGCACAATACATTAATATACTGGTTTGAACTGGAACTGGTGTGGGTCGGTTCTTGCTTGAACTGGAACTGACTGAACTGATACCAGTTTGAAGCGTACTGAGACTGGTTTGAACCGGAAGTGATCTGGACCGGTCCTGGTTTGAACCGGAACTGGTCTGAACCGGTTCTGGTTTGCTCCGGAAGTGATCTGAACCGGTTCTGGTTTGACCTGGAACTGGTCTGAACTCGTTCTCGTTTGGACCGGAACTGGTGTGCATCAGTACCTATATGGGCATACTGATACTGGTTTGAACCGGAAGTGATCTAGACCGTAACTGGTTTAAACCGGAACTGGACTAAACCGGTTCTGGTTTGCCCCGGAAGTGATCTGGACCGGTTCAGGTTTGAACAGGATGTGGTATGAACTGGTTCAGGTTTGACCCGGAACTGGTCTTAACTCGTTCTGGTTTGGACCGGAACTGGTCTGCACCAGTACCTATTTGGGGCATACTGATACTGGTTTCAACCGGAACTGATCTGGACCGGTTTTGCTTTCAACTGGAACTGATCTGAACGGTTCTTGTGTGTGTGCCGTTGTTTTAATGTCTATGCACTAAAACATATTATTAGTGTAGTGTAGTGTGTGTGTGTGTGTGTGCTGTGTGTGTCGTGCATGCGTGGGTGGGAGGGGGGGGGGGTACGTCGACATGCAGGGGAACATGCACTTCGTAAAGTTTTTCATGTGGCCATGAGTTAAAACTATGAAGGAGACTATTTTTTCTTCTAGTCCAATTCAGAAAGATATTTCCAATCTCATCAAAATGGAACAGTGTTCGTAGTGTACTTCAGTCTTCCATACACCAATCATTTTACCAGTATGCATTGATACAAACACATATAATTACGTTGTAAAAACAGAGCGTTACAATTGTGACTGCTAACATGGATGCACACATGTAGTGACGAGCAACTGAATCACTTGCACACACACACACATACACGCACACACACGCACACACGCGCGAGCGCGCGCGCGCGCACGCATACATCCTCAAAGATTGACAGCAACTGTCGATCTTTTGTACAATTTTTGGAAGACGGTGACTGACACTTTGATTTGAAAAGTGCAAAAACTGGTCACCACCTGAAAACAAAAGATCAAAGGCGAAGATGAGAAAAATGGCCAATAATTTGAGTGCTGTGTTGTGGTGCTTCCTGCTTCTCTGTCTTTCATCCTCCATCTTTTAACACTTCTCTGCTTTCCTGTTGGGTTTTTGTCCTTTGCAGTCAGATCAATAGACATTTTTAGGGACTACCGTGAGAGGGCAATTCACTATTTTGCGAAATACTCTTCCAACTTTGACTTTGACCTATGCGTAAGAGTGTCTTGCTGGCGATAGAAAGGTTCGACCTTCTGTGCTGTTCTTTTTGCATGGTCATGCGCGGGTGTTAGGATGTCTGTGTATCTCTACAGACATTCATGCCTTCAGCGCCTGGGCTTTATCACAGCTCTTAGTTAAACCATTGACGCTGGGGGCAACAGCAAAGTGAGAGGCTGTATGTATGATCAGTGACTTTCCCACTCATGGAATTCCACTTCACAGCTAAGTCTTTAGTGATAGACTATGACTCTCTGACTAGGAGGCTTGACTAACACAGTCCTTATGTGCTGCATCCCTGGGGGCTGGTTAGCCTTTAAAGAGCATCTCCAACGCTGACTGTCCGCATGCCCTCTTGGATGATTGAGTGGGGATCTACTGTGGGCGAGGCATCTCCACTATATATAATATTTTTGCCCAATTTTCGAAGCAGCAGCTGCTTCCTCTGCTGTTTTGGAGGTCATCGTCGAACATGACGGACAGACATATATATGTCTCTACAGTTACTGTGTTGTGCTACTTTCTTGCTGCATTTTTGGGGGTTGGTGTTCCTCTGGGTCATTTTTGTACTAGCTTAGACATTCTTTGCCCCCCCCTCCCCCACCCCAAGCCCCTCCAAAGAAAAAAACAACCAATAAAGCTAAGAAGAAAAGAACAGAAAAAAAGATTTTTTATAGTAGAAGAGAAAGCAGTCTGGTTGGCACTGTTTTCCCCTTCATTTTCTTCTTTTACATATTTTTGATTTAAGAAGTGTTGTGTGTGTGTGTGTGTGTGTGTGTGTGTGTGTGTGTGTGCGCGTGTGTGTGTGTGTGCGTGTGTGCGCGCGACTGTGAGCTTGTTTGTGTGCGCATCCGCGCGTCTGTGAGTGCGTGTGTGTGTGTGTGAGATAGATAGATAGATAGATAGATAGAAGAGAGAGAGAGAGAGAGAGAGAGAGAGAGAGAGAGAGAGAGAGAGAGAGAGAGAGAGAGAGAGAGAGAGAGAGAAAGAGAGAGAGAGCTTGCGCACAGAGACAAGGCTTTTTCAAAAGTTTTCAATGCATTCCATAGCAGCAAAACCACCGTTGAAAGCTCTTGCTATTTTAGTCCGCCCCAGACAGACATTCTCAACCTCCTGTCAGATTTCGACACTTTTCCTTTTTTGTCATTTTTCTCTGTGTATTTGAAAATCAATTGCACTAACAGTCATGCATGCAAAATGGACCTGGATAATTATGTTGTGTCCACAAACTCGTCAGTGTTTGCATAGGTACACACATAATTATAGTCGTTTGTGCCATATTTCACACACACACACACAAACACACACACGAACACGCACACACACACACGAACACACACACACACACACACACACACACACACACACACACACACACACACACACACACACACACACACACACACACACACACACACACACACACACACACACACAGATAGGACGGGATAGCCTAGTGGTCAGAACATTGCGCTCGCTATCTGACGACCCGGGTTCGATTCCCGTTCAAGGGGATATTTTCCCCTGGAGTTAACATCAGTGCCAACTCCACTCTCCCCAAAAGTCCTTCGGATGAGACTGTAAACCGAGGCCCGGTGTGCGAACACACGCAGAACATCTTGAGAACACGTTAAAACCCGTTCCGCTTTTCGGAAGAGTAGTCATTGAGTACCTGTGGGAACGGATGACCCCCCCCCCCCCCCCCCCCCTTCATTCATCCTTCAGCTTTCAAGTCTTGCTTTCTTTCTACATTTCTACCGCCACGTTCTGATTTCTTTTCTTTTCCATTTCTTCTGTTACTACGTGAAAAGACCAATTGAGAGAGAGAGAGAGAGAGAGAGAGAGAGAGAGAGAGAGAGAGAGAGAGAGAGAGAGAGAAGAGAGAGAGAGATGCGATATGCACTTCAGCTGTGACCTATGCTCTGTGACACACACTTAGCACATCATTTGTTCATTTAAACAAAATTGGCACTCGGACATGGAAAGTAAAGATAAATACTGCTGGTTTTTTTCGTTTAAGTGTGCTTTTCAAGCTGAAAAGTATCTTCGAATAGTCACTGACAAATGGCATCGACTAATTTATGCAAGATTTCGACTAAGAGCACTCGGCTTCAATGCAAACAAAAGATGGTTTCAACCTGAGACGTCCACACAGTTCCCATGCCCTATGTGTGGTCATATTCTTGATGATGAAGTGCATTTCCTGTTTCATTGTCAATCATATGTTTCCATACGTGAAAACTGTGGTGTTCTCAATCTAGAAGCTTTCCGAAGGCAAGATATTTTTTCTATCTTATCGTCCGATGATGATATTGTGATTAAATCGGTTGCAAAGTTTATTGCTGAAGCACTGAAATTAAGACAATTACAGCTAAGTTCCAATTAGCTTAACATTTGTGACTAAACTAAAGTAACATTTACATTATGTAAACTCCAGCATTTTGTGAAACACATAAAGAAACATTTATAATTACGCTGTAGTCTCCAGCAAGAATATTTTTTGAAAATTTCACATACAATGTCAATGGATGGTCTAATATAGCATTCTAGAATGTTCTTTTCATTATTTTAGTTATTGCTTATTGGTTCTTATTGTTCATCCTTGTTATTACTTTGTGTTCATTTTGAAACTGAGTTTACGTCACAGCTTAAAGTCGTATCCGTTCATAAGAGCTCATTTTTGATTTTTTGGTTTTCGTTACGTTAAATGCATCATGTGATTTTTCTTGTATTTATTTGTATTTACAAAAGAAAGTCGTGTATAACCCCCCTTGTCAATAGACCACTTTGGGCAATGACAATAAATTGGTCAAAGCGTCAAAGCGTCAAAGCGTCTCTCTCTTTCTCAATTGTTCTTTTACTTGTGTGCTTGCACTGTCCATGGAAAGAAAGTGTCTGGCATCTTCTTGTGTCGTTCTTGTTTTGCACAGTCATGCACAAAGTGTGGCAACCTGCACTGTCCGCTTTGATGTTTGGCTTCAGTGCCGAGATGGCAAAGACAGCTTCCAGTCTTTGAGATGGAGTACTGTGGTGTGGGGTGTGTTGTGTGTGTGTGTGTGTGTGTGTGTGTGTGTGTGTGTGTGTGTGTTCGTGTGTGTGTGTGTGTGTGTGTGGCGTGTATGTGTGTGCGTGCGTGTGTGTGTGTATGGTTGTGTGTGTGTTTGAATGTGTTTGTGTGTGTGTGTGTGTGTGTGAGCGTGTGTGTGTGTGCGTGCGTGTGTGTATATGTATGAGAGTGCGCGCGCGCGCGTGTGTGTATGTGTGTGTGTGTGTTCGTGTGTGTGTTCTGTGTGTGTGTGTGTGCGCATGTGTGTGTGTGTGTGTGTGTGCGCGGGTGTGTGTGTGCGGGTGTGTGTGTGTGAGAGAGAGAGTATGTGTGTGTGTGAGAGAGAGAGTATGTGTGTGTGTGTGTGTTGTTGTTGTTATTGTAGTTGTTCTGTATAGCGATGGCGGTGGAACGTATTTCTTTCTTGTAGTCATGTACTGATACTTTCCTTTAAAAAAAAACAACTTTGTTGGTAGTGGTTCTGTGAGTCACTTTTGTACGAGCTGCAGCAGACTTGAAAAGATTTTTTGTGAAAAAAATAGTTCTGTTATATTATTGGTGTATGTGTGTGTGTGTGTGTGTGTGTGTGTGTGTGTGTGTGTGTGTGTGTGTGTGTGTGTGTTGTGTGAATGCCCGTGTCTGGCCGAATTTGTGTGTGCTTGGGGGGTGGGTGGGAGGATGTAGTAGTAGTTTGGTTTCATCAAATAACAAATTCACTATGTGATTTAGAACTTTATCATTCTAACAAGTGCACACACAAACACACACGCACACACATACACACACACACACAGCTCTATCAATAAACCCACAAAAATAAAAAAAAACACCAACACCAAACTTTTTCGACATTAATCACCATTTATTCAGACTTATCCTTCCTCTACAAAAGTGACTAATAACAACAGTACCAACAATATACCCAGAAAACCATAGCAGCTCAGAATGATTAAAAAAGAATCCCTCACGACTATGTTCCTCCTTTCTCCAAAAGCCAAACCAGAAACTCACACAGGGACTGGATGTAAAAACCACATGTGCACTTATTACATTATGAAATACAAGAAAAATGAATAAAAACAAAACACGACAGTACACTGCAGAAGATCAAGCCTTTTGTATGCCACCAAATCACGCTCAACGCATACGTCAATATGGCAATGCATTTTCTCACACTGTGAATAGTTTTCTAATGTAACCAGAAAGCCCATTAAGCTAAAAACATTAGGTAAAAACCGCAAGACAAGTGTGGAATTGAAAGCTGGAAGAGGGAAAGGTAAAAGGAGAAAACGCCACAGAACACTTAAATTGGCCATTATTTTTTGGTAGGTGTTGTTTTCTCTTTTGATTTCAGGCTTTGGTTAAGTTTGGGGGGGGGGGGGGGCTTTTAAATCATAATGTCGGCATGCACTCCTGAGAAAATGAACAAAAAGAAGTTTAAAAGCAGTGCCTGGTTGTTGTCAGTCTTGTTGAGGATAGTTAGTGTATGTATGTGTGTTCTGTGTCTGTATGTTTGTGAGTGTGTGTGTGTGTGTGTGTGTGTTTGTGAGTGTGTGCATGTATAGGTGTGTTTATTATTTTGTTTTTATTGTATTTTATTCTTTTATTTCTAGGATTATGGAGTCAACACTAATGTGCTTTTTACATCCAGTCGCCGTGTGAATGCACTTTTGTAATTTTTGTTATCCGTTCCCACCGGTGCACAATGGCCCGTTTTTCTGAAAAGCGGAACGGGTTTTTATGTGTGCGCAAGATGCGCGCACACGTGTGTGTATGTGTGTGTGTGTGTGTGCGCGTGTGTGCGTGTTAATACTGCATGTGGAGATGGATGCATACCCACGATTCTGTGTGTGATATTTTGTGTGATACCAATATGGCTCCATGTCCACATACCCAAATGAGCATTCTTGTTCGTGCTCTCGGGTGTAGATGATGCATGTTTGCACGCTTGCAAGTCTTGTGCGCTGGTTCATGCATGCAGGACTGAGGGGTGGGTGGGTGGGGGTGGGAAACAGTGTGCCGAGTTTTGATGGCAGATGGAGAATGTCTGTCAGCGACAGATTAGCAGGTAGTGAGCTTTCAACGTTAGCCTTACTTCTTTAGACACTGTTACAACACACCCCAGTGCCTGCACCTCGTGCACATGCATACAGGCACACATACACAAAGGCAAACAGAGGCACACAGAGGCAAACACACATACATATACACACACATTCTCGCGCGCGCGCGACGCACGCACGCACGCACACACACACACACACACACACACACACACACACACACACACACACACACACACACACACACACACACACACACACACACACACACACACACACACACGCAAACAGACTCAAAGTCCTTCGAATGAGACTATAAACCGAGGCCTCGTGTGCGAACGCACGTAGAACACCTTACGGACACGTTAAATCTTGTTCCGCTTTTCATAGGAGTAGGCCATTGTGTACCGGTGGAAACAGATGACAAAATTTACAAAACCGCATACACACGGGGATTGGGTGTAAAAAACCCCACACAAGACCAGCCGCCATGGTGCAGTGGTTAGCGCCTTGAATTTCGGACTGGAAGGTCGTGAGCTCGATTCCCATAAGAGTCAGGGATTTTTCGGACTCCGGCCGACTCCTACCCAGAGTGAGTGTGCTGTGGGCTCAGTGGGAAGACTGGAAACACAGTCGAGCTTCATCTACTTAACGGATGCGAGTTTGAGAGTGTTGCTCAAATTACCTGACCAACACTGTATCTCTCGGGCCCGGTTGACGCCGGGATATATTATGATAGTAAGCGTAGAGTACAACCCTGTCAAGTAGTCTCAAAGCATATGCACCTCCACAGCAGCAGCATTATGTCATCCTCATTGTCATTGATCATCATGCAATAAAAACAAAACCCCTCTGATTCGGTGGTCCTGGTTGCTCTGGTCTCATGGTGACCTCAGATTCGGTATCCCCAAACACTTCTGTGCCTGTGGTGAGCTTGTGTCAAAGCCTTTGGGGTTGGAGGTTCACAGGGAGCGGTCGTTGGAGGGACGTTGTGGTGGTTGCCACCTCGGGTGGGCATCTCACCCAGTCTGGCTCCTCGACTGAGCTAATAGTGTTGTTAGTAGGGGGGTTAGTAGGTGGTGTCCTGCGTATGTTAGCTCAGAACAGGCATCACTGAACACCACCAAAGTGACCCAGCAGCAGTGCAGGGCCCCTCTGGCTGGTGGCCCCAAGCGGCCTTATATTGATAGACTCCCTGTGGACTTCCGACCCTGGGGGATGAGACATAACAAATCTGGGTATGGCTGTGGCGGGGAGATTGAAATGAGCCTCGTGGAAATAGCAGGACCAGGGACGTCACAGAAGATGAGGCAGCAAAAAAGATGTTTTTTTAAAAGCACA
>CM054153.1:47021415-47028915 GCA_028751875.1 Rapana venosa
ATCAACGGCTTATCTTCGAGTGGGTGAACACACTCCATTCATAACTTTTTCCACAGAAGCCAAGATAGCTGGGGTATGCACTATAGGCTAACCGCAGTTCAAACAGGGCAGCCACTTGTTCAGTTGCAAACACGCCCCTCCCTGGGTTTCCCTCCCTCACAAACACTGGTCCATTCATAACTGAGTGCAGGCCATCTCTGCTGGAGGCATCGATATCTTCTGACTGAACACAGGGCATGAATGATCTTTTTTTCTTCACCCTGTACTCTACAAGTTGTCTCTCTGTCTGTTGTGTGCTTGCAAGTTTGAATTTTTTTTTCTGAATTGAAAGAGAAGCCTGAGAACAAAGTAGACAAGAAAGATGCATTCACTTGTAAGTACAGTTGCACGTATGTACGACTACCATCCTTCTCCACCCCTCCACACACACACACACACACGCACACGCACACACACACATAGTATAGCATCTTTAAATCATATTTTAAGACAAAAAAACATTGTATTCTTCAATATTCTATGCGAGACTGATTACGACCATTTACGGAATACGACTTAATGCTCTCAGAACACAGTTTTGTAAAAATGTTAAGTGCATTTGTGGAGAACTATTTTCTCTGGAACACTGTTTATTGTCTTGTCAGAAGCTTCGTGGTTTCTTACCCAAAAAACGTTTTAGACAAAAATGCTTCTGAAGAAAATATAGATGTAATTCTGTCGAATGAAAATATTCCTTTTGCTATTTCGAAGTGTCTTGTACATGGCCCAGTTTTCGCGTTTCTTTAAAGTTCTTTGATATCGTTTTCCCTATTTGCATTTTTAGGCGTTACATTGATGTTTGAATACCAATCTGTCACATGACTCTCTTTTCCTCTGTCTTCTATTGTTTTTACTGTAAGTCTTTTACCCCCGTCTAATATCACAATAATAATAATAATAATAATAATAATATATGGAATTTATAATATCACTCATAGTGAACAGACGTTAAATACAAGAACGAACGAACCCACACACACATACAGATAGTGAAAGAGAAAAAGAGGAGTGTACGTAGATACTGGAAATACTACAATAGAAATGAAAGTACAACAGGGTTTAGCGATTTTCTAAATGTGAATGTGGGATCACCTCAAACATTCTGTAAGTAATGCAGTCCACATGACAGTGGTCATGTGACGAAATGCCTGCACGTCATAGAAAGAGAGCCAGAGTATGAACCTGAATGTGAAAAAGAGACAGTTGTAGATAGAAGAGGGACACATAGACAGACAGATTCACACACCACACACACACACACACACACACACAAACACACACACACGCGCCCGAGCACGCGCATACACACATTTATGCGCGCACGTAGGCTTACACACAATCTGTTCAATCCATCCACCATTTCTTGAACTGTAATCTTGCCACAGAAACAAGAAAGCGCCAGCACGTTTTAGCAGTAACAACAGCAGAAACTGGACAGCAGTTTGTTGCAGCCATAAACGTAGCTGCTGTGCCTGGCTTCTATCCATTCTGCACTCAGCGCTGGTCAGGGACATAGACTTGCAGGTCACGTTCTGGGAAATATTATGTAGTTCAGTGCTGAGTGGTGGGCAGGTTTAGAGGGACAGCATCTTCCAGAATTCCCTGTTAGGAGTCTTCAGATTGTGTCTCTTTTATGCTGCCCCGTTTTGCCTGCCTATCGCCAAGGACTGGTGGATTTGTGTCTTTTGGTTGAGATGATAAGTTGAAGTTCTTGTATCTTCGTTCGCATAACACTTTAACCCATGGCGGATTTCTCTGTATGAATTTTGGGCTGCTCTACCCAGTGTTGCATCACCATAAAAGTGGAAGCCACTCATTTTTTTTGCTAGTGCATTGTGCATTTTTTTCTCTGTCGGAGTGACTTTTGTCTACAGAATGTTGTTATTGTTCAGCTTTCTGGTGGCCGTGGGTTCCTTAACGTGTGCGCAATGCGTGTTGCACGCAGGACCTTGGTTTATTGCCCCATCTGAAAGACTAGTATCTGAACAGAAAATATTTTAGCAGACTGAAAATAATACTATAGTACAACAAAACACTTGTTTCTGCTAAAATTCCCTTATAATACCACGCATAAAGAGAAACAAACGTACACGCTGATGAGAAAAAAAGCCACCATACCAAGTCAGTCTATTGTCTTTGATTTAGAGGATAGCAAATACGATATACCCGATCAAAACTTGCCTCTATCCGTGTCTGTGTTCTTTGCAGTGTTAGTCTCCTTAGTGGTATGTCTGAATGTCCGTTTGCCTTGTTTCAACCATTTCTCTCTCTCTTTCATTGTAGTGTTAGTCTCCTTAGCAGTATGTCTGAATGTCTGTCTGTCTTGCTTCAACATCTCTCTCTCTCTCTCTCTCTCTCTCTCTCTCTCCTCTCTCTCTCTCTCTCTCTCTCTCTCTCTCTCTCTCTCTGCTTCTGTCTCTGTCTCTCTCACCTCAAATGCAAGGTGACAAAGGCAATCTACTCTTTGAGCAGACAAATAGACAGATGCGTCTGATTGGTTCTCTTGGGAATGCCTTCGAAAACGTCAGAATGCCTGTTCAAAGAAATAGATGGTGTGTGTGTGTGGTGTGTGTGTGTGGTGTGTGTGTGATGAAATAGTGTTTGGTGGAAGGTCCTCTATGAACTGTCTTCCTGTGTGATGACGTGGTGGTGACAAGATAGCATGGAAAATACATTTATCCCTGAGTCTGGGACATTAGGGGGCAAGCCCTTCCCCAACCCAATACATTATGAGTGCAAAGGGGGCAGAAGTGTTTAGTGGAAGTTCTCTATGAACTGTATTCCCCTCTGAATTTATGAAGTGGGTTTCCCCTATATTACTTTACAAAACGTGCATGAAGAGCGAGAGAGAGAGAGAGAGATAATATTGAAATTGATGATAAATTAAGAAGAGGGATGGATGAGAAGAAGATTTAGCAACAGAGGGAAAAGATAGAGAGAGAGAGAGAGAGAGAGAGAGAGAGAGAGAGAGATAAGAATGTTGAATAAATTATTAAAGAGAGGATGAGACAGGATTAAACATGAAAGACGAGAGAGAGAGAGAGAGAGAGAGAGAGAGAGAGAGAGAGAGGTAATGAAAAGAGTCAATCGTCATTCAACAAGATCACGAGCAGAGACAATAAGTTTTTTATACACTATCACATGTTTTTTTCATTCCGCCCCTTTTAATGTAGCGGCATTCTGACTTAAGGGAGGTGACTAATAAGGTGACAGATGACTTTTAAAAGATTTTATTTCTTGTTGAAATGTTACTCTCATGACACAAGCAAGCAGGCAGGTGTTACAGTAACAACAATAAGAAAAGCAGCGGTTGTTTGGCTGCACCTTGGCTTTCCCCATTAATCCGCTGCACTCAGCCCAGGCATACAGGTGCAGGTCACGTTCTGGGATACACGTGGGTCAGTGGTTAATGGTCTGGAGGCTTAGAGCAAGGGTACCTGTCCAGAATGGGAGATGTGCATAGATTGAGTCGCAGTCATATAAAGCTGAAATTTTCTTTCCCTATCCATCGATGAAAACGGGGGATTTTCTGTCTTGTGGTGGAGATAATGAAGTGTGGTCTTGAATGTAAAACGCGTGTAGCTCTTGTGAAATAACCTATTGCTGCAAGTAGGATTTATGGGCAAATTTTTTGTAGTGATTAAAATTTTGCAGAAGGAAGTTTAGATTACCGCCAACGGCTACGGAATACAAAAAAAGTATGTATTGTACTTTGTTGGTCTAACAGTTTTTGAGTGCAGAGAATGAGATGTAGTTCTACAAAAAGAAAACCCGCTTTTTGTATGTACTGCCTTCACCCAACTTATTTTCTCACGCAAACAAGAACTTCGTTTGGATCGTCTGGTTATACTTTCCAGTGCTAATCATCGTGCATCTGACAGGTCACATTCAATCACATCTAGCATCAATCATCACACTGTTTCCATTCCTCACTCTTCTCCCTCTCCCCCCCCCCCAGCGTTTCTCTCGTCTTTGTCTACTCTCTCTGCTCTCTCTTGACTTACGCGTCTATCTCCCCCTCTCTGAATAATCTAAATGCTCAAGGTTAAAGGACAATTATTTGAGATCAATATGTTAAGACAATGTCGTTTAACCAAATTTACTAGAATTTCAGCAGTAAAGCTGAGTGTAATGTCGGTCGCACGTGTAGGAGAAGAGAGTGTGTGTAAGTCGTTAGTCTTGAGCTTATCAGAAGACGTACTGGGAAACATTGATAGCCTAGTCTGGAACAGTTGGGGGCAAAAGTCACTGATACATGTTGTTGGCAAGGGGACAGTTGTGCCCAGTGTGTGAACTGTCCTCCTTTCAGAAGTTCTGGGTAAGTCAGCCTTGGTATGCTGGAAACTGCATTTTTTGTCTACTTCAGTATAATAGGAGTATGACTGCAATGTGTGTGAGAGACAGAGATAGAATGAATGACACTTTTTAAAGGAAAAGGATAAACACACTGGTGTTTTCATTCATTCAGCCCTCAGTAAAAAATAAAGAAGTCTACAAAACGAGAAGAGAGAGAAGAGAGAAGATGAGAGAGAGAGGAGAGAGAGAGAAGTAGAGAGAGATGAGAGAAGAGAGACGAAGAGAGAGAAAGACAGAGAGAAGAGAGACAGAGCAGAACAGAAGACAGACACAGACAGAAGCTACTACGTGTACACACTTTAATAGCCCTGTCAATACTGTCCATCCTTTAACCCATAAATACTCTCGCCACCCAAGCAAGGGGAACGCTTGTTACAGCAACAACAACGACAGTAAGAACAGGGCAACAGCGGTTGTTGCAGCCATAAACATGTCTGTACCTTGCCTTTCTCCTCCATCCTGCACTCCAGCACTGTACACACACAACACAACACACAACACACACACACACACACAACACACACACACACACACACACACACCACACACACACACACCACCCCCCACACACACAACACCACAACACCTCACAACACACACACAACACACACACACCCAACCCCCTCACACACACCACTCAAAACACACACCACACCCCAACACCCACCACACACACCCTCACTCACACCCTCACACACACACACCACCAACACACACAACACACAACACACACACCCTCATCACCCCCCCTCACACACACACACCACACACACCACCACACCACACACCACACACACCCACACATCACACAACCCACCTCACACACACACACACACACACACCCTCACACATACACGCACACACACACACACCACACCTCACACACACACACACACACACACCACACACAACCACACACACACACACCACACACAACACACACACACCCACACACACACACACACACACACCACACACACAAATCCACACCAACCCACCCACCCACACCACACACACACCATACACCCTCACACACAACACAACACCTCACACAACACGCCCACACCACATACACACACACCACACACACACCACACACACACACACCTCAACACCACAACCACCCACACACACACACCCACACCACACACACCCATCATACACCACCCTCCACACACAAACACACACACCCTCACACACACACGCTCACACACACACACACACACACACACACACACACACACACACACACACACACACACACACACACACACACACACACACACACACATCCACACCAACCCACCCACCCACCCACACACACAGAGACACCCTCACACACATACACACACACGTGCACCCTCACACACACACCCACACACACACACCCTCACACACATAACACACACACACACACCCTCACACATACCCTCACATACATACAAACCCTCACACACACCCTCACACACACCCTCACACACACACACACACACACACACCCTCACACACACACGCACCCCCCAACCCCCCACACACATACACACACACACACACACACACACACATACACACACACACACACACACACACACACACACACAACACACACACACACACACACACACACACACACACACACACACACACACAGACGCGCAGATCACGTTGAGGGATATATGTGTAGTTAGCAGTTTGGATGCTTAGAAAGAAAGAAAGAAAGCTCCTGCTTAGGATGCAAGAAACGTCTGCGGATGCGGCTCCCTTCTCAAGTCAGCCAGGCTGTTTTTACGCATTCACTGCATTAGGACGGGTCAGTTCCAGTTTTTAGCATGAGATGGTCCAGCGATGTAATGCGAATTTGGAACTTGTAAACGTATTTCGTTGCAGCAAAGTATTGTCTGAGCAAAAATTCCGTACAGAATTGTATGCCTTTAAAGAGACACAATGTCTATACGCTGGTAGGAAAGAGCATCTAGTGCCACACCATGACTGTTGTCCTTCTAGTCTGAGATGTTCGGAGCAGAGAGTAAAACGAACCCTATCAAAATCTACCTACAATCCCTTTCAGCATTGTTTTGAAGTGTTTAGATTTTTGTATTATCAGTGTTGTATGCTTGATTATCTGTGTCTCTGTCTCTCTCCAACCTTTCTTTCTTTTTCTGTATGTCTCTGTGAGTCTCCCTCCATCATCTCTCTGTTTCTGTCTGTCCGTGTGTCTGTGTGTTTCTCTCTGTGATTCTCTGTGTTTTATTTCTGTTTCTCTCTCTGTCCCTCTCTCTGTCTCTCTCTCTCTCTCTGTGTCTGTCTGTGTCTGTGTCTGTCTGTCTGTCTGTCTGTCTCTTTCTCTCAAATGCAAGGTTACAAAGACAATATATTTTGAGGGCAGACACAGTGCACACATATGTCGTCTAATTGGTACCTAGGACATTTCAGTAAGACCTGAGAATGTCTACTGAAAAAAACAAAGTGTGTGTGATATGAGTTGACTGAGTAAGAGATGCATTGGAAAACACCAGTATTCTAGTCTAGAATAGCAGGGGACAACTATCACCGACATTCAGTATTGACAACATGACAGCTGTGTTTAGAGGAGGTACTTTGTGATCTGCCCTACTTTTTTAAATTTTGGGGTGAGCCAGCCTCTGGTGAATAGAAACTGCATGCCAATGCATTTATTTCAAAAATACGTATGGCGAGAGACAGACAAAGAGACAGACACACAGATAGAGAAACAGTGTGTGGTTTGAGAGATGCATGATACAAAGATATCTATCTATCTATCTATCTATCTATCTATCTATCTATCTATCTATCTATCTATCTATCTATCTATCTATCTATCTATCTATCTATAAAACTTCATTTGTATTTCTTCTTTTTCTTTTTGAAACGTATACAGTCCAGACACGTTTAAATAACGCACACTTATATAGTTTACATACGGATGGACGGACAGATGTGCACATTAGTGTGCGTATGTACGCACATGCACTCTGCATGCACGAACGTGCAAATAAAGAACATGCATACATACATTTTTGTATGACCATGGTTATAACGATCGCATGCACATGCAAGCAGACCTATGTGTGTTCTATTTTCTTT
>CM054153.1:47038915-47048915 GCA_028751875.1 Rapana venosa
GTGAGTGGCCTTCCTTCCTCCTTCTTATACAGACAGACTGAGAGAGAGAGAGAGAGGGGAGAGAGAGAGAGAGAGAGAGAGAGAGAGAGAGAGAGAGAGAGAGAGAGAGAGAGAGATTGGATAGACAGACAGACGGAGGCAGAGACAGACTCATATGATTTATAGCGGAAAGTCACAGGAAATCTATAAACCTGCTATGTGCACAAAATTCAGCCCCTCATCCTATCTCCCATCGACGACTTGTTCAAACTACACATCCAATCTTTCTGTCATCGATTTTCCTACATACAACACCACCACACTGTTCATACTGCCACAGATTGGTGGAGGTTGTTGCATCATACATTGCCCCAAAGTGCTGAAAACTCCCGGACTTTGAGAACTGAATTCAGATGGTCAGATTTAATCATGAACTTGTCAAGTCCTCTGGCCGTGGGAGAGTGACAGATGCCCCTGGAGTGACAGCAGTTGGCTCTGACATGTTTCTGAAAGACTTCTGATGTTAACAGAAGTGAAGCAACAGGTTACTGGTTAGAACCTCTGTATCAGCTCTGCCTGCTGTGCCTGGTGATCATCAGGCTCATGTGCAAATCTTGTTCCTTCGGATGAGACTATAAACCGAAGTCTCGTGTATGAACGCACGCGGAGTATCTTGCGCACACGTTAAAATATGTTCTACCTTTCAGAAGTCTAGGCCATTGTGAGCCGATGGTACGGATGACAAAATTTACATAATCGCATACACACGGACTGAATGTAAAAGCACGTAATGGTGTTTGCTCCATTACCGTCGAAATGAAATAATAAATAATGATAACAGAACATCTCCACCCTCATACCTACCCATGTGGCTCAGGCCAAAAGCTTTGGCAGCTTTTGACGTAAACTAAGTTCCAAGGCCTATATTAAAAAAAGCACATGGGTGCTTATTCATTATCCTCGAAATAAAAGAATTTGTCATTGTCATTGTCATTACAATGTTGGTATGCTTTAAAACATTATGCTGAGATTGTCTTCAGCAATAGCAGGCTCTTAGTTTTACTCCTTGTACATCTCTGTCTTAAAGGAGAAAAACAAATCACTTGAAGTCGGAATACGGCTGCCCTAGTGAGATACTTGAAAACAGTCATACACGTAAATTTCCTATCCAGTGTGTAGTTATGGTCTCACAGTGATTCCCAGGTGGGGAGAATGAATCAGAGAGAGAGAGAGAGAAAATCCAGAATGACCCCCGGGGGTTTAAGATAAGGAATGCCCAACATCAGTAAACACGATAGCAACAAACAGCACCTGCCTTCATTCACACACATGCTTGTTAAGGGTGACAGATGCTTTCTTTGGTACTGATAGTCTGCTTTTAAAAAAAACACCCAGCAATGTATCTGTACCTAACAATTACCAAAAATACTGAACTTTTGTCCCCCAGTACAAGAGGCAGCCATTCAGTTACTTTTCATATGTCCCTCAGCTAGAGCTCCGAGGTTCAGCAATGGTGAGACTTTTGCGTATAATTGTTGCCATTTTCCCCACCATTTAGGTAGGTGCATCCTGTCTTCAGGGACCACGTACTTTTTGTAATTATCCTACAAACCAAGAAGGGTGTAGGTCGGGGAAGGATAGTGTTGGCAGAGGGAGGATGTTTTTGGGTATGAGAGAAGATGGAAACGCCTACTTGTCCACCCTTGAGGTCGCCATTCATGTGTTTGCACAGCAGGCAGTATGATTATATGTCTATTCTTGGTGGATAGATTTAGGCGAGTAAGTACTGTTCCCCAAGGATCACCGTAATCAGAAAGGCCTTTCATGTTATGCTTTCCACGTCTGGGTTATCCTGACTTTCTTTATCACAGCGTGGGGTTTTTCCCTCTTGATAAATTGTGTGGAGGTGTGAACATCTGCCTGCGTTCTTTTCTACTCCTCTTCCTACACACACACACACACACACACACACATGCACATATATAAATATAAATATAAATATATATATATATATATATATATATATATATATATATATATATATATATATATATATATATATATATGTGTGTGTATACACACACACACACACACACACACATATATATATATATATATATATTATATATATATATATATATATATATATATATATAATACATCCCTTTTTTTGTTAACAGTATCTTTTAATTGCAGTACCCAATCAAATTCAGCTTTCCCAACCTTTTCTGTGACTTGATTACATTATCTGCATCTCCCCTGAAGTGGGTTTTAAAGGTAAGTTCCTCAAGAAAAGAAAACAAATTAAAACTGTACACACATTAACTCGCTAGCCAATCGTTGCGTGACTGGGAAATCTCATCACCAACACAAACAAACACGAGGATAGTAGTGAAAGCTTGCGTGTAGTGGTAACTGAAGGCCCTGTTGAGGCAGCCATTATAAGAACTTGAAATCACAAGACTGCTGGACGGAGGTCACATCATTGATAGTCAGAGGATTTGGAGAGGATTTGTTTTTCTCCCACTGTGCTTTCTGAAGTAGTTCTTATAACTTGGGAAGGATCTGTTCCAGTGACTTGGAATAATTTGGTTTCCGCTTCATTATCTTATTTCCATTTTTATCAGACAGGATTTGGCTTGGAGATCTGCTTTTATCCCTTCTGTGCCTGAATTATATTCATGATTTTTTTTGTTGCTTTGTGTCCGCTTCTCTTGTTCTGTCTGTCTGTCTGTCTATCTCTCCTATGCATTATTTTCCTCTTCTTTCACTGTCTCTTCTTTGTAGTCCATGAATAAACTGACTAACAAGCTTTCGCTTTCTTTGGTATGTATGCTTGTTTATGTCTGTCTATGTCTGTCGGGATAGCTCAGTGGTCGGAGCACTCGCTTTCCCCCAGCCAAGTTAAGCAGCGTCGAGCGTGGTTACCAGTTGGATGGGTGACCGTTTGCGCGCCTTGGCTTCAGTACACTTCCCCCAGTTCACCCAGCTGTAAATGGGTACCTGCCCTCTTTAGGGTCAGGGAAGGTAAAGCAGCGAGGGAGAGGAGATGGGCGCCGCCCTCAATATGCTGGCCCTAGAGAAGTGAGGTCTCTGACGCCTCGCTCCCCTACGACCTTATAGGTTATGGGACTCCTTTACCTTTACTTTATGTCTGTCTGTCGGCTTGTCTGTCTGTCCCTTTTGGTTCCTGTTTCTTACGGTTTATGTCACTGTGGGTAAGTTTGTCTCTTTTTCTTTGTCTCTGTGTTTGTCTGTCTCTCCCCCTCTCACTCTCTCTCTCTCTCACTCTCTCTTAGTCCTTCAGATGAGACTTTAAACCGAGGCCCCGTGTGCGAACGCACGCAGAACAGCTTGCGCACACGTTAAATCCTGTTACGCTTTTCGTAAGAGTAGGCCATTGTGTGCCTGTGGGAACAGATGACAGAATTTACAAAACCGCATACACACGGGGACTGGATGTAAAAAAGCACATAAGTGCTTATTCCATTATCCTCGATATAAAAGAATAAAGTTATAAAAGAATAAAATAAAAATGAAATAAATAAAAACTCTCTTTCTTTATCATTCTCTCTCTCACTCTCTCACTCTCTTTCTCTGTCTGTCTGTCTGTCTCTCATGACATTTTCCTCTCTCTATCATTGAATGTCTGTCTCCTCTCTTTTTCAGTGTCTCGGTTCTTTTCTGTGTATAACAATCTTATGTCAGTTCATCTGGTCACTCCCTCTGCTGGCAAACTGCTCTGACAGGCACTGAACAACTGACTTGACAGAAATAACCTGCTGGCGTTAATTTTCACCTTGGAAGTATCAAGACACAGGGTTCAAATTCATAGTCACATCAAACGCACATCACTAAAACTTTGTTCACTGATGTGACCGGGGTGGGGATTGATCACTCGCCTTGAAGTGACTGACTGCTTTTGAAGCTAATGCCGGAGAAGGCAGGTTGGGTGGTATCTGGGAATTTGCGTCTGTTTATTGTCGTCTGGAATTACGATCATCCACTATCAAAGAGAACTGTGTGGAGGGTAGAGAGAAGATTGAAAGCAAAATGTATCCATTTGCATCTTTGGGTCCTTTTGATAGAAAAAACATCGATTTGTGTGTGGGCAAAGTTCAACACTAGATCAGAAGAGGGATAAAAGTGAGATGTGTGTAAAGGTGCCTTAACTCTTCTTGATAAAGTACGTACCCATGA
Organism: Rapana venosa; assembly: GCA_028751875.1. Taxonomy (NCBI): domain Eukaryota; kingdom Metazoa; phylum Mollusca; class Gastropoda; order Neogastropoda; family Muricidae; genus Rapana; species Rapana venosa. Next base: position 47,043,095 of record CM054153.1, read on the forward strand.
AATGATGTGTGGAGAAAGTGTATTGATAGATTTGAAATATTGTTTTAAAAATGTTGTGTCTGAACATCACAGTTTTGACACCTCAGAATACGTAAGGGGGTTCTGTCATGCCTGTTTAGGTGCACTTGATTGTTTGTATGATAACCCTCTTCACACATGAACACACACTCACCGACACATAGACACCAACACACACACACACACACACAACTCACAAAACACACGCACACACACACGCGCGCGCAGACGTGCAAAATCGCACTCGCCATCTTTCTAGCCGAAAGCCACCACCACTACCACCACCACCACCACCTCAATTCATAGACGTGCTGTCTGCACAAGAGCTCCACCTTACCTATCCCCATCAACATTTTGTTTAAAATTACCCAGCCAATCTCCCTGCATCGATTGTCCATCGTGGAAGCCAAGCTTTCTATGCTGTCACCGATTGGAAAAAGGCATTTGCGTCATAGATTTTTTTAATAAAAAGAAATTACGCGAGGAAAACTACTGGCTTGGAGCAGTGAAAGTGGTCAGCTTTCATCTGGAACTGTGGGATGGTGACAGATGCCATATATGACAGATGGCAGATTCCATGGCAGCCTTCTGATCTTAATAGTACTGAAAATATAGGCTGCAGATTCCAATCGCTGCAGTTTTCAGCAGAATGAAGAGAGAGAGAGAGAGAGAGAGAGAGAGAGAGAGAGAGAGAGAGAGAGATATGGGGTGGGTGGGATCTTATTATCTGAGAGATCAGTCTTTCCGCAGACCTCACAATCCAATCCAGTCGTTTTGTTTATAGCCCTACCGACCACAGAGGCCATATCAAGGCTATGATCTTGTTATCTACAAACTTTACCCTCATCCTCCTTTCATCTGTGTTACATATGCAGAATATCAGGTTCACGTGTTGAAGGTCTCTTAAATTATGTACATGTTTTGGGGTTACAAAAGCACAAAAGATACACAGCATGCAGCTGAGGCTTCACCAGTGCAGCGTCTTCAGTTGGGTGGTGGTTTAGAGAGACAGAATCAGTGTAGAAAGAGATTAGTGCTTTGAGTCTTGTCTAAAGCCGGATTGTTGACCATCTGCTACAGCTTTAGGGGGTGGTTGTGTGTATGCTAAAGAGATTTATGTCTAGTCAAATCCTTTCTTTGATTTTCAGTTGTGGATGTTCTTCAAAAACATGTTCCACCTGTATTTCAAAAATAGTATTTTTTTAAAAGCATTTGGCATTATTGTAAGTGATCCTTGATCCATGATCGCTCATTTTAAGTAGCATTTTGATATTGCTGTAAGTTTACAGTTAAAAGAATGGGAAAGGCTCAAAGCTGGTAAGAGTTATTTCTTAGTACACACAATTTTCCTGCTTGGCATGCCAAGTGTATATTCTTGCAGAAGATCAAGTATACACGTTAAAGATCCTGTTGTTTATGTCAGTAGTTGGTGGGCGATGAAAACACGAAAATACCCAGCATACACCCTGTACTATATGAGGGATATTTGTTGGGTGATGAAACACGAACATACCCATCGTATTCCCTATACTATAGGGGGGATATTTGTTGGGTGATGAAAACACGAACATACCCAACACACACACCCTGTACTATATGAGGGATAGGATCTGCCAGATTCTACTTGCCCCAGAAACATGGCCTGAACAACTCAGTGCAGTCAGCCATGGATCAACGACTTCCGAGAGAGTGAATGGATGAGAAAAAAGAAAAGGAAATGTGTGAAGTGAGATGGGTGTGGATCCGCATCAGTTCGCTTTGTTTTTCTTTTGTTTTGATGTTGGCTACTTTGGTATGTTAATTCTCTTTTTGTATGTCATAAACCTAGTGACGACTTCGTAGCAATGAGATAAGGTAAGAGGAAAAGACGAAGGTGTCAATATTGTTGAGCAACTCTTTCCAGCAAAGAGAAAGGCAACTGTATTGTATGACAATCTCTCTCTCTCTCTCTCTCTCTCTCTCTCTCTCTCTCTCTCTCTCTCTCTCTCTCTGTCTCTCTCTCTGTCTGTCTGTTTTCTCTCCCCCCCCCCCCCCTCTCTCTCTCCCCCCAGATGTTCCACATACCAGGCAGAGTGGGTAGTGCTTGTAAAACAATATCATGATACTGTATATACCATCCCGTATTACATTACTTTTTGTCCGTCGTGAGAGAATGATATTGTTCATCATTCCATTAAATTCCATTAAATAAGGAAATGGGTACACTGCTAAAAAACGAAGGTTTGGTGAAGTACGGGAGAGCTGTGATGAGAAAGGGTGATGGAATCGTCTGCTTGTCCACCCTCGCTGTTACAATTTATGAGACGAGAGAGCATTTCTGTGGACTCTCTTTCCACCTGTGCTTGATAGCTGACCGGGTCGGTAGTCCAGTGGGAAGTGGGGTGTGTGTGAGTGAGTGTGTATCCCTGAGAATCCACAGTGTGGGAGAGGATCTCCCACGGTTTGGTTTTCGTGTCTGGGTTGTGGTGACCCGCTTTAGCATCACAGGGCTTTGCAGTACAGTGTGGGTGGGTGGGTGGGGAAGCTCGTGTGCACGTGGTGACCCGTTTCTACTTACCACCCTTACACACATCCTTCCACACATCTTTCCAACCTCCTTCCACACATCCTTCCACTCACCCCTCCACTTATCCTTCCACACATCCTTCCACACATCCTTCCAATCACCCTTCCACTTATCCTTCCACACATCTTTCCACACCTTCTTCCATCCGCCCTTCCACACATCCTTCCACACCTTCCATAATCCTTCCACTCACCTTTCCACACCTCCTTCCACTCACCCTTCCCCACATCCTTCCACTCACCCTTCCACACATCCTTCCACTCACCCTTCCACACATCCTTCCACACCTTCCATACCTCCTTCCACTCAACCTTCCACACATCCTTCCACATCTTCCACACCTCCTTCCACACCTCCTTCCACTCACCCTTCCACACCTCCTTCCACACCTCCTTCCACTCACCCTTCCACACCTCCTTCCACTCACCCTTCCACACCTCCTTCCACTCACCCTTCCACACATCCTTCCACTACCCTTCCACACATCCTTCCATATTTCCGTCCACTCACCCTTCTACACATCCTTCCATACCTCCTTCCACTCAACTTTCCACACCTCCTTCCACACCTCCTTCCACTCACCCCTCCACTTATCCTTCCTCACCTCCTTCATCCACACAACTTTTCACAGACCCCATTTTAATGATGGCCTTGGCGCTTTGCCTAAAGCAACAGCCAAACTTTGGCCTGGACATTATAAGTGAGTACAGATAGAGATTTGCGCTCTCGCTTGCATGCACAGGCACGCACGCACGCACGCACGCACCCACGCACGCGCGCGCGCACACGCACACCTGTTCTGCTTTTTGGAAGAGTAGGCCCTTGTGTGCCGGTGGGAACGGATGACAACATTTACAAAATTGCATGCACACGGGGGATGGACGTAAAAAAGCACATGAATGCTTATTATTTTCATTATCCTCGAATAGAAAAGAATAAAGTTTAGAAAAATAAAAAAATAAAATAAACACACACATCTCCTCAAGGTAAGATACTTTCTTATATAGACTTTTCAAGGGGCTTGCTATACTACTTTACAGTACTACGGAATGAAACTCGATTTCCTTTATCCCAGACACGATCCACCCACCAGTCCTTCTTTGTTGTCCTTATCACTGAAGCGGGTGTCAGTCGCTAATTGAAACAGAAGAAGGAAGGAAAGAAGTCGTGGCATCTCTACACGTTGTTAGCTATCTACAGGATTTTGGCGTGACGGGGAAATTTCATCACCACAGCACAACACAACACAGAGAGAGGACAGCGAGAGTTTGCGTGTTGTCGTCACTGAAGGCATTGTTGAGACACTACCCTGGAGTGAATTCCAGTAGTTCATAGGCGTAGTACTTTAAATAAGATTTTTTCCCCGTTGCTTCTTGAAGTACGTCTTAGGAATGTGGGTGGCCTCCCTTCCCTCTAACTTCGGATGATATCATTTCTGGCTAATTCTTTGATTTCCATTTGTATAGGACAGACTTTAGCTTTGAGATCTGTCTGTCTTCATTCTGTGTCTACCGTTAGAAAGGATACCATCTCTCTGTCTGTATCTCTGGCTGTTTCTTCCTCTCTGTTGTCTGCATTTCCATAATCTTTTTCTTTCGTTTCACCGGGGGCTTTTTTAGTTTGCTATAACGACTGCTTACTCTTTTGTTTCCTTTTTCTGCACCTTTTTGACTGTGTCGCCTCTGTCGAACTCTGCATCTCGCGTTTTTTCTTTTCTTTTTGTCTTTCTGTCTCCCTGTACGTTGTTTTGTACTTTTGCCTTTGTTTTCCAGTACAATATTTTTCTTTTTATCAAACTCCCCAGGAAGTTCATTGGGGGAAATTTTTTATTTCCCATAAAAACCGGGAAACTTACAGAGCTGAAACCCTTTGTAATCTGAGCACATATCCCCCTTTGCGATCTCCCCAGGTTGCCTGTGCCACAGAGAGTAAACTATAAGACGGGCCCCTCTGTTAAAAATGCCTCCAAAAAACCAGCACCTTCCTACTCTGGAATGTCTTCATTTACACTCCTTCTCTTCCCTCCCTCGCTGCGATCCCCTTGCTTGAAATACCTAGATTCATCCAGTCCATTTTTGGCCGTCGCTCTGTCTCTGTTTCTGGCCCGTCGATCTGAATACCTCTCTCTCCTTCCCAAAAACCTTCTTATGACGCTTTTAAAAAACGGGCCCCAAAACTTTATTTTTAAACCTAAGATTCACCCTCTTGCTTCATTTGTTCCTGCCCCCACGCCCAAAACCCCACACCCTGCAGGAATGTACAACCTTTTAAAATTTTGTGATGGGGGTTTCAGGTGGCGTGCGTGCGCGCAGGGGTTGGAAACATTTGAATTTGTAAAAAAAATCCTTTTAATCGTAACTGGGTGCATTTGGGAAAGAGTAAGAATGAAAACTCTTTGATTTTGGTTTTTTGCGAGATATAGCGCTATTGAAATTCCATTTCTATTTTTAATATTTTATTTTTGTTGTTTTTGTTATTATTATTATTATTAATTATTAACTCTGTGGGTACACTTTTGAAGTCACAACACACACACACCACACACACACAACACACACACACACACACACACACCACACAACCCCACACCACACACACAAAACCCCACACATAAATAGCGCGCGGCATAGCCAGGCTTGCAATCATCAGAGTTTTGCTTTTGGAGCCCCAGAAAAACCATAAAAAACCACAGGCACAAAATGTTAACCCTGCCCATCCCCGTTGACTACAGGGTAACAATGACCCATCCAATCTCACCGTATCGATTTTTCCAACACGGAAGCCAAACTTTCCATACTGTCACAGATTGGGGAAAAAGCTGTTGCATCATTTTTAGCAGAAAAGTGCAGAAAGCTACCAGCCTATAGTGGTGAAGAAGGTCAAGTTTCATCTGGAGCTGATCAAGTCTGCCTGTGGGAAAGTGACAGATGCCCTACATTACAAATGACAGATGCCAGACAAGTTCCTGTCACGCGCCTTGACATGCTTCTAATCTTAACAGTACTGAAGTATCAGACTGTAGATTCGAATCTCCGTGGAGCCTTATGTATGAACTAAACGTGGGAATTCTTACTGTCTGACAGATAAATCTATCAACAAGTGACGAAAATTCAGAGTTATTGTTTATGTCCCTGCTTACCACGCAGACCATATAGTCTTTTAAATAAGACAGTAAACTAAATCCCTGTTGGTTATTTTCTCTTTTGCTAGATCGTCGGAGATCACAGGATATGTTCA
>CM054153.1:47051415-47058915 GCA_028751875.1 Rapana venosa
GTGTTGTCGTCACTGAAGGCATTGTTGAGACTCCACCTTTACCAGAACTTGGAAACCGCGAGACTGCTGGAGAGAATTCCAGAAACTGATACTTTCGGGACTTTTTATAGACTGTTCTTGTAAAGATTGTTTTTCTCTCGGCTTTTTGAAAGACTTCCTACAAATGTGGGTGGTGGGATTCACTTCCCCTAACTCGGGGTTGTCTGATTTCCGGTTAAGTTTCTGATTTCTGTTTTTACTAGACAAGCTCTGGCTTCGAGATCTACGTTCCTCCGTTCAGTGTTGGCCTGTAATGTTATGCCTTCCCTTTCTTCTGTCCCTGCCTCTCGTCTGTCTGTCTGTCTGTATATAAGTATGCTTGTATGGATGTCTGTCTAGGAAACGAATTTGTCAAATTACCTCTCTTTTTCAAATCCTATTTGACAATTATTCAGCATTTTATTTGATGATTTACATAGTATACATTCTGGAACGCTTATGACTACCAACTTTTCTCATTCAAATGGGCCGGCAGGGGGGGGGGTGGTGGGTGAGGATGCGTCCACGTACTGCGCACGCACGCACACACACGCACGCACTCACCACAATCACACGACCACACACACACGCACTCACAACATACACACACAACACACACACACACACTCACTCACTCACACACACACACACACCACACACACACACACACACACACACACACACACACACACACACACACACACACACACACACACACACACACACAGAGGCGTGAATTCACAAACTCAGCCACTGAAAAAAAACCACCTAGAAAATCCATAAACGGGCTCTGTGCACAAGAACTCAGCCCTGCCAATTCCCGTCAACAGTGAGCTTAACTTGCCCATCCAATCTCCATGCATCGACTGCCCATCACTGGAGTTCTTCATGCCGTCACGAAGTGGCTGTTGCTTCATGCACTGCAGAAAACGTGCTGCACAATGCAGGGCCTTAGTGAGGAAGATGGTCCAATTTAATCTGCAGCATGTCAAGTTTGGCCTGCAGGAGTCGTGGCAGATGCCTTACATTCTTCAAGCAGTCTCAGAGCATATTGCACCTCCACAGCAGCATCATTGCGTCATCCCTAGTATCACCGATCAACATGCAAATATATAGATATATAATAATAATAATAATAACAACAACAACAACAACAATAAGAAAAAAGAAAAGAAGAGAAGAAGAAAGAATAGGAGGAGGAAAGAAGAGAATACGAAAAGAAGAAGAATAGAAGAAAAAAGAAGAAGATGAAAAAAAGTGTATATGTCTTTTCTAGTCAGTGGTCTTTACAACATTGTAGTCTTACTTGGTGTGTGTGTGTGTGTGTGTGTTGTGTGTGTGTGTTTGTGTTTGCGTGAGTGTGTGTGTGTGTGTTTTGTGTGCGTGTGTGTGTGTGTGTGTGTAGGTTTGTGAGTTTGAGTCTCTGCTGTTTCACAGAACATTTGATAGGTATTTCTTACATCTCCAACCCCCTGAATCACCCAGTGTATACATACATACACACACACACAACACACACACATTATATATATATTATATATATATTATATATATAATATAATAATATATATATATTATATGCAATATTATATAATAAGTGTATATGTCTCACACAAACCTAGTGGTCAAAACATTGTGCTCGCAATCTGACGACCCAGGTTCGATTCCCGTTCAAGGGGGATTTTTCCCCTGGAGTTAACATTAGTGCAGACTCCACTCTCCCCAAAAGTCCTTCGGATGACCCTATCAACCGAGGTCCCGTGTGCGAACGCTCGCAAAACATCTTGCACACACGTTAAATCCTGTTTCGCTTTACGAAAGAGTAGGCCATCGTGTGCCTGTGGGAACAGATGACAAAATTTACAAAACCGCATATACACAGGAACTGGATGTAAACAAAATGCTCACATGAGTGCGTATTCCATTACCCTTGAAACAAAAGAAAAAAATACACACACATACACCAAGAACCCGAGGCCTCACCAGCACATTAGGCGTTGATACAATTCCAAGGTTCATTACTTTTTTGCCAGGTGAGGCACAAACACAAGTACACTTGTAAGAATCTCAACTTAAACTCCCAACACCACGGCAATCTCGCCAGGTCGAAAATTAGAAAAAAAAGAGCGGATACTTTGAAAATATATGAACAAGTTATGTGAGTGAGTGTGTGTGTTTGTGTGTGTGTGTTTCATTTTCTCATTCAAACAGAAGTAAGACTCCACTGGGATCGGACCTTAATGTGTATGTGTATGTGTATGTGTGCGTGCGTGCGCGCATGCGTGTGTGTAAGGACGCCCACATGGAGTTGCAATCAGTTTTACATTATTGACATGTTACACGAAAGTTATCGTTAAAGCTTACGTCTACTGCAGTAGACATTAATCCCCAGCCAGCCCAATTTTCTGGCAATAGATGTCAAGAGAGATTGGCCTGATTTCTCATATATCGGCTATGATTTGCTGGCTTGTATTTCTACCTTGTGTGTTTTTTTTTGTTTGTTTGCTTGTTTTCTTTTTTATTCTTCCACACAACCCACTAAGGCTGGTAGGCCACAGGAGAAGGACGTACAGAGAAGAACCTTAAAAGTGTCAGAATTGTACAGCAGGATCAGACACTTTCCCCCCATTATCCTCTCAAAGATTTATTTTCTTCTTCTAGTATGAGAAGTTGTTATTGCTTATCTTTGCTGTGTACTCAGAGGAGCCTAGGATGAAGAAGCAGGGAGGAAAATGGTAGAGCGAGGGGGTGGGTTGAGTTGAGAAAGGGTAATGGAAACGTCTCCTTGTCTGCCCCTGAGCTTTGCTATTTGTGGGATGGTAGAGGAGGACCATCTTTTATGATGATCGTTTTTTCCCCCCCACCTGTGGTTGATAGGTCTTCGTGGTCAAGTGGCGAGTGGTGTGTGTGTGTGTGTGTGTGTGTGTGTGTGTGTGTGTGTGTGTGTGTGTGTGTGTGTGTTGTGTGTGTGCGAGTGTTGTGTCTGTGTGTGTGTGTGTGAGAGAGAGAGTGTGTGTGAGTGAGTGTGTGAGTGAGTGTGTGTGTGTGTGTGAGAGTGTGTGCGTGTGTGAGAGAGAGAGAGAGAGAGAGAGAGAGAAGAGAGAGAAGAGAGTTTGTGTGTGCGTGTGTGAGAGAGCGTGTGTGTGAGAGAGTGTGTGTGTGTGTGTTTTGTGTGTGAGTGTGTGTTTTGTGTGTGTGTGTGTGTGCGTGCGCGCGCGCGCGCATTTGTGTAGAGAGAGAGTGTGTGTGTGTCCCCCTCAGGGACCAGAGTGTGAGAGTGGATCCCTCACGTTATGATTTTCACGTCTGGGTTACTGTGACCCTCCCTCTTCATCAGCATCTTTTGGTCCTACGTGCATGGGGACACGTACACGTGTGTTATTATCATCATACCCTCTGATGTTGTCCTACCGTCTTCTCCTTGTCTGTCTGTTTGTCTGTCTATCTGTGTCTCTCTTTACCTCTCCTTTTCCCCCCTCAACACACACACACACGCACAACACACACACACACACACACACCACACACACACACACACACACACACACACACACACACACAACACACACACACACACACACACACACACGCCCTTTACAATATCTCAGTGTCTCTCCAGTATAAAAGGCTTTTCCTTGCTAGAAACCTATATTTTCTGAACTATTGTTGCTGATTATGGAAGTATATGCTAGAGCTCTTTTATTTCAGTGACATAATTACGCCCCCTCCAACACCTTCTTTGTCAGCCAGATCAGTGACCTACGGAAGCTGCTTTATTTCTGATTTGTTGTTCGTGCCATACCACCTCAAGTTGGCTACGTCAGTAGTGTGGGTGTTCGTGGTATGTCTGAACAGAAGAAAATAAGTCTGTCTCTTCACACACGTAGTAAACGTATCTGTCCAGTCTTTTCGTGACTGAAAAACATGTCATCATATACATAGAGAAAGAGGATGGCAGTGAGAGCTTTGCGTGTTGTCGTAGCTGAAGGTATTGTTTAGCCATTTTCTTAATCAGAAAAACCCAAAATAGGAGACTGCTGGATACAGGTCGGGCCATTGATAGTGAGAAGGCTTGTACAGACGCCCCTTTTCTCTGTGCTTCCTGAAGTCTATCTATCGTTCTGATCAAAGTGGGAGGAATCTATTCCACGTCACATGGAATAATCTTATTTCCGCTTCATTCTCCTATTGCCGTTTTTATTTATAAGACAGGCGATCTGCGTTCTCTACTCCCCCGTATATTGGATAGTGTCTCTGTCTGTCTGTCTGTCTGTCTATCTCTATCTCTCTCTCTCTCCCCTCCCGCCCCCGTCTCTCCGTCTCTCTGTCTCTGTCTTTCCCTCCGTCTATCTGTCTGTGTCTGACTTTGTTTCTGTTTGTCTGTCTGTTTGTCTAAGGGGAACTATGGACATTCTAAGGTCTTTAAGGAAACTAAACTGCACTGATTTTTCAATTTTCTGGAAGGCTTTTTATTCTAAAATCGAGCCTATAATAATGTATGGAGTAGATATTTGGGGATTATTTATTAATAATGAAATGGAAAAAGTGCACACCTATGCAATGTGGGCAACCATGAATTTGTACAGCATCAATGCAAACCTGATCAGAGTCATCAAACAGCTGCACAGCGAGGCCACCAGTGCAGTGTACTACAACAACAACATTGGAGAATGGTTTCGAACAACAGTGGAGTAAGGCAGGGCTGTCTACTCTCACCCACTCTTTTCAACATCTTCCTTGAGAGAATCATGGCTGATGCACTGGAACATCATGAAGGATCAGTCAGCATTGGTGGCAGAACGATCACAAACCTCCGCTTCGCAGATGACATTGATGGAATAGCAGGATCAGAAAAAGAGCTTGCCAGCCTAACAGAACACCTGAATAAGGCCTCCAAAACATACGGCATGGAAATCAGTGCAGAGAAGACCAAACTGATGACTAATAACACCAACGGCATTAGCACTGATATCAGGGTTAATGACCAGAAGCTGGAAACAGTTCAAAGCTTCAAGTACCTGGGAGCCATTGTATCAGACCAGGGATCCAAGCCAGAAGTAGTATGCAGGACTGCGCAGACAATAACAGCACTGTCAAAACTAAACACCATCTGGAGAGATAAAAATATCTCACTTATCTCCAAGATCAGACTAATGCGCTCCCTTGTCATATCCATATTTCTGTATGCCTGTGAATCATGGACCCTGACTGCAGATTTGGAGAGAAGAGTACAGGCGGTGGAGATGAGATGCTTTCGGAGACTCCTTGGCATCTCCTACAAGTGCTGGATTCTGTTATGCACGCTTTCGCCACATAAGCGACGAAAGCGTACATAACAGAATCCAGCAAACCATTGGAGCCTATGAGAACCTTCTAACGATCGTGAAAAAGCGTAAACTTAAATAGTATGGGCATGTCACAAGATCCAAAGGACTTGCAAAGACAGTTTTACAAGGCACTGTCTAAGGAGGAAGAAGAAGAGGCAGACCAAGGAAGAGCTGGGAGGATAACATCAGCGAATGAACAGGCCTAGAACTCAACAAAACCCTGAGAAAGGCAGAACAGAGAGAGGAATGGAGGGAACTGGTTGTCGAGTCTTTGAGGGTGCCCCCACGGTCGTCAGACTACGGGACAGATAGATAGATAGATGCAATGAAACGATTCCTTTCAGCACCATTACAATCGTCTAACAAAATGTATGGTGAAACTGGCCGGTACCCTCTATTTATAAGATCACAAGTAAAGTGTATTAAGTATTGGTTAAAATTAACTCAACTTCCTATGTCAAGATTGTGCAGACAAGCGTATGAGATGCTGTTGATCCAACTAGAAACAGGGAAACAGAACTGGGCATTTTTTGTTAAGCAATTACTAACAACGCATGGGTTTGGTATTGTGTGGATGTGCCAGGGAGTTGGATTTGAGCAAGGATTTTTGTGGAAATTTAAAGACAGAATGATAGCTTACTACAAACAAGACTGGCATGCTTTCATAGAAGAATCAGAAAAGTATAACTGGTACTTTTCCTTTAAAAGTGTTTTTCAAACAGGAAAGTATGTTACAGTTGTAACACAGAAATGGCATAGGAGTAATCTTGCTCGATTCAGATTAAGAACTTAAGGTCTAAATGCCTGCAAAACATTGTTTTCCACAGACAAATCTGCAGTCTCCATGCCCCATGTGTGGCGCGCAGACTGAAGATGAAATGCATTGTTTGGGGACGGGATAGCCTAGTGGTTAGAACATTGTACTCGCAATCCGACGACCTGGGTTCGAATGCCGTTCAAGGGGATTTTCCACCCTGGATTTAACATTAGTGCACACTCCACTCGCCCCAAAAGTCCTTCGAACGCAGCCAGAACATCTTGCGCACACGTTAAATCCTGTTTCGCATTTCGAGAGAGTCGGCCATTGTGTGTCGGTGGGAACAGAGGACAAAATTTACAAAACTGCATACACACGGGGAATGGATGTAAAAAGCACATACCATTATCCTCGATATATAAGAATCTCTCTCTCTCTATCTCTCTCTCTCTCTCTCTCTCTCTCTCTCTCTCTCTCTCTCTCTCTCTCTCTCTCTCTCTCTCTCTCTCTCTCTCTCTCTCTCTCTCTCTCTCTCTAGCATCTTTCTGTCTCTGTGTTATAGTCTCTACTCCGCTTTCTCTCTTTCTCTGCTACTGCCTCCTCCATATAGATGCACCTTTAGTAACTATCTCGCCAGCTTCTCTGGCATGTATCCCACAACTGAGACAGAAAGAACTTAGCTACACTGGCATTGTCATCTTTTAAACTTGGCTAACTTAGGCGGTTGAATTCATCAGGGAATATTAAGATGCAGCAGCGCGCTGTCTGTGAGTCATTCCTGTAGTGAAATAACGTAGTCATTCAATTGTTCTTCTTCACTATTACAGACTTTCCAGTCAGGTGCGTGTCTCGTAGTTGTGTGTGGTCAGTTTAACCTTGGGTTCATCAGTTAAACTTTGTTATGATTTTTGGCCGTCTGAGACTTCTGCGCGACTATTGTCTGAAGTTTATAGCTAGCTATCTTTGTTGTCCACAGTTCCCACTAATCACATTAACAGAGGCCACTTTACTCTGCAGCCAAACAGGCTGATCTTGGTCTTGGATCAAACAGCTATGAAGATCTATACTTATGTCACACATCGTGAGGATCACACATGGCTTGGGTTCCACCATCTTAAACTTGCAACCCTTCCCACTTAGGGAATTTCATCGACAATTTGGATGTGTCATCTTGGAATTGGTTGGAATAAAGAAATAACTAAAGACAGTAATGGGAGTGTACAGCGTTACTTCAAGTTTTATTCTTGTATTCATACTCAGCCCTGTCGAATGCGATGAGAAGATTCGGTACCAAATAGAATTTGAACCGAATACCCTTATCTTCCTAGACAAATGCAGTTATCTAAAAACGTACAGGTTCCAGTCGAAAGTAAAAGTGAACCAAAGTTGTGACTTGAA
>CM054153.1:47063915-47081415 GCA_028751875.1 Rapana venosa
CCTACCTTGTTGTTCAGCCAGCAACGTTGATTGATGAGTCTTGTTAGTTTGGTTGCTGCTTGTTTAAAGTTTCTATGTTTCTGTTAGGTTCAAACGAGGGGGTGTTTTGCTCTTTAGTGATGGTCATGTTGAAATTGTTGAACCATGTCATGTGTGTGTGTGTGTGTGCTTAGAGATAGAAAATAGAGTGTAGGGATGAAAAGATTTGTTGTTTCCTGTTTTTAACCTTGTTTGTTTGTGGGTTTTTTTTAACCTACCTACCCCCATCCCCACCCCACCCTCTTCAAGCACGATAATGCACACTCATTGTACGTACACGAGCGCGTGCTTGTGCGCGCACACGCGTGCACGCACATTATCTCTCTCTCTCTTTCTCGTGTATGCATTTGTAGGCGGGAGACAGAGAGAGACAGAGACAGAAAGAGAACGAGACAGAGACAGAGTAGGTATTATTAGTGTTATCATTGTCAATACTTTATAATATGCAATATCTCTTTGAAGGGAATTCTCGATATTAGCATCAATTTGAGCTTGTAACTAATTTTTAAGCACAAACAGAGTTCGATAATTGTAGGACGCACAATTCAAAGGCTTCGTCTTTGTTCCAAAAGAATCTGAAACCAACAATCAAAGAACTTGAACCGTAGAATTAAAAGCATTACGTGAGACAGATTTTCTTTTTAAATTATGCAAGATGGCTGAACTCACGAGGGTGGTGATTAGCATAGGGAGTGTTGCCCTGTAAGGAAAGAAGTCTCTATCACAGCTATTGTCCCCAGTATTTCTGGTTGGTCAATGTCCTCACGGGGCCCAGATGACAGCATGTGGGAAGGAAGTCATCATCAGATCCTTGACAGCATGAACATGGTCCCTGGTTGTGCGTGTTGGGTAGAGTGCAGCCAGTCATGTAGACCAAAGTTGACTCTTGGTCAGGACTTAAGTGAAAAAAAATCTGTGATGTCGATTCGAGTAGTACTGTCAGCTTTTTCTTTTTCTCGGAACTGGAGATGTGTAGGATTGGATTCCGACTCTGTAGACTTCAACTTGCCCTCGTCTTAGTCTTGAAATTGATAAGGTATGAAAGGTGTTATCCATGGCCTTAAAAATTTAAGTGAGAAGAGTGACATTTCTTTGTACCTAGGATCACAGAAGTCATTGTGAATCTATATTTTCTCGTGTTTATCTTTCATGAAACACACACACACACGCACACACGCACGCGCACACACGCACACACACACACACACACACACACACACACAACACACAACACACACACACACACACACACACACACACACACACACACCACACACACACACACACACACACACACACACACACACACACACACACTTCATATCGAAGATTTGTACGATATTGACTCAGTAACATACAAGGGTATGACAGTTTAAAGGAAAGATATATAGGAACATTTTCAGAAAAAGTATTATTCTTGCGCTTGTATGCATGTCTGGTGGATACTTATGACTGCTTTGTGTAAATATCTGAACTTAACTTGCACACAGTTTAAGCCCATTGGTACAATAACAAAATTAGGCAATAATTATTTACAAAAAAGCCATCAGTATTTTAATGTTGACATTGGTTTATGACCCTAACCCTCTTTTACCGTTAAAAAAATCAATTAGAATGTTGTGGAATACATAATCATCATCATCATCAGACCCGTGACCTTGGCGGTCGTGGGGGAGACATGAAAGACGATGCCGTGGTAAGCCTCCTCCATCCATCTCGGTCCTCGGCTCTGCGCAGTAGTGCCGAGTCATTCATCCTGGTCCATTCTCTGATGTTGTCCATCCATGACTTGTTCTGTCTTCCCCTCCTTCTGCCACCTTCGAGTGTTCCCTGCAGTACTGTTTTGGGCAGAGTGTTGTGGCGGGTGACGTGGCCGAACCATGTCAGCTTTTTCTTCTTGACGATGGTGAGAAGGGTTCCTGTGGACCTGCCAGCCGTGTTATTTGACTCTTGACAAATTCATTGGTCTTTCGTTCTCTCCAAGATATGCCCAGTAGTTTTCTATGGCATTTTGTTTCGAATGACTGGATTCGCTTTGCTGTTTCAGCAGTCAATGTCCAGGTTTCACTTCCGTACAGCAGGATTGACTGAATTAGGGCTTTGTAGAGCTTTAGTTTGATTGGAAAGTGATCTCTTTACTTTTCCATATGGTGGTGAGTTTTGTCATGGAAGATGTTGCCATGGCTATTCTGACTTTGATTTCTGTCGTCGATCGCCCGTCCTTTGTGAGTGTAGCGCCGAGGTATTTAAAAGCGTCTACCTCCTCCAGTTGTTGGCCGTTCATGTAAATTTTAGCGGTGGCATTGCTCGTGCTGTTCACAAGTACTTTACTTTTCTCCGAGCTCACCTCCATCCCATATGCTCCAGCTCTGTTCTCAAGTCTGGTCGTAAGATCTTGCAGCTCTGTGTTACTTCCGCCCATGAGGTCAATGTCATCGGCAAACCGAAGTTGTTGAGGGGTCTGCCGCCAATGGAGATGGTAGGGTGGAAGTCATGGAGGGTCTCTCTCATGATGTTTTCCAAGAACAGATTGAACAGGACTGGAGATAACAGGCATCCTTGTCGGACCCCAACTGTGGTTTTGAAGTAGTCTCCGACCTGATTGTTCAAAAGGACTGCACTGCTTGCAGTGTTGCATAGTGCTTGAATGGTTTGCACTAGTCCTTCTTCAATGCCAAACATTCTGAGGACCTGCCACAGGCCTTCGTGCCATACTCTGTCAAAGGCCTTCTTGAAGTCGATGAAGTTGTGGAACAGGTCTCTCTGATGTTGAAGATGTTTTTCCATCATGATGTGGCAGTTAAAAATCTGTTCGATTGTGCTCCTGCCTGCCCTGAACCCAGCTTGTTCCTCTGCAAGGTGTTCTTCTGCCTCCTTCTTGAGTCGATTCAAAATAACTTTGAGCATGATCTTGCTGGCGTGGCTGATGAGGCTGATTGTTCTATAGTTTTGGCATTGGCGTAAATTCCCCTTCTTGGGCAGGGGTATGATGAGTGATTGTGTCCATTCTGTTGGCCACTGTTTACATAATACATAATAGAGGTACATAAATTTACTCGCTCCGTGCTTTCTGTAAAGCTACAGCAAAACATGTTAGACGATAAAAAAACCAAACTTAAACCATAAAAACAAAGAAATGAAACATCATGAAGAGAAGACGGTATTTTCACCGGAAATGAGTCCCATCATCTGGCCAGAAGAAGATGGCAGCACCATCAGGGGCCATTATGCTGTTGTGAACTGATATGATGACCACTTCCTTCCTCCCTTCCTCCCTTCCCACGCAGCATCATCGTCTGGGCCACGCAAGGCCATTGGGCGTCCGGCAATGTCAAGGCCAGTAGTGGCTGTGAAAGGAGCTTCTTCCTTTACAGGGCCTCACACTGCTCATGCTGATTGCCACCTTTCTGGTTTGCTTTTTGCATCCCCCCACCCACCCTTCCCACTCTCCAACACACACACAGACACACACACACAGACACACACACACACACAGACACCACACACACACCACGCACGCACACACACACACACACACACCACAACACACACACACACACACACACACACACACACCACACACACACACACACACACACACACACACACACACACACACACATACACACACCAAGTCTAAGAAGTCTCAGAATAACAAATACACACACCCCCCGAATTTAAGAAGTTTAAGGATAACAAACTGGCTAGAAGGGTGTTTCTTTTTTCATGATTTAGTTTTTCTCACTTATCATTTAATTTTCCGGCTAGAATGTCTTATATTTTCTTCTTCCCTGTCGTTCTTTATTGTTCTCCTTTCGGACTATTCTCTTTCGTCTGTTTTATTTTTCTTTGGGTTTTATTTAGAGTCAGATACAGAAATGTATCTACACACAATAAGCAATGGCAGAGTGTTAAAATGGCAGCAGAACATAAAGGTACTTGAATGAGCTCTCTACAGTTCAGTACACTTTGGCATTGTGCTCGTGCACACACACATACACTCACACACATACACTGACACACAAATACACACATACTCACACACACATACACAGGAGGGAGGGAGGGAGAGGTTGAAAACTCCGCCTATAAACAGTCTGTGGTCAGGCAGGTGTTGGTGTACTGCAGTACAGGTAATCAGTCAAGTGGGATATAGCTCAAGCTCCTGCTTGTCACTTGTCTCCCCTTCCCTCGATCCACTTACCAACCAACACTCTATCACGTAAATGTAAGATTTGTACATCCTTGGGCTGAAAATGCACAGAGAGGGAGAGAGAGAGAGAGAGAGAGAGAGAGAGAGAGAGAGAGAGAGAGAGAGAGAGAGAGAGAGAGACAGAGAGCAGACAGACAGACAGACAGACAGACAGACAGACAGACAGTGAGATAAAGTGACAGAGAGAGAGAGACTGAGAGATGGAGAAAGAGATAAAGAGAACACTGAAAAGTTTTATTGTACTTCGGCCCTAGCAAGAGAGAAGAGAGAGAGAGAGAGAGAGAGAGAGAGAGAGAGAGAGAGAGAGAGAGAGAGAGAGAGAGAGAGAGAGAGAGAAAATAGTTGAAAACTCAAACAGGTAATACACTGACATACACTGACACACAAATACACACATACTCACACACACATACACAGGAGGGAGGGAGGGAGGGAGGGAGGGAGAGGTTGAAAACTCCGCCTATAAACAGTCTGTGGTCAGGCAAAACGGGTTACAAAGAGAACAAACGCTAGAGCTCCGAGGATCACCAACGGAGAGAGAATTTGCGTATGCGACCGTTTTCGCCCACCATTGAGGCAGCTGCATTCCGACTTCGGGGTTGATGTCTAAGCACGTTACCATTGTGCATACGTTTTTTATATGTCTTTTCCCGATACCAGTGTGCATACGTTTTTTATATGTCTTTTCCCGATACCAATGTGCATACGTTTTTTATATGTCTTTTCCCGATACCAATGTGCATATGTTTTTTATATGTCTTTTCCCGATACCAATGTACATACGTTTTTTATATGTCTTTTCCCGATACCAATGTGCATACGTTTTTTATATGTCTTTTCCCGATACCAATGTGCATACGTTTTTTATATGTCTTTTCCCGATACCAATGTGCATACGTTTTTTATATGTCTTTTCCGTCATCCGTTTTACTAGAACGAAAGTATCTTAAGTAACGAGATTGATTTTTTTTCCAGCATGGCTCAGCATTATGCTTTTAGTGACTGGAATCATTAGCATGCCATTACCTGCACATTTTTTTGTAGGCTGGCAAAGTGCCACATTAGACAAGGCTGGAATGGTTGGTCATGAAATGCTGAAACTGAAAGCACCGATAGTCCATTAAGTTTGTGGTGATAATAATTATATCGATCTAAAAACAATTTCAGCAACAACAAAAACCTCAACCCAACTCGCAATTTTCACTTCCAATGGTGTTACAGTACTCAAGGGAGATAGATAAAAAAAAACACACCCAACCAACTGCCCAACAACTTCATTTGCACTTCCCCCCCCCTCCCCCCTTGATGATGATTTGTCCATGGTATCTGGAGGCTGGCCTGTGTATCCACTGGCCAAAGGAAATCAATGGCTGTGTCATTGTTAGCGTGTTTGAAGCTGCAGTGCTTGGCTAAAGTGTCTCTCTTCTTATCAGGTGGAAACACACAGCTTTAATTGGCACCGCCACTTTCCTCTTGTTGGTGGCGGCCGTCGTTGAAATTGCTTAGCCGTGATAGGCATGTGAGAAGCGTGGCTAGGGGTGTTGTGGTAGAGAGGATCGCCCCGGTAAAGAATTCCCCTAGGGACTGTTTTTTGTACCGTAACCCTGGTATTGAAATTTTAACTGTGGTACTGAAAAAAGTCGCCATGTGACTTTTGCATGAAGAAACTGACACAGAATGTCACTTTGGGTCGTACATTACCACTCTACGGAGATTCTCTATACATCAGTGTAGAATACTCCCTCTTGGAACAAACATGTTGCACTGCCTGGCATCTTTGCTGCAGCAGTCAGCTCAGTGCAGATTCATTATTAATGTGGTGTGTGTGTATGTGTGTGTGTGTGGGGGGGGGGGGGGGGGGGGGGGGTTGCGTGCGTGTGTGACGTCGAATGCAGTCAGCATGTAAGATAGTGTTCTTCTTGAATCTGTATTGTTTAACATACGCTTTGTAATTTTGAAAAGCCGCTCATAACTCAAGTTGAGATATCAAAGTAGTCTTGAGTCTTGTTTTCTTACATACGAAAATTGTTTTAATCTCTTTTTCAAATTTAAAAAATGAATTGAAACGACACTTTTGCGTGACAATAATAATGTGCTTGTGCTTCGTAGATATGAAATACGAGAGTGTTTATAGTTCAAGCACATGTTTCCCTTACATTCCAAATTGTACACAATTGTGTTATATTGAAAAGGGCTGTTTTGTGTGCATTTTAAAGAGATTCGCCTGCTGTCTTAGATATTCTAGATTTGATCTACTTGCACTTTAGTTCAACATCTCTCATCCCCTTCTTTTGTCTGTATGCTGTTTACCTCTCTCTCTGTGTCTCTATCTCTCTTTGTGTGTGCGTGTGTGTGTGATATTTGTTGGGTGAATGAAAAAGCCTTTCCATGTACTGCTAATGCTTTCTAGAGAAGGAAAGAAAGACAGGAGAGAGAGAGAGAGAGAGAGAGAGAGAGAGAGAGAGAGAGAGAGAGAGAGAGGCAGAGACAGAGAGGCAGAGACAGAGAGGACCTAACAGCATGATGACAACTGAGTGCCAGAAACGTATCAAGTTTCCATGCACAGACAATTATCCGCACGCTAAAAGATCGTACACAAGTAGCAGAACCATACGAATACGACGTTATTGGAATGTCCTTTCTGCTCCTTTCCTTTAGTTCTTCTTTCTGATGGAATAACGACTGTGGCAGTCAGCGTGGTAGTCAAAGTGTCCAGCCAGTTAGTCGTCAGGCTCTGCCTCTTGGAGAGTGAAAGGCGCCCAGTTGAAGTCACCCCTGTCAGGCTTCAGCCTGTCTGCTGCATGTCCTTACCTGAGTTGCTGAAGTGTGAGGGTTCGTCCCCATGGCTTTCGGGTGTGAACTGAACAGACATTGATTCCAACCCGGGCAGTAGTGTCAGTTTTGGGGACGAGTCTGTTTTATTGATTCCTTCAGTACTTTGGGATGTATAAAAATAGTATAACTGAGAGAGAGAGAGAGAGAGAGAGAGAGAGAGAGATATTCCTGAAAATCCATACAATTGCTCAGCAACTGACGTAAGGTGAACTATTTTGGGGAACCAAGTTTTGTTCTCTTTGCGATAAGATGCTGTTTGAGTGAGTCTGAAATTCCAGACATACTCAGACACTGCGGTAATGAAAACGCCTGCCCATACACGTGGCCTACTCCTTGTCACGAACTTTGATGCCTTGATACACCGAGTTTCCAGGACTGGAGTTAGCACCTGCAGGCTTCATTCCCTCTGCGTCTTGTTACTGGAAGAACTGTTGAGGTGTGGTGACTGCACCCAGGACTTTGAGGTGCATGGTGCCCGGAAAAGAAAGAATCTCCAAATATTTATTTTATTTATTTTATTCTTGTATATCGAGGATAATGGAATAAGCACGTATGTGCTTTTTTACATCCAGTCCCCGTGTGTATGTGGTTTTGTAAATTGTCATCTGTTCCCACCGGCACACAATGGCTGTTAAGCCATGAAATGAGCTTGTCCTCAAGAATACCACTCCTTCTTTTTTTATTACTTATCAAACAACACAGAAATGAACAGGAAATGTTCTTTAAAAGTCAACAAAACTAAGATAAAACAAAAACGGCAGAGTGGATATTATGACGGATTTTATTTTAGCACGATTTTGCTTTTTGCCGTTGTTTCCTTAGGTTGATTTTGATTGGGGGTGACTTCGTTACTACATTAGACAGAGTTAGTGTGATGAAAACACTAGCAAGGCCTGAGAGAGCAGCCTGCCTCGCTCTGTGTGCAACATTGGTGTCAATGTCATTGACATCTTCATCATCACAGGCCCAGGAAGAAAACCTCTGTCAGTTATTAATGTAAGCAAAGTAAAAGGGCCAACATTAAAGTGTTGTAAGGCTTTGAATGTTTTCAAAATGTTGCGTGAGATTGTCTTTACCCATGAAAGCTCTTACAGTAGCATACTTTACTCTCCATTATCTGACGGCGGATTATGAACACCCACAGGGCGAGAAACTTGAACAACAGCCACATAATTATGCAAAGTGCTCATCAAGCGCGGATGGGTACTTACCGTTTCACAGTAATTCTCAGTTAGTTATGATAAGTGAGACAGAGAGCGCATATTCTGAGGGACCACTGAATGCTAAACTGGAAAAACGCCCAAGACCAGCACCATGATCATCACTGTCATCACCACCCCTACTGTCGTTACCACCGCCATCCTCTTATGTCATACATCATCATGAAAACACCCCCCACCTACTCCATCATTATTCGCTAATTATTTGTGCCTGACCCTAACCTCCTCTCGCTTTTTCTTTCGCTTCCACACCCGTGGCGATTGTGTGCCACAGGCTGTACAGAGGCTGGTGTTGGAGGTGTGTGGCCACAGCACCCCCCTTACCCCAAATGTCGCTCTATTGGAGTCTGAGGCTGTGATGTAGAATGAGTGTAGATGTAGCTTCATAGGGCGGGAGAAGGAGGGGTAGCACAGGAACAGCAGCCTTGGCACGTCAAAAAAGCGAAGGCGACACTGACAACAGAAATAACTTGCAGACGTGTTTAGCCTTCTGCTCTGTTGGATTTGTTCCAAAAACTATGTTGAAATCTCAGTTACAGACACAAACTTCAGCTGAATGCTTTAAAATATCTGGGGTTGCAAAAAGTGGTAAATCTTTACTTTCGTCTTGTTTCTTTAAACAAAACAAACAACGGATAGAAGACATTCTAAACTGGAGTTTCAACTGTAAACTGTTTTGAATTTTGAAAAGCGTTTTTGACTAGTTTGTTTTTATTTTCTCCCCCCCCCCCCCCCCCCACTTCAATCACAAACAGCATTATTTTCTAGTCGACGAAGCTGGCATTTCCCACCCCCACCTCCCGAATTTTTACTGTAAGCTCAGCTAAGGACAAGAAGCAGTTAAAGACTTTCGGTAAATGCCATGCGTTGTGGCGTGAAAT
Organism: Rapana venosa; assembly: GCA_028751875.1. Lineage (NCBI taxonomy): Eukaryota > Metazoa > Mollusca > Gastropoda > Neogastropoda > Muricidae > Rapana > Rapana venosa. Next base: position 47,073,104 of record CM054153.1, read on the forward strand.
GGCCTAATGCAATACACAAGTTCTCCAATGTGTCTTAAAAGCCCAGGAATCACAAGTTTCCGTTTGAGAGCCAAGTAAACATGTACAGTGCAAGCCTTGCTATGCAGAACTCAAGCGAGCATTAGCAAAAAAAACCCCTGTCTTTTCCATTGTGTCCATTGTGGGCGTTAGTTCTGTTTGTTTGTTTGTTGAAATTCAATTTGTTTCAGTGAGGAATGTTGTTGTTGGTCTCTAGAGGGGATATGGGAAGCGTTGAATACCTATTGACAGCAGACAACAGCTCTAAATTCTATTTAATTTTAGTGTAAAGGAATGTGAAGGTGATTGCTAGTGGTCGCAAGACATAAAATAGATTCTATGGTGTGTTGGCACTTTGCTCATCATGTGTCATTTGATTCACTTGCAGGATTTGTATGATTATTTCATCGCTAATGTATGAAGCATGTGCATGTGAGCGTGTGGGTGTTTGTGTATACTTAGTTTGAGTCTTGAAATATCTATCCATTTGTTTGATTGACTAATGCTTGTTCTCACTTTCATTTTTTCTCTCTGTCCCAACTTCTGTCTTTCATTCATTCATCAATGCATTCTCTCTCTGTCTCTGTCTCTCTCTCTGTCTCTCTCTCTCTGTCTCTCTCTCTGTCTCTCTCTCTCTGTCTCTCTCTCTCTCGTCTTCTCTCTCTCTCTCTCTCTCTCTCTCTCTCTCTCTCTCGCCGCCCCTCCTTTTTCTCCATGATTCTTTTTTCTTTGTCCCAGACGTATTTTCTTTGTTTCACCGTTTTTCTGTCCATGTCCCTTTCTCTGCCCCTGCTCTTGTTCTGTCTGTCTGTCTGTCTGTTCGTCTGTCTGTCTGTCTCTCCCCTTCTCTCCCTCCCCCACTCTCCATCCCCCATCTCTCTCTCATTGTAAAAAAAATCCTGGCCCAAAACCCCACCATCCCATAAAAATCCTAAGTGAGTCAATCAGAAGAATACCTAGTCCTTTCCCGGATGCCAGCAGGACACGTTTATCTTTAGCTCTGATACAGTAGGATTTTTTTAACCTAGCTTTTAAGATGGACGAGATAACATGAAAAAAGTAACACCGTTGTGGAGCCAGACTTTTGACCAGAGGGAAGAGAAAGAGTGGGGTGTTGGGCCTCGGCGGATTTCTGATCATCGATGTGAAGGCAGAGGAGTGGATATGGGCAGGGGAGATAAAAGGCTGTCTGATGATGGATGAGCATTATTTCCCTTGTCCTGTTGGCCTCTTTCCGGCCATTTGCAAGTCAATCACACAGATTTATCAGGCCAGCTCCCTGACGCTGTTACCTTGCATTTTGTCATCTGAGTTGTTGCCCCTATATCTGACCTACTTTTCTCTCTGTGTTTCTCTGTCTCAGTTCTCTCTTGTCACACTTTGCACTTGGCTCTCATCCTCTGTCTGTCTGTCTTAATGTGTGTCTCTTTCGCTTGCTCTCTCTCTATGGTTCTGTGTGCGAATGCATGCAGAAAAAGCAATAATTTACACAAAAAAGACATAACACAAAAATTAAGTTTTCTGTAATTATGCAAAAAAAATCTCCAACAGCAACAACAAACAGCTGAAATATAAATCTGACAGTTGAAAGGAAAGCTCAAAAACTTTTAGTGACTGCAATCTCAGCCAAAAGAGGGTTTAATTTAGCTGTCAGAAAAATGTTAAAGATTTTCAAATATATTTATATATTTCTTTTAAAAAAAACATATTCTTCAGTGTTATGATGGTGATGTGAAGAGAATGTTTTGTTGTTGTTGTTCTGTGGTCATTGCCTCAATTCTTTTTTCTCTGTCTGTCTCTCTCTCTGTATCTCTTCCTCCACCCCCCCCTCTCTCTCTCTCTCTCTCTCTCTCTCTCTCTCTCTCTCTCTCTCTCTCTCTCTCTCTCTCTCTCTCTTCTCTCTATCTTTGTGGACTGGATGTAAGAAAGAACGTGGGTGCTTATTCATTATCCTCGAAATATAAGAATTTGTCATTGTCATTCTCACTCTCTCTCTCTGTGCATATCATAATTCGTTCAAGTACATTCAAAGGCCACATTCTACATTCTACTCAAAGGCCACCAGTGCAGTACTCGTACAGGGCACGGTAGGGGAATGGTTCCGTACCTCAGTTGGGGTCCGACAGGGATGTCTGCTGTCGCCGACACTATTTAACATTTTCCTCGAACGCATCATGACTGACGCCTTGGAAGACCACACAGGCACAGTCAGCATTGGAGGGCGAACAATCACCAACCTCAGGTTTGCCGATGACATTGACGGTCTGGCAGGAAATGAAGAGGAACTGGCCAACCTAGTGAAGAAACTGGACGAAATATCCTCACGATACGGCATGGAAATCAGTGCCGAGAAAACCAAGCTCATGACAAACAGTGCCCAGCCAATCACCACCAAGATCACTCTCAGCGGAAAAGAACTGGAGACAGTTGACCATTTCAAGTACCTTGGAGCCATCATAAGTGAGGAGGGATCGAAGACCGAAATCCTAGCAAGAGCGGCACAAACAGCAGCAGCAATGGCAAGACTGAAGACCATATGGAGAGACAGAAACATCCCTCTCGGAACCAAGGTAAAGTTACTAAACGCGCTAGTCACCTCAATCATGCTTTACGCATGTGAGGCATGGACACTAAACGCAGACCTACAAAGGAGTATCCAAGCAGTAGAAACGAGATGCCTCAGAAGGCTCCTTGGCATCTCATACAAGGACCATGTCACCAACAATGAAGTCCGCAGAATGATCACTCAACAGGTGCGGGACTATGAAGACCTACTGACCACGGCGAAAAAGAGGAAACTCAGATGGTATGGGCACGTAACACGCTCAGAAGGACTTGCAAAGACCATCCTGCAAGGAACAGTCCAGGGGAAGAGAAGACGGGGCAGACAGAGGAGAAAGTGGGCCGACGACATCCGTGATTGGACAGGGGAGGACTTCAGTGTCACCCAGGCACTTGCCCACGACCGCGCTAAGTGGAGCCAGCTGGTCCACCGTTCGTCCACCATGCAGCGCCCCCACGACCCTGGCGGGTTACGGGACCAGTGAACAGTGAACATTCAAACCATGCATTAGCGAAGATTCATGTAGTGTTTTATACAAGATTAAGAAAATCTGCTGTAACATACTCAGAGTATCGGGGCTAAAAATATAGTTATGCAATGTTAAAAGAAATCAGCGAGGAAAATACAAAAACCATAAATGTATTGACTTAAATCTAGTATCTGTCTCGCTCTCTTTTCGCTCTCTCTCTCTCTCTCTCTCTCTCTCTCTCTCTCTCTCTCTCTCACACACACACACACACACACACACACACACACACACACACACACACACACACACACACACACACACACAACACACACACACACAAGCACTAATCCGCTTTTTAAAATTTAAATAAAACTTTTTTTTACAGACCACGACACTGTCCTTCCCAATCCACCCACCCACGTCATTTCCTCACTTTGAAGCTGAATATCATCCCTACTTCTTCTCTCAGCGTTATTCCCAATGTGTCCTACCTTTCCTCATACCTTTGTCCTTCTGTCTGCGTGTGTTGTGTTCACTGTGACTGGCCAGGTAGGTTTTCTTCACCAGACAGGGATGGACAGCACGGACAGAACACTTTCTCTCTTTTTTATAGACTCTATTTCCTCATCCTGAGGTCTGCCGCTAAGCCGCCATCCCCTGTCCTCATTGCCCTGCTGTCTGTGGAGTGGTCTTGGGGGCTGCGTTGAGGACAAGTTTCAGCAACGAGAAAGAACTTGGACACTTTTTTTTCTCCCCACCATTGTGAGGTTCTGACTTTTTTGTTAAAGAAGAAAGTTTCCTCTACATTTTTATTTGATTTTTGACACGTACGTGTTGTGTGTGTGTGTGTGTGTGTGTGTGTGTGTGTGTGTGTGTGTGTGTGTGTGAGTGTGTTTGTGGTTTGTGTGTGTGTGTGAGTGTGTGTGTGTGGTTGTGTTTGTGTGTGGGGTTGTGTTTGTGTGTGGGCTATTTGTGTGGTTGTGTGTGTGTGTGGTTTTGTGTGGTTGTGTGTGTGTGTGGTTGTGTGTGTGTGTGTGGGGGGGGGGGGGGGGGGGGTTGGGGGGGGGGGGGTTGTGTGTGTGTGTGTGTGGTTGGGTGTGTTAAATTCAAAGTCAAAGTCAAACTTTTATTTTCAGATGGTACATTGAATAAGCAGTGCATTTGCTTTTTTTCATCAAGCCATCTATCTAAAGAAAAAAAAGGAAGAAAAAATAATGTATATGCAGACATAGAATAAAAAACCTAATCTATGGTAAACTATACAAATTAAACAAGAAAAGACAATAACATATGCATATGTGGAATTAAAAACAAAACTAAAAACCCAGAGAAATATTAAACCATACAATTCAAATAATTCAAAAGTCTTGAAAAGAATATCAGTCATAACACAAACAAACAAGCAACAAAGAAAAACCAAACCAAAACAAACAAAGAAGACAAAACAGAATAAAAAATTTTTTTAAACCCACACCAACTGCTTCCCTCCCCCTCCCCCCTTCACACATACATACACACACAAACCTTCAACCATACAAACAACTGAATAAAACAACAAAAAAAGATGAATCAACAAGAACAACCACAACAAGGAAATAAACAATCAAACAAACACAAACATACGTACACAACAACAACAGCAACAATAACTAACATATGACAAAAATAACAGCCAAGACAAATAAAGAACAATATAGAACTAACAAAAGACGAGAAAAAGAGTCCAAAATACCCCCTCCCCCTCCCCAAGAAAACCACCCTAAACCCAAAACAAACAAAAAGCAAAATAAACCAGAACCCCACCCCCACCACCACCAACAATAACAACAACAACAACAACAACAACCAAATGGATATAAACAGAGGAAACTGATGTATCATTTAAACACTTACATACACATACACATCCTCACCCATATCCCCTTCACCACATAATATACTCATATATAAGGAAAACAAGAATAACCAACAGCTATTGGATTCAGAGCAAAGAAGTATAACAAAGACATCCATTCCCTCCCTTTCCCGTGGTCATATACACGCATGTACATGTGCTTTTTGACTTGGGGCAGAACAACGTTAATCCTTCGATCAAAGAATAAATTCAGGCAATGCGTGTGTGTGTGTTGTGTGTGTGTGTGTGTGTGTGTGTGTGTGTGTGTGTGTGTGTGTGTGTGTGTGTGTGTGTGTGTGTGGTTGTGTGTGTATGTTTGTGTGTGTGTGGTTGTGTGTGTGTGTGGTTGTTTGTGTGTGTGTGTGGTTGTGTGTGTATATGTTTGTGTGTGTGGTTGTGTATGTGTATGTTTGTGTGTGTGTGTGTGTGTGTGGAAGATCAGACTTGCTGTGGCACTCTCCTCCATGACTAAGCTGGCGAAAGTGTGGAGAAACTACAACATCAGAACCCACACTAAGGTCAGACTCTACAAGGCACTCGTCACATCCATTGCCTTGTACAGCTGTGAAGCATGGACACTTACTGCCGATTTAGAACGTCGCATTCAAGCCTTTGAGATGAAGTGCCTCAGGCGGATCCTGAACATCACCGACAGAGACCGTAAAACCAATGATACGTCTGGCAGCAGATCGAGGCACTGGCTGGCAAACAAGAACCATTGCTAGATACAGTCAAACGGAGGAAACTGAAATGGTTTGGCCACACAACAAGGCATAACAGCCTGTCAAAGACAGTCCTGCAGGGAATGGTGGAAGGAGCAAGGAGGCAGGGACGACCACGCAAAAGCTGGATATCCAACATCAAGGAGTGGACCGGCCTCACTGTACCAAACCTCCTGAAAGCAGCCCAGGACAGAACCATTTGGCGGTCCACTTTCAGCGTCCGTGCGGGTACCCAACGGTTGTCCGACCAAGGGATGAGTGAGTGAGTGAGTGAGTGAGTGAGTGTATGTGTGTGTGTGTGTGTGTGTGGTTGTGTGTGTGTTAGTTGTGTGTGTGTGTGTGGTTGTGTTTGTGTGTGTGTGGTTGTGTGTGTGTGTGTGTGTGGTTGTGTGTGTGTGTGTGTTGTTGTGTGTGTATGTGTCTGTGTGTGTGTGGTTGTGTGTGTGTGTGTGGTTATGTGTGTGCGTGTGGTTGTGTGCGTGTGTGTGTGTGTGTGTGTGTGGTTGTGTGTGTGTGTGCGTGCGTGTGTTTGTGTTTGTGTGTGTGTGTGTGTGTGTGTGTGTGTCTACGTCTGTGTGTGTCTTTCTGACTCCTTCGTGGTTTTGTGTCCAATATTTGTCCTCAAGCTTGCTCTCTCTCTCTCTCTCTCTCTCTCTCTCTCTCTCTCTCTCTCTCTCTCTCTCTCTCTCTCTCTCTCTCTCTCTCTCTGTGTCTGTCTCTCTCTTTCTCTGTTTCTTTCTCTGTTTCTCTGTCTCTCCGTCTCTGTCTCTCTCTTTCTCCTCTCTCTTATTCCCTTTCTCCTAACTCGTACAAACTATTTATCTTGAGATAAGACGTGACTTTGCATGGACCTCAGTGATATTTTATAACTTTTGTTTTTCGTTGGGTTCTTTTCTTTGCCAAAAAAATCTTCTTTTTTAAAAGCCAGAGCATAAAAAATACATTTTTTGTGAAAAAGGAAAGATTACTTGCGAATAAAATGACATTTTTTTTATTTTAGAAAACTACGAAACAGGGCCAAGGAGTTGGAAGCTTATGCTTCATAAAGGAATATGCATATGCACTGCGCATCTTACCACGTACATTTCAAGCAGGTATTTTCAACAGCTTATCTTGACGATTTTGTTTTGTTTTATTTTGTGAATCTTGGGTTTTGTTTGAAATTCCAGTTCTTTCTTGGTGAGAAAAATTTCTAGAGTTTTATATCAGATTGTTGCACTGCATAAAAAATAAGACGGTGACGTTCCAAAGGAATACAGAATATAAACCAGTTTGTATGTGTATCTATACTATTGTAAAAAATATTTATTATTAATTAATATTATTATATATTTATTATTAATTAATATTATTATATATTTATTATTAATTAATATTATTATATATTTATTATTATTTAATTATTAATTGTTATTAATTAATATTATTTATTTAAAATATTGTTCAAATATTTTATGTGATTCAGTCCATTGGTGTTGTGTAATTGTGTGTGTGTGTGCGTGCGTGTGTTTGTGTGTGTGTTTGTACTTGTATGTTTTTGTTTGTTTGAAAGCATGTGAGTGCATATTTCTACTTGCATATGCTCGCGTTTGTAAGTCATGTGATTTTAACATATGTCATACGTTATCCCTGTCTTCTGTCTCTGTCTCCCTATCTCTCTCTGTCTCTGTATCTGTCTGTCTGTTTGTCTCTCTCTCGAAATCCCCAGCAAAACCCCATTATCACATAAAAAAGCATAAGTGAGTCACTCAGAAGAACATCTATCAAATCCTCCCGGAGATAAAGCAATCCTCTTCCAGCCCTGGCCTACGAGACAAGATAGCTGTTTGTCAACCCGGCTTTTAACATACAAGGAAAAAGTGAACATCACATTGAGGGGCCAAGTCTTTTCAAGACAGGGAAGAGAAAGAGAGGGCTGTTGGGCCATGGCGGATTTCTGATCACTGATGTGCAGGCAGAGAAGTGAATGGAAGCGGAGGGTTATGGGCAAGGGGGGATAAAAGGCTGTCTGGTGATGGATGAGCATTATTTCCCTTGTCCTGTTGGCCACTTCCGGCCATCCGAAAGTCAACCGCACTGATTCATCAGGCCAGCTCTCTGACGTCATTACGTGTTGTGTTGTAATCTGAGTTTGTGTTGTTTTTGTTGTTGTTTTGTTTTGTTTTTGATCCAGTTTTCTACCTCTGTGCTTTTCTTTGCCTCTGTGTTGTTGGGTTTTTTTTCTGTCTTTCTTTGAGTTCTTTTCGTTTTTCTCATTTCTTTTGTTTTTTTCTTTTTTTTCTCCATTTCACTCCATCTCTTTTTCATTGTCTTTCTCTTCCATTCTCTCATTCTCTTTTTCTGTCTCTGTCCCTTCTTCTTGATGTCTCTGTTCCCTTCTCTCCCCCTTTATTCTTTCACTTGTATTTTCCTCCTATCTTCCTTTCTGGCTTCCTCTCTTACTGTCTGTTTCTTTTCTCTTTGACTTTATGCCTTTCTGTATAACTTTCTTACGTTTTTCCTCTCTATTTACCCTATTCTTATTTCCTTGTCTCTTTCTTGTCCTTTTCCTTATGACTCTGTCTGTCTCTGTGTGTGTGTGTGTGTGTGTTTGTCTCTTTCTCTCTCTCTCTCTCTCTCTCTCTCTCTCTCTCTCTCCTCTCTCTC
>CM054153.1:47083915-47128009 GCA_028751875.1 Rapana venosa
GGGGAAACAATTACTGCTGCAGACAGGTAAAAAAAAGGGTGGCGCTGCTCTTGTGGAGCCGTGGGGAGAACAGCTCGAATTTCACGCAGAGAAATCTGCCGTGACTTAAAGTGGTATGAAATGAAATAACAATAAGCAAAGCGCCAAAGCTGACATCAAATTGCTGATATGCTTTGAAATGTGAAAATTATGCTTTCCTCATCCGTGATGAGCACATAACATAACAAGCTGTGTTAAAGAAAAACAATCTTCTGAAGCCAGAGCATGGCTACCTATCTGGCGCAGTAGCCTACTTGAAAATGGCTACGGTCTCAAATCTTCCTTTCAGGTCGTACGTAACAATCTCACAGTGATTCCAAAGTATGATGAGTGAGATTATCATAGTGAATATTCTAGCTGGGTGACCTCAGGATGTACAGCTAGCGGGTAGGGGGGTGGGGCGCAAAAGTATATCAGTCAATATTGAAGAAAAGATATGTCAAGTTCTGTTTCACTTTTCTTATATTGTAAGAGTGATCGACTGAAGATCTCTCTGTCTCACTCCTCACCTCACTCACTCCATCACACACACACACACACCACACACACACACACACACACACACACACACACACACACACACACACACACACACACACACACACACACACACACACACATACACACACATATATACACGGCATGCTACCTCCCTCTTAGCAGTTTGCCTTTTTATATTTATTAGGTTCGACATAAAACAAAACTGAAACGAAACAGAGTAAGGAAGATAATCACCCAGATGCGAACAGTTAGGGGCAAAGAAACGTGCCTTGTCATATTCCCATCCTTCACGAATGTCAAATCTTCGACGCTTACTCAGACGTTTTCTCTTTATTTATTTCAGGTTCCGATTAAGCACGGCTTCTTATAGCATTTTGTCTGATTTTATTTGTCATTTTTGGGAGGGTCCTGTTATCGTTCTGTGCCTGTCTCTGTCGGTTCGACCTTCGGGGTCCGTGTGTGTGTGTTTTGTATGTATGTGTTTGTATATGCGTTTGTGTGTGTGTGCGTGCGTGCGTATGTGTGTGAGAGAGATTTCTTTTTTCTTTTATTCTTTTTACATTCAGTCCTCGTGCTAAACATTTTTGTCATCCGTTCCCAGAGAAAGAGAAAGAGAGGAGAGAGAAATAGATAGAGAAAACTCAGGAACTCAGGAACATAGAGAGAGGGGAGGAGAGAGAGAGAGAGAGAGAGAGAGAGAGAGAGAGAGAGAGAGAGAGAGAGACAGAGACACACACACATACCACACACACACACAGACATAGACAGACAGAGACACAGACAGTCACAGACAGAAACAGAGACAGGGACCAGAGACAGAATCCACGTTACAGAACTTTTAACCAAAAAAAAGTGTGGAAACTCAGCAGACCAACAATGCCACTTTCAGGCACACGTCAGTGGCCTACATGGCTGACTGTCTGGCTAGGTGGCTGGCGAACATGCACAGCACAGTACAGTACAGTACAATACATACAGTACAGCACAGCACAGTACAGCACAGTACAGCGCAGTACAGTACAGTACAGTAGGACAAGTCATTACAGGAAGCCCTTGCAGTTCCAGATCAGATGGTGCCCTAGTGTGGCTGTGTGACCATTCCCCATACACTTGCTTGTCTCTGTAGATAGTCAGTGATTCCAGGGCGATTCAGTGACTGTTTTAAGAGCTGGTGGACAGAAGACGCGTGCACTTTTCGTGAGAGTTAGAGAAAAAGGAGAGTAGGATCGTAGTGTGTTTGTGGGGCGGGTAGGGTGGTGGGGAGGGTATGTGTGCGCGCGTGCGTGCGTGCGTGTGTGTGTACGTGTGTTGACATATCTCTATGTTTCTGTATCCGTCTCTCTGTCTCTGTCTGTCTGTCTCTCTTTCTCTTTGTCTCTTGTCTCTCTCTCTCTTCTCTCTCTTCTCTCTCTCTCTCTCTCTCTTCTCTCTTCTCATCTCTCTCTCTCTGCTCTTTCTCTCTCCCTCTCCTCTCATCTCTGTGTGTGTGTGTGTGGGCGCGCGCGCGCGTGTGTGTTTACATTTGTATTTGTAAAAAACTGTTAATTGTGCGCGTGTGTATGTTTACATTTGAATTTGTAAAAATCTATTAATCGTAACTGGCTGCATGCGAAAGAATAGGATGAATGAGAGCGCTTTGATTTGTTTTTTGCAAGATTTAGCGCTGTATAAATTCCATGTATTATTATTATTATTATATACATGTGTGTGTGTGTGTGTGTGTGTGTGTGTGTGTGTACCAACGTGTACGAATGTGCCTGTACATACGCACGCACGCGCACGCACCTACTATATACATTCACAAAGTGTTTGTGTTCAAGTACATAATTATGTGAGCGCGTGCATACCTACAGGAACACAATTAACTGCATGCGGATGCATGCACGAGTTCAGGGCGAACGTGTTAGTAATAGTAAGAGACCGTACCTAAAAAAAAGTTCAGGCTGCCGAGCTCTTTGAGTGTAGGACAGAAAGTGTGCAGCTGGATGAAGCTACTTACAGTCACCGCCACGTCTGTTGAGAGACGCTGTGGGCAAGGTGAGGAGAAGTCATTAAGGGCTGGAACCTCGAGGTGGCTAACTTCACAGTTCTTCAGCCTGGCTTGGTGGCTTCTTTGCCCTCCCCACTTCTCTGTACTGCATTGACCCATAGCCTAGTCAGCGAGTGACCAATTTAAAAGCTAAGCGAGAGAGAGAAAATGGAAAGAAAGATAGATAGATAGATAGAGAGATAGATAGAGAGAGAGAGAGAGAGAGAGAGAGAGAGAGAGAGAGAGAGAGAGAGAGAGAGAGAGAGAGAGAGATGCACCTCTTTGGGAGACAGAGGGAATTTGTTGAAGATAGTGGTTGTGGTTGCAGTTGTGTGTGTGTGTGTGTGTGTGTGTGTGTGTGTGTGTGTGTGTTGTGTGTGTGTGTGTGTGTGTGTGTGTGTGTGTGTGTGCAGTTGTGTGTGTGTTTGTTCGTGCGTGCGTTTTATGTTATTTTATTTTTATTTTATTCTTTTATTTCGAGGATAATGGATAAGCATTCATGTGCTTATTTTATCCAGTACCCATGTATATACAGTTTTGTAAATTTTGTCATACTTTCCCACCGGCACAGAATTGCCTACTCTTCCGAAAAGCGGAACGGGCTTTAATGTGTGCGCATGATGTTCTGCGTGCGTTCGCGCACGGGACCTCGGTTTTTAGTCTCATCCAGACTTTTGGGGATTGTGTAGTCCGCAATCATGTTAACTCCAGAGGGAAAATTCTCTTGAACGAGATTCGAACCCGGGTCAGCAGATGACGCATACATTAGTCTAACCACCACGTTATCCCGCCCCCCTAGAGGGAGAGAGGGAGAGGGAGAGGGAAGGAGAGAGAGAGATGAATCTATTTTGGAAGACAGATGAACATAGTTGACGATAGTGGCGCTGTGTGTGTGTGTGTGTGTGTGTGTGTGTATGTGTGTGTGTGTTTTATGATGAGAGAGAGAGAGAGAGAGAGAGAGAGAGAGAGAGAGAGAGAGAGAGAGGAGAGAGAGAGAGAGAGAGAGAGAGAGAGAGAGATTTCTGTCTTGTTTCTCTTTTTGGAGAAGATTTGGGCACAGCATGCAGATCGTATCTTGTGAAATGAGGACACACTCAAGAAATATAACCGTTACATTTTTGTATCTTGAATTTCAATTTCATATCTGCATGCACTGGCTTTTTAAAATCTTTTTGCTTTTGTTTGTACGCTTTTTGTGTTTAAATTCTTCTATCCTGACCTGAATCTTTTTTAAGGATACTCTTTCGTCCTGTCATTTATGCTCCTCTCTGCCATTATCATCATCGTCGTCGTCGTCGTCGTCATCATCATCATCATGCGATCGGATGCGTGGGAATGACTTGAATGTACGTAAGCGCTTTGATTTGTTGCTTTACAAGATTCAGCGCTATATAAAGTCCAAACCTTATCATTATTATTGTGATAACCATAATCATCATCATCATCATCAGCAGCAGCAGCAGCAGCAGAAGCAGCAGCAGCAGCAGCAGCAGAAGCATTAGCAGTAGCAGCAGCAGCAGCAGCAGCAGCAGCAGCAGCAGCAGCAGCAGCAGCAGCTATTCTGTTTCTGTGTGGGTATGAGAACTCGGTTCATTCATATTCTCCTCAAGATTATTTGACGGAGAGAAGAGTCAGTACCACTGTCAGCTCCCAGAGAAAATTGGTGGATCTGTGGTCTAGAAGTAACCCACCAGCCTACAAAGCAAGAAGTGTGGGTTTGATCCCCGTTTGTACCTGGAACTCCCCCCCCCCCTCTCTTATCAACTAGACCTAGAGTGGTTACCTGGATGCTAGTCTGTCAGATGTAACGTTAAACCGAGGTCCCATGTACAACACGCATTCACTCCACATAAAAGAACCCACGGCAACAAAATATTTCGGTGGAAAAATTATGTATAAAAAAGCCACTCGATAGGGAAGCAAATACACCTGCAGATAGGAATATATAATAAAATGGGTGGCGCTGCCTCTTATGGCTGCTCTTTCCCCTCGTCAGCGCCTGGGCTTTATCACAGTTCTTGATTAAACCATTGACGCTGGGGGCAACAGCAAGGTGAGAGGCTGTATGACCAGTGGCTTTCCCACTCATGGAATTCCACTTTACAGCTTAGTCTTTAGTGATCGACTATGACTCTCTGACTAGGAGGCTAAATGACAGTCCTTAATATGTGCTGCAGCCCTGGGAGCTGGTTGGCCTTTGGAGAGCATCTCCAACGCTGACTGTCCTTATGCCCACTTGGCCGAGAGAGTGGGGATGTGCTGTGGGCAAGGCATCTCCACTATAATAAAATTTCTGCCCAGTTTCCAAAACAGCAGCTGCTTCCTCTGCTGTTTTGGAGGTCATCGTCGGACACGACGGACAAACATACAAATTACAAATATACACAAAAAATTCCAATGAGAACCAGACGTCTGTGCGGAGACTCAAACCCACGACCAGCAGACCATGGGTTGACGCCATAACCACTAGGCTATCCCACTCCACTTAACAGTCATAGAAGAGAAAGAGAAATGCAATATTGTTGTTATTACTTTGGCGCGAGCGTCAGTCACAAAGAAAACAAGATCAGCACGTGTATGAGACGTAAGACTGGCACGATATTGGACACACCGTCAAAAGTTCACAGTTGCCTGGTACTGGCAATTTCTTTTTTGTAACTGGAAAAGAAGTGAAAAGGACAGAAGAGAAAAGTTAAAGACAAAGAGGAAAAACGAGACACGCAAAAAAAATGCGTTCTACGCCGTGCTTAATCTGAAGAAAAGGAAAGTTGAAGTATGTGTCAGCGTCTCAGAGTTGGCATTCATGAAAGATAGGAATACGACAAGGCACGTTGCTGTGTCCCTAACTGTTCGCATCGTTGTTGGTATCTCGCTTTCTTTGTTTTCGTGTCGGTATCGTATTGTAAAGATATGTGTGCATAAAATTCGGGATGCTCGCCCCGGGGAGAGTGCGTCGCCTCTGGAGTAGCGCCACCTAGAGTTTATATTTGTCCTCTCTGCGTATGTGTGTTTGATTCCATTTGAGAGTACTTTTTTTCTTCAGAACTTTTGCCAAGAATAAATATCGTGTTACTTCAGGGGTTTTTTTTTAAACTTCTGCTAAATGCCTGTTAAATATGAAACATCGGTTTTTCGACTCGTCTTAAAGAGTAACAACCAGACAAGCGCTTGTAGTATAGTGGATGGGGAACAGTTTGGCTTCAGAAGAAAATTAAACCTGTCTATTTGGATTTTTGTTGTGTTTTGTTTTTTCTTTCCTTGGCTAGGACAAGGTTCACGACTGGTGAGGTTCTGGGTACGTGGCCGTTTTAACCCACCAATGATGTAGCCGCATTCCGACTTCAGGGACAGCGTCTAGACACGACACCCCTACACATGCGTTTTTAACACCCCTATACATGCGTTTTTAACACCCTTATACATGCGTTTTTAACACCCCTATACATGCGTTTTTAACACCCCTATACATGCGTTTTTAACACCCCTATACATGCGTTTTTAACACCCCTATACATGTTTTTAGCACCCTTACACATGTTTTTAACACCCCTATACATGCGTTTTTAACACCCCTACACATGCGTTTTTAGCACCCCTACACATGTTTTTAGCACCCTTACACATGTTTTTAACACCCCTATACATGCGTTTTTAACACCCCTATACATGCGTTTTTAACACCCCTATACATGCGTTTTTAACACCCCTATACATGCGTTTTTAAGAGAGAAACTGTCATCTGTTCCTACCGGCACAAATTGGCTTGCTCTTTCGAAAGGCGGAACGGGTCGTTAATGTGTGCGTGACACGATCTAGGTACCTCCGCACCAAAGGACTTGGACAGTCTCAGTGGAACAACCTGTTAGGAGAGTGGAGTTAGTACCGAGGTTAACTCCGGGGTAAAAATCCCCTATACAGGGTGCCTCTGTTGTGGCTTAATCCCAGGCCGTCAGATCACGAGTGCAACGCCCTAACCACTAGGCTATCTTGACCCTCCGTGTATACATGTCTTAAAGTATATATTTTGTTCGTGTAGAGTGAAAAATGATGGTAATTATAGGTGGGTATCATAGCATGTGTGGGTGCGTGCGTGTGTGTAGGTGTGTGTGTGTGTGTGTGTGTGTGTGTGTGTGTGTGTGTGCGTATGTGCGTGTGTGCGTGTGTATATGTGAAAGCAGAAAAACCAGCTGTGCTGACTTTTATTTGCTAAAAAAAATGCAGAAACCTAACTGAAGAAAGTGACAATTTGGGCTGGTTGATCTCCTTTTGAGTTTTTTCTCTGCCTTTTTTTCTTTCCTCCTATCCTTCCGTTTTTCTTACTTTTTTTCTGTCTCTCTTTCTCTCTTCCTTTCTTCCTTTTCCTGTGTCTGTCTGTTTTGTCTTTTCTTCCTTCCCTTTTTCATTTCTGTTCTTTTTTCCCTTTTTTCTTTTCTTTCCTTTCTTTTTCCCTTCCTATTTTCTTCCTTCTTTCTTCTTTCTTTCTTTCTTTCTTTATTTCCTTCCTTTCTTTCTTCTTTTCTTCCCTTTTTCTTTCTTTCTTTTTTTCTTTCCTTTCTTTCTTCCTTCCTACCTTCCTTCCTTCTTTCTTTCTTTCTTTATTCCTTCCTTCCTTTCCCTTCTTTCTTCTTTTCCTTTCTTTCTTCTTTTTTTTGGGTTCTTTTTATTCGTTCTTTCCTTCTTTCTTTTTTATAACTTACTTTTTTTCTTTCTTTCTATCTTTCTTTGTTTCTTCCTTCCTTTATTTCTTCCTTTTTCCTTCCCTTCTTCTCCTTCCTTTTTTTGCTTTCTTTCTTTATTTCTTTCATTTTTTATATTTTTTTCTGTATGTCTGTCTTTTGTCTTTCTTTCTTCTTTCTTCATTCTTTTCATTCTCTCTGTCTGCCTGTCTGTCTGTCTGTCTTTATTTCATTCTTTTTTTATGTATTTCTATTCTGTCGTCATCCTGTCTGTTAGGCTCTGGTTTTTTTTTTTTGTTTTTTATTATTTTGGGTTTGAAGGTTTTCTGTTTGTTAGTTTTGTTAAGGTCATCGTAATGTTGTTGCTGTTGTGGTGGTGTGGCAGAGGTGCTGTTGACATTACATTGTTATTGCTGGTATTGTCATTATTGTGATTGTGGTTTTGTTGTTATCGTTGCTTTTTCTTCCTCTGATTCTTCTTCGGATATTTGTTCTGGTTTTGTTCTTCTTTTTTCTTCTTCTTCTTCTTCTTTCTTCTTCTTCTTCTTTTCTTCTTCTTTTTTTTTCTTCTTCTTGTTCTTGTTCTTGTTCTGTTCTTCTTTTCTTCTTCTTCTTCTTCTTCTTCTTCTTCTTCTTAGTATTTTCTTTAATTTCTTCTCTTCCTTATTTTTACTATACCTTCTCCATCTCCTTCTCATCCTTTTGCCCATTATCCTCTTCTTTTTTTCCCTTCCTCCTCCTCCTCTCTTCTACCTCCTCTTCTACCTCCTCTTCTACCTCCTTCTTTTCTCTCTCTCTCACTCCCCTCATCCTCTCTCTCTCTCTTCTCTTCTCTCTCTCTCTCTCTCTCTTCTCTCTCTCTCTCCGCTCCCTCCGCCATCTCTCTCTCTCTCACTTCCTCCTTCCTTCTTCCTTGACTTTCTCTGTTCAACTTTCTACGTGCTCTTCCACGCAAAAGCAAATACACAAAAACAAAACATTCCAGGGAAAACCCCCCAGAATTTGGTGAGAGAAATGCGTGGGCGACTTTGCTGCAGGCCTGAAAGATTACTCGAAGAGAAGTAAGAGAAATAAGTAAAAAGGGATGTCGTGGCCAAGGATGCTTAACGCGTTTGTAATTAAGACAGCACTAGGATGTCGTGGGTATGAGGGGTGTGATGAGCTGTGAAGTGGATCTTGCGTTCTGTCCTGAAGCTGTTCCGACTGTCGTGCTGTAAGGATCGTTTCTGAGGATGGGATCTTGAAATATCAGCTGAAGGGAGGGGAATACATTTGGGGATGCTAATTTTGATTTTTCTTTCTTCTTAATCTTCTTCTTAATCTCCTCCTTCTTCTTCTTCTTGTTCTTGTTCTTGTTCTTCTTGTTCTTCTTCTTCTTCTTTCTTTCTTCTTTCTTCTTCTTCTTCTTCTTCTTCTTCTTTTCTTCTTCTTCTTCTTCTTCTTCTTCTTTCTTCTCCCCTCGCAATTTTTCTTCGCAGTTCTTCTTGGCAAGTCTTCTTCTCCTTCCTCGCAATTCTTCTTCGTAATCATCATGGCAATTCTTCTTGTTCTTTTTCTTCTTGTTCTTGTTCTTCTTCTTGTTCTTCTTCTTGTTCTTCTTCTTCTTCTTCTTCTTGGCAAGTCTTCTTCTTCGTCTTCTTTGCAATTCTTCTTCTTCTTTGCAATTCTTCGCAATTCTTTGCAATTCTTCGCAACTCTTCCTCCTCCTCCTGCTCCTCCTGATCGTCCTATTTTCCTTCTTCTTCTTCCCCTCCCCCCCCCCAAACTTTTTTCATCTTTTGTTTTGTTTTTCTCCCTTCCCAACTTTGTCATCCACATAATCATTTGAGTAGAAGGGAAATTCTGGAGGGGAATTGCTAAGGCTTTGAGCGACAGAGGAAAAAGAGAGAGTATTAAGAAAGAGAAGAGAGACAGCAAGAGACAGAGAAAAATGGGGCACACAGTGAAAAAAAGAAGAGATGAGAGAGAGAGAGAGAGAGAGAGAGAGAGAGAGAGAGAGAGAGAGAGAGAGGTGAGAGAGAGAGGGGACGTGTGGGGAGGACGAGAGAGGGAGAAAGAGATACGATGGAGAGGGGAGAAATTGAGTCGAGAGAGAGCGAAGGCAAGACAGACAGGCAGACAGAGACAGAGAGAAAGAGAAGAGAGAGACAGAGACATGATGACATGATTTTTTTTTTAATATCGAGGATAATGGAATAAGCACTCATGTGCTTTTTTACATCCAGTCCCCGTTCGAAAAGCGGAACAGGATTTAACGTGTGCGCAAGATGTTCTGCATGCGTTCGCACACGGGGCCTCGGTCTATAGTCTCATCCGAAGGACTTAGAGAGAGAGAGAGAGAGAGAGAGAGAGAGAGAGAGAGAGAGAGAGAGACAGAGACAGAGACAGAGACAGAGTGATAGAGAGAAGGGATAGAAGTGAGACAGAGGCAGAGAGAGAAGAGTGGGGTGGGGATCGAAAGAGAGAGAGAGAGGGAAACACAGAAAGGCAGGCAATAAGAGAGGCAGACAGAGACAGACAAGTCGGTCAGATAAGGGAGGGGAGAAAACTGGAAAATACCATCTAATGGTGTCAGAAAGCCTGATGAATCTGCGTGGTTGACTTGCAAATGGCAGGAAGTGGCCAACAGGACAAGGGAAATAATGCTCATCCGTCACCAGACAGCCTTTTATCCCCCCCCCCCCCCCCCTGCCCATAACCCCCGCTTCCATCCACTTCTCTGCTTTCACATCAGTGATCAGAAATCCGCCATGGCCCAACAGCCCACTCTCTCCCCTCCCTCTGTAGAAAAGTCTTGCCCCCCAAAGGTTTTTGTTTTCACTTTCTCTTCCCTAGTGAAAAGCCAGATCGACAAACAGCCATCTAAGGATAAAAACACAATGTCTCGCTGGCATCCTGGTGGTATTAAGATATGATTTTTATTGACTCAGTAATGCTTTTGTGTGTGTGATAATGGAGTTTTGTGGGAATTGAGAGAGGGGGGGGAGGGGGAGAGGAGAGAGAGAGGGGGGGGGGGGGGGGGGGGGAGTGAGGCGCAAAGAAAGTAAAAGAGAAGATAAAGACAAAGAAATAAAAACGACAGACGTGGGTGGGTGCAAGTGTGTGTGTGTGTTTATATGTGTGCGCGTGCGCGCGCGCGTGTGTGTGTGTGCGTGCGTTCGTGCGTGTGTGTGTGTGCATGCGAGCGTGTTAGTGCGTGTGTGTGTGAGAGTGTTTGTGGTCGCGCGTGTGTGTGCGCGCGTATGTGTCTGTGTCTGCGTGTGTCTTAATCTGTACGTTAATTGTGTATGCGAGGACGTGCATGTGTGTGTACGAGTGCGTGCGTGCACGCACATACCCTCAAAAATGGCCCACCCTTCAAAACTGCCAAATACTCCAGAACCACTACAAGAAAAGTGGCAAGGCTTACAACAACAACAATATTAATAGTACCTAGGTAGTAAAGGTGAGAAACACAAATACTCGGCAGCTATGCAGACAGATCATCGCCACACTCCTTATCTACACAGCTGTCAGTCAAGTAGCAGGAATATAATATTATCTATAGATTCCTTGTGCTTACGAATACCTAGATTCAGCCAGTCCACCGTCGGCCGTCGCGTTTTCTGTTTCTGGTCCATCGATTTGGAATGGCCTCCCTATCTCTATTCGCCAAAGACTTTCTTATGACACTTTTAAATCTGGCCTCAAGACATATTTGTTTCAAACCTAAGATTTTCCTCTCCTGTTTCATTTCATAGCTATCCCTGCTTTTCGACAGCAAAAAATTCCATCACCCTGCCAAAGTGTATAACCTCTGTGTGTGTGTGTGTGTGTGTGTGTGTGTGTGTGTGTGTGTGTGTGTGTGTGTGTGTGTGTGTGTGTGTGTGCGTGCGTGCGCATTTGGACTTGTTAGAACTATTACTTGCTATTGGTTGCATGACTGTATAGGAATGGGTTGAGTGCAAGCGCTTTGATTTGTCTGTACAAGATACAGCGCTATCTAAAATCAATTTTATTATTATTATTATTATTATCATTATCATTATCATGATGATGATGATGATTATTATTATTATTATTATTATTATTATTATCCATCTCCTCCAGCCCTCACAGGCAGAGCTCGTAAAGCTACGTACGAATACATCCACTCTTGAGGTGATGCTGATAGAAGAATTGAAATAAGATGATATACAAAAGATGATAGACGGTGCTGTTGTTCAATACAGGATGTGTACATACAGGGGTACTATTGGAGTTGGAGGTGTGATAGAGCCATGCTTGGCGTATGCATGTGTATGTTGAAAACCAATGTCGAACATCATTAAACCTCTGTCTGCCTCTTGTGTTGTGTGTTGTTGTGTGTGTGTGTTGTGTGTGTGTGTTGTTGTGTGTTGTGTCCGTCTGTCTCTCTGTCTGTCTGTCTGAGTCTTTGTCTGACTGAATGTCTGTCTGTTTGTTTGTCTGTCTGTCTGTCTGTCTGTCTCTTCTCTCTCTCTCTCTCTCTCTCTCTCTCTCTCTCTCTCTCTCTCTCCTCTCTCTCGCGGATGAAAAAAAGTATGCGATTGCTTATTCTGTTACCCTTGGAAAATAAAGATTCAATCAAAGATTCATTCATTCATTCATTCATTCATTCATTCATTTATTCATTCATTCATTCATTCACGCTCTCTCTGTCTCTGTCTGTCTGTCTGTCTGTCTGTCTGTCTGTCTGTCTGTCTGTCTCTCTCTCTCTCTCTCTCGTCTCTCTCTCTCTCTCTCTCTCTGTCTCTCTCTCCGCGTTTCGTTTTCCATTGGCGAGGATTACTATTTGTACAGTGTTCAATTTTGTTTGTGTCCTTTTCTTGACTTCGATTTCGGTCCTACCCCCAAACACCTATTGTAATGGATTGAAAAACTTCTCACAATAAAATTTTTGTCATTGTTATTGTCTGTCTGTCTCTGTCTCTGTCTCTCTCTCTCTCTCTCTCTCTCTCTCTCTCTCTCTCTCTCTCTCTCTCTCTCTCTCTCTTCTCTCTCTCTATTCGTCTTATTCATTTTTCACCTTCACCTATCCATGCTATAGACTTTGGGGCGCCACTGAAATTTGCTACAGCTTCTTCTTCATCTGTTAAAACAATTAAAAAGGTTTTTAAAACAAATCAATTTTCTTTATTTCTTTGAAGACTCAAACAAAAAAAGTTTCCAGTCTTTCATCAGGTCTCACGTTTCCATTTGTCTGATTTCTAGATCTCTCTCTTTGCTTATCCTTGACCATTTTCTCTCTGGTTTTCATTGCCATTGCTCTGCTTTGCCTTGGATACTGCGAACATTTCTTTAACTTCCATGAACCCTTAGTTGTCTTTCCTGCTCAGAGATTTGAATTTTCAGGTGTGTTGAATATCAACTAGACAACTGTTGGTTATAAATGCTTTTTATTCATTTTTTGCAAGACAATACGAGGTTGAATCTCGTTAGCGATGGTGGATCGTTGTCAAGTATCGCGCTTGTCTAGAAAGCGAAAAGTCCGGTTGTATCGTCTGGTCCTGAAACTTTTTCCCCTCCATTGACCATGATGGTGGTCTGCTGCTAGTCTTTGGATGATGACGATAACCCGAGGTCCCGTTGAGTTACAGAAACTTATGCAGCGCCGAAAGTACCCCGCACAAGAGAGTTTCCTGAAAATTTGAAAAAAAGCATCTGATAGGGAAAGAAATACAGTTGCAGACAATAAAAAAGGGTGGCCTGTTTGGCACGTCTTCCCTGGGAGAGCAGCCATTACGAGAAAATCTCGTGACTAAGTGGTATAATGAATAAATAAAAAATAAATGTATGGTGAAAAACAATGTGGATTTAAAAGAAAATGATCTCCCAAGCCTGTTAGATGTTCGTGGTTGTGGTGTGTGTGTGTGTGTGTGTGTGTGTGTGTGTGTGTGTGTGTGTGTGTGTGTGTGTGTGTGTTGGTGCGGTGTATGCCTGTGGATGTATTTTATTGTATTGCATTGCATTGTATACCACTTTAGTCAAGGCAGATTTCTCTGCGTGAAATTTGGGTTGCTCTCGCCGCAAGAACAGTGCCACCCTTTTTATTTCTTTGTTTTTTCTCGGTCTGCATGTGTATGTGTTTTTCTATCAGAGTTGCTTTTTCAACAGAATTGTGCCGGAGACAACTCTTTTCTTGCCGTGGGTTATTTTGGTGCCCTAAATGGGTGTTGCACACGGGATCTCGGTTTATCGTCTCATCTGAAAGACTTGCACCCAGACCCACTACTCATGGTCTAGTAGATGGGGTAAAGTTTTGGTCACAAACGGGGATCGAACCACCACACCTTTCAACCCTGATATTTTGCTTTCTAGGCAGGTGCTTATCTCTAGACCCCCGATTCACCATAATTGTGGTGTAGTTCAGGCGTTTCAGCCATTTGTAAGATCGATTGAAAGAAATGTACATTATCGTTGATATTATTAAAGAGGAGAAGAGGAGGAAGTATACCACAGAATATGCTGCTAAACTAACTAATAACTTCTTTTAAAAAAAAATCTTGTATCTACGGGAAACAACTGGAATGTCTCCAAATGTCTGGAAAGTATGTGTGCTGCTTAATTTCTCATGTACAGACAGGTTTTTAAAAGCCTGCCTAATACGTTAAAAGCTCTCTGGGGAGTGGACAAGTAGGTTCCTTCAATATGCATGAAAATCGTCTTATTTGTCAATATCTTTCATTATCACAGGGTTGATGGGATTATTGGAGATGAATTTTTCATAGACGTTACGTTTCAGATATTACTGGCATTTCCACTAACTCGCATTTTCATAGCACACGTGCAAACACACCGACACACACACACTCGTGCGCGCGCGCATGCATGCACATATACAAACATGCACGCACGCATGTACACACTCGCGCACACGCGCGTACAAAACACACATACACACACTAACATATTTGCATTTTCAAATAAAATCAACGAAGAGCTCTATTTCAACAAATTACCAATATTTTTTGTGTCTTACTAACACTCACACATACACATACACACACACACACAAACACACACACACACACACATATATATATATATATATATATATATATATATATGTATGTTATATATATATATATATATATATATATATATATATATATATATATATATATATATATATATAGATAGATAGATAGATACATATATGTGTGTGTATGTGTGTCACAGAGAGACACACACACAGAGTATAAGAAAATGATACAGACGGAGAGACAGAAACAAAGAGATAAAGACAATGAAACAGGTACTGGGTACTAAAACTCACAAAAAAACAGTAAGAAAACAGACAGACTAACACACTGTACCAAAAAAAACCCTGCATAAAAAAAGAAGAAAAACGCTTTTTTTCTGAAAAAAAAGAAACCCCACAACCTAAAAATCACACCAAAAAAAGTTTGCAGTTCCTAAATCTGTTGGCTGTCCTGGCTCTATAACTTGTATTCTCCCCCAGCAGTCCCAAAGACTACAGCAGTCAGGACACGGCAGTGCAAAGCAGTTGGTTAGTGGACTTTGGGGGTGAGGACATAGCAGGCCCAAAGTCTTCTCTCCCCGCTCCCCACTCTGTCTGGTGGGGATGCCGAGCTTCAAAGGCCTGCTGAACGAACGACAGACAGACTATCACGAGAGAACGTGTTAGGGAACTAGAGAGTGGCAGGGGTTTAGGAAATATTCAACTTTTTGAAGGGTGTATGATGGGGACAGGACTGGGAGGATAGACGTTTGCTCTTTGAAGTGTTCTCTTTGAAAACAGAAGGTAGATCAAATGTGTGTGTGTGTGTGTGGTGGAGAAGAGAGAGAGAGAGAGAGAGAGAGAGAGAGAGAGAGAGAGAGAATAACAATAAACAAGGACCTCCCATGTAATACATATTGGACACACACATAACATTCACAGAAACATGATATAGGAGAAAAGTTCTTTGAAAAATTATAAGTTTTGAAGAAAAAAACCCTGGTAAGGGTTTTTTCTTCACAATATAAATTAAACTGTTAATTTTTTTTCCACTTTCAAATAAAATTTTTTTGTTCAAACTAAAAACAAGAGTAGTCCTCTTAAATTTTTTTTCTCTTTTGATTTAATGCAGAACTTGTGTCCGTTTGTTTAAAAAGTTATGTAAAACTTATTTTTCGGGTTTTGTTTGTCTTCTTGTTTTTTATATTTGCTTTGTTGGGCTGTTTTATTATTATTTATTATTATTATTATTATTATTATTATTATTATTATTATTATTATTATTATTATTATTATTATTCCTAATCTAAAAACAAATGATTCTAACAACATTTAGTTTTGCTTTCAAGTATATGTTCCAGATTTCCGTGCGCATGCTTTGTAAGCTTGTAGTCGGTTCCAGGTAGGTGAGTGGATGTTGGAGTTTGGGCAGCTAAGCATGCCCAGCATGCATTCTCCTACCCGGGGAAGAATGAACTCAGCCAGTTTCAACTCGCCCTGGAGCCACTGCCTATAAATCAATGCATTCCATTACATCAAGGACTTTTCAAGAAGTTGAAAGGAAAGTCAAATGAATTCTAGTATGATATAGCCACGGTTGTTACTGATAGATACACACAAGTATCCTGAGCATGTTTCACGAAGAGCTAGATCAAGGCAGCCCGGAGACAGATTGTGCATAAAGGTCTCGCCAAGTTATAAGAGATACTTGCTCTGCAGCACGAGGCTAAGAGAAGGAGAAGAAAGGCTGCAGCCCAGGCAGACAGACCTGTGTCAGACTTCATCTGTGCCCTCTGCCATAGAGACTGTCTGTCATTCCCGTGTCAGACTGGCCAGCCACAATACGACGCTGTACCAGAATGAACACCTAGAGCGCAACTCCATAGTCTTCCGAGACTGACGGTAGCCAAGAAAGATCAAGACAAATGTGACAGACGAGTCTCGCAAATGTCTTGGAGGATCATCTAAAGGTAAAGATAGGTGCATTTACCATGGCAGGAAAATACTGAGAAGGCGTGGCTGTAGAAAAACTATCGAATCTAGGTGTTGAGGCCTTCAAAACAGTGAGGAAAGAAGCTACAGAGGACACGCTCTGTCGAAGGAAGGCATCGGCTTGGCGTGATCTGTGGTCGGCAAGGGGTATGGACAGTACGAATGGATTGGGTTGAGCTTTGACTACTCAGAATCTGCTTATCCAGGATTTACTATTTCAAATCTGTTCTAGATTGTGCCACTTCAGGATTGATCTTTATATAACCACCAAAAAACTTTAAGAAAATTACCTTCTTATGATGCTCGGACCTAAAAACAACAACAACACACCCACATAAAAAAACGAGCCACCAACAAATTCAGTAATAGCTACAGGCGCTACCCAAGGAGACAGCTCAAATTGAAAAGAAAAATCTACCGTGACCAAATAAAATGAAAAAAGGAGATAAAATGAAAAACGAGAAGGGGTGGATGGGGCCTACAATGCCCTCTGTATCCAGTCTAGATTATGTGACCTGTTCCCGTAAAAAGGTAAAGGTAAAGGAGTCCCATAACCTATAAGGTCGTAGGGGAGCGAGGCGTCAGAGACCTCACTTCTCTAGGGCCAGCATATTGAGGGCGGCGCCCATCTCCTCTCCCTCGCTGCTTTACCTTCCCTGACCCTAAAGAGGGCAGGTACCCATTTACAGCTGGGTGAACTGGGGGAACTGTACTGAAGCCAATGCGCGCAAACGGTCACCCATCCAACTGGTAACCACGCTCGACGCTGGGGGAAAGCGAGTGCTCCGACCACTGAGCTATCCCGTCCCATCCCGTCCTGTTCCCGTGCACTCCTAAAATAACCCCTGCTTTTGCTCTGCGACCGAGTTAACCGTCAAGAACATAATGTAGGCGTACTTTACCACTAGACACATAACTTCTATACAGAAATTATCTTCAACACCAGGACAATTGCGAAAAAGGTAGTAGCTAAGTCATATAATAAGAAAAACATTGATACTATAGTCTGGAAAAACAGTCTCTCTTGATTTCATCGGGATACGTGGAAAACACTAAAGTTCAGAGGTGAGGAAGGGACGGTCACGCAATGCCGTGACTCTGGTACCTACGTTAGATGCCGACCTCCCAGTGGCTCCCCTGATCCATCAACCCAGGACTGTGACCATGTGGGGGCTGTGCCCTGGGACCACTGAGGCAGCGGTAGTGACCTAGTTGGAGACTCCAATTCGCGATGGGAGACATACTTTCCCGCTTCTGCTGGGAGCGCTAGCACTCTCTGCCCAAGCAACTCACGCACATATCATTCTGTGCAGTGCTGTGTTTTCCTACTGATGATGCTCGATCTTTTTATTGATGTCAACTGTCGCGGATTTCGGTTTGTTTGAGAGTACTTAAACCCCACCTGAGTGTGGAGGCTATGCAAGGGTTGCCACCTCGTTAGAAATTGAAATATTTTAGCAATAATATATTTACTAACTGTCCTATTCCTATCCGTCTTCTTCAACGCCACATTTTAACCTACAAAAATACAATAGGGATATTGATGTTAACCTTTTAATTTTTGAAGGCAGGTAACCCTTGAACGTGCTAAAGATTTCAAATCTACCGCTGAATTTATCATCACCCAGATTGGATCACCAGTTTTTGATTAATCATCATCCAGACACAAAACATAAAATGACAGACACGTCAAATTGTAATTATAAAAGGATATTGATATCACAGATAATGAGGAGGAAGGGGTGTGTGTGTATCAAGACTTGGTCGACAAAAGGCAAGAGAAAGAACGAGGAAGGCAAAAAAGAACAAAATGCATGACAAAAAAGAAGGAAAAAGGATAGACGAGAGGGAAAATTTTGCAGCGAACTTTCAGGAGTTCTAAATTCTACAGAGATTAATTAAAAGTATTCTCACTTCTTTACAGTGGTTTATATGAGAAGAAAAATTATGGCATGGTCTACTTTTTAATCTCGCAATCGGTAGTGTGTGTGGCATGCACGCGCGCGTGCGTGGGTGGGTGTGAGAGAGAGAGAGACAGTGACAGAAGTAGAGAGACGGAGAGAAAAGCACAGTTTATTGCCATAACATTGTGCAGCTTATTTGTCATGCATCGCAAACAACGAAATCAACGGTTATAAACAGAATATTTTTTTAACCCAACTAAGCCACATCAAACAGTGTCTTTTTTACATCTGAAGTGTCACAATGGTCCAGCAGTGTCACTGTTGAAGCAAGTGTGCTGTCAGCCCAAGAAGAACAGAAGGAGGCCATGCACAACGTCCAATTTCCGTTCAGCGCCTGTCGTTTTTCTTTTAAAAAAAATATTGTTAGTCTTCCAAGTCCGTCTGCTTTTCTATATAGTGTATAGGATTTGTCGTGCCTGCTTTTGCTCTTTCAACAGCATGGGTTTTTTAACTTTCGTTTTTTTTAGATAGATAGATAGACAGAGACAAGAGACAAAGAGGGAGAGAGAGAACACTGAACAGTGAAAGTAATTCATTCCCATTAACAATACAGTATTTTGGCAAGGAGCACAGCATGAACACAGTGTGTGTGTGTGTGTGTGTGTGTGTGTGTGTGTGTTTTATGTATGTATGTATGTATGTATGTATGTAATGTATGTATGTATGTATGAATGTATGTATGTCTATCTGTATGTATGTATGTATGTATGTATGTATGTATGTATGTATGTATGGAGAGAGAAATATATAGAGAGATGAATAAAGGAAATAAACCCCCCACGTAAAAATAACAAGTCTGAAATTGGATCTTATCATCATAGTAAATGATTATGTCTGTTCATTAGACACTTCTCTAGTAAATGTGGTCTAGTGGTGAATAGAAAATAAATCAACGAGAAAAGAAAGGCAGCAACCCTGGACGTCCTTTTTGTTTACAGACTGGCTGTCAAATCGTTGAAACACTACAGAACTGCCCCGTCAAGACACTTGTCGGTGTGTTTGTTTTCTGTCTATGTTGACCACCTTTCCCCCACAAGTCACAGAGTACAGCAGGTGTGTTAGAGAGAGAGAGAGAGAGAGAGAGAGAGAGAGAGAGAGAGAGAGAGAGAGAGAGAGAGAGTTCTGATTAGGATGTTTATTCATTAGGCCATAGCCCATAAAAGAAGAAGAAGAAGAAGAAGAATGATAAATGGAATTTATACAGCGCTATATCTTGCAGAGACAAATCAAAGCGCTTAAATGAAGGGGAAAGTGAACAAAAAAACCCCAAATCATTAAAGTCATTCGAACAAACATACAATCAACAATAAAGAGAGAGAGAGAGAGAGAGATAGAGAGAGAGGTGTGTGTGTGTGTGTGTGTGTGTATGTATTAAACATTAAGAGAGAGAGAGAGAGAGAGAGAGAGAGAGAGAGAGAGAGAGAGAGAGAGAGAAGAGAGAGAGAAGAGAGAGAGAGAGAGAGAGAGAGAGAGAGAGAGACCGAGAGAGTTGTGTGTGTGTGTTTGTGCGTGTGTTTGTTTGAAAATCAATATGTAAGAGGTCTAGCTACGCGACTTTTAAAAGGAAAACCCCAGGATTAAAACGATGCTGTAGTGGCCAGCTGATTAACAGGCTGCCTGTCCATTAACTACGTCGCGCCATTAAAGAGGGCCCACCTTGTAAAAGTACCTGAATCTGTCGCGTTTTCCCCATCCAACATGTTCCTTTCTTAGTTTTCTCATTCCATCCTGGTTCCCTTCTCCAGTTTTCCCCTTTCCAATCTTTGTCCTTCACAGTTTGCCCCTTTCCAATTTTTTTCTTTCCCAGTTTTCCCCTTCCCATTCTCTTTCTTTGCAGTTTTTCCCTTCCCATTCTCTTTCTTTGCAGTTTTCCCCTTCCCAATCTCTGTCTTTGCAGTTTTCCCTTCCCATTCTCTTTCTTTGCAGTTTTCCCCTTCCCAATCTCTTTCTTTGCAGTTATTCCCTTCCCAATCTCTTTCTTTGCAGTTATTCCTTCCCAATTTCTTTCTTTGCAGTTTTCCCCTTTCCAATCTCTTTCTTTGCAGTTTTCCCCTTCCCAATATATCCCTCTCCCGGTTTTCCCCTTCTAAACATTTTTTCTTTCTCAGTTTGCCCATTTTTAATATTTATCCTTTCCTAGTTTGCCCCTTCCCAATGTTTTCACTTTGCAGTTTGCCCTTTCCAATCTTTTCACTTCCTAGTTGCCCAATTTCAATATTTCCCTTTCCCAGTTTGCCCCATTCTAACAAGCTCCCCCCCCCCCCCCCCCTTGCGCTCATTTCCCTCCTTCCCCTTCTTCTCTTCCACCTGCCCAACATTGTCCCTGTCCCACTCTGCCCCTTTCCAGCCTTTTCCATGTAGCTCTTTCCGAACAGTTCCATTCATTTTTTGTCTGTTTGCTCATTTTCTTATCAGCTACAGAAGCCATCCAAGAAGCATGATTATTTCAGGTACACTGAGATTTCTCTGTAATTGCTTTTTGTTTTTCAGGCCCAAAAGATTCGTCAGATATCGATGTAAGCATAGATGTCAAGGCCCACATTAAAATGCTGCTATACTTTAAAATGGTATGTTTTCATCCGTTATGAACTCCTAGCATAACAAACTGTACTCTCCATCTTAGGGGGAAAAAAACCCCTCTAAATTCAGAATATGGCTGCCTATTATAGCTAGGTATTCATAAACGTTGTCCTTGTCCATAGCTGGTCCGTTTTCCGTTTTGATTAGTCCATTTATATCTTCGTTGTTTCTCTTGAGCAATTGTTTATCCACTACCGGCTAGCTAGGCCCGTGGTCAGTTTCACCAGAGCCCCGTTAGCCAGCATTACCTGTTTCCACCGTCCTACGACGGGGACGAGGGGTTGGGCTTTAGGAGGCTTGCTGGTAACGTGTGAGATGAGGTGCTTGAGGAAAGCCGTCAACAAGACCAGGAGAGACAAGATAAGAAACGAGGTGATCAGAGACATGGTAGGAGCCACCCCGTCCTACACCATATTGAACAACAACGAACCAAGTGGTTTGGAGCACCTCACAAGGATGCCGCCAAACCAGCCAGCCTTGCGTGCTTACAAGTTGAGGCACTCTGGCACGAGGGCCAGAGGAAGGTAGACCCAGGCGACGCTGGAGTGATTCCGTGGCAGAAACACTGAAAGTCCATGGATTGTCCCTCCTCGAAGCTACCCGCCTTGCTGCAGACAGACAGTTATATCTCCCCGCGACGCCACAGAGTACAAGCGGAAGGAAAAAGTAAACGTAAAATATTCATAAACAGCCTCACACGCACACTTCTCATCCAGTGTGTATCTACCGGCCCACCATAACTTCCCAGAGTGCATGTTCTGGGTGACCTCTCGGTTGTTGATCTGGGAACGCCCAACAACGACTACAGTCATTTTCCGAAGGCCGTTTGTATGCAGATTGGTTTCAGAACACTGAGAAGAGTGGAACAGGAAGAAATGGGGCTTCGTTCATTCACCTGGCAGTGTAGTGTATTAAGGCACTGGCTGGTGTGCTGATGAAAGTCGTTTAGGAAATACCCCGGGAAAGGTAAAAAACAGGGGGATACAGGACTTTTGACCCCCCCGCCAAACCCATTTAAACAAAAAGGAAAGGGTTGGAGAGAAGACGAGGGGAAAGAGGGGAAAGGGGAAGGGAGAGGGGGAGGAAGGTAGGCCAGGGAGGGAGAGGATTGTGGAGAAAAGAAAGTAGGAGGCCTTAAAGCACCAGTTTGCTCAGACAACAGTATAATCCCCCCAACCCCCCCAAGTCCGGGAAAAGTTTGTTTCTATAAAGTAAAGAACTTTTGTTGTTTCTTCTTCTTCCCAGATTGGGGGTCGGGGCCCCGCGTTTTCGGAAGAAAACGACTAAACCGAAGCCGTTTTTTACACGAATTTTTAGCACGAAAAAAACAGGAAAAAGGGGTTTTTCCCCTGGCAATTTGAAAAAAAGCACTCGGGTGGGAAAAATTCGCTAGAAAAAAAAAAAGGGTAAGGGTTCGACGCTGGGCCCTGACGGTCTTGACCTCTAGGGAGGGGGAGGGGGAAGTAGGAGAGAAAGGGGTGAAAAGGGGTAGAAAAAAATCTACCTTTGATTTGTTCCCCTTTTTACAAGTTTGCCTTTTAAAATTAATACTTTTCTTCCTTTTTCTTCTTCTTCTTCTTCTACTTTTTTTCTTTCTTTCTTTCTTCTCGTTCTTTTTCTTTTTCCTTTTTTTTTCTTTCTTCTTTTTTCCCTTTTTTTCTTTCTTTTTCTTTCTCTCTGTCTTTCTTTCTTTCTTTCTTCCTTTCTTCCTTTCTTCCTTCCTTCTTTCTTTCTTTCTTTCTTTCTTTCTTTCTTTTTCTTCATTATCACCACATTATAAAAGGCATCAATATCATTAGTTACTGATTAGAAAACATTCCGTCAATGGCTAAAGTTGAACATGAATTTACCACTGGCTTGTAGCTTAAAAGAAAGTGAAACAAAACCATGTTATGGATTTTATAAAAAAAAAACACTCAATTTTTAATATACAAGCTTGAAAAAAAATGTCAAATCCATTAAAGTTTTTTTAGAAAGGGAACTCGTTCTCGACATGTAAAACTCTTAGAAAAATAAACTGAATTTAAAAAAAAAAAATACATGTGTGTGTGCGTGCGCGTGCGTGCGCGTGCGTCCGTGTGTGTGTACGCGCACAGGGGCATGTTCATTCATGCGCACGCGTGTGCGAAAGGACGCGATCGCGTGCCAAGAAAACCCCGCGAATTTCTCAAGAAACGAGCAATATTTAATCGTCAATCTGAACACCGACAAGGCCTTGAACCAACAGTACAGGGGGTAACAACGGTGAAATGCGTAAACCGTCCTGTCACTACCACGGCCACCTTTCCCCGCCACCAGCACTCGCCTTATCTACACGGCTGTCAAGCAGCATGGATGTCACTCAGTCTTGGTCGGTCTCAGTGCTACAGCTCGTAATGCTACGCTTAAGCACAGCACCGTACTTACTCTGCACGGGATGCCAGCGAAATCAGAATGAAATATATATATATATATACACACACACACTGACCACACCATTGTCCTAACGCGATGCATAGATCAAGACAAAGTGTACTAAGTGTACTCAGTACTACTGTCGGCTGATAATATATGGTACTAGCGATCGAGTGGACGTATATCTATGTTGATAATGGCCAATAATTTGGGATATGTTTGGGTAAATTTTTTGATTCCTTTGGGATTTTCCTGTCCTGTTCTTCTTTCTAATGTCGTCTCTGTCGTTCTTTTCTCTCTCTCTCTCTCTTTTTCTCTCTCTCTCTCTCTTCTCTCATCTCTCCTCTCTCTCTCTCTCTCCTCTCTCTCCTCTCTCTCTCTCTCTCTCGTTGACTTAATTATATACGTGCATTGTGTGATATTATGAATTTGATTACCGTCCTTCTTATCAGTTGTGCCCGTATCAACAAAAACCCAAGTAGAAATTATACAAATCCAAATTCCTTGTGGTGTCGATCTTGAATATTGTTCCTGCAGTACCTTTTTTGATGAAACTATCCTGCATTATGTGTTATCCATTAATAGCATCGAATACAGCTAGGTTTTCAGCCTATTAACATGTCTTTTGAAAAACAGCCACCTTCAAATGCTTCAATAAGCTATGAATGTCGTGGTATGGGGGCAGTTCAGTCACAGTTGCTACTTGGGCAAGTTCTCAAGCAGGTTACAACGCATATAACCATATTCTAAAGTAAACGTATTGAGAGAGAAGGAGAGAGAGAGAGAGAGAGAGAAGAGAGAGAGAGGGAGAGAGAGAGAGAGAGAGAGAGAGAGAGAGAGAGATTTTTTAGACTTCAGATCTCAACTCTTACTGTAGAATGGTGGGCATACAGTGTGGGCGTATGACATAAGTGTTATAAACTTGTTACTATCAACGGTATATATATAAAATATATAATTTTTTATTATATATATATTTTATTTAATCTATCTATCTCTCTCTCTCTCTCTCTCTCTCTCTCTCTTTTATATATATATATAAAATTTAATTATATATAATATATAATATTATATGTGTGTGTGTGTGTGGGGGTGTGGGGTGTTAGATAGTATAAACTTGTTACTATCAATGTGCATATATATACATATATATATATATATATACACACACATATATATATATAATTATATATATATATATATATATATATATAATATGAGAAATAATGTGTTAGAGAAACAGAAAGAGAGAACTTGAAAAGTAACTACAGAA
The DNA here is from genome assembly GCA_028751875.1 of Rapana venosa. Lineage (NCBI taxonomy): Eukaryota > Metazoa > Mollusca > Gastropoda > Neogastropoda > Muricidae > Rapana > Rapana venosa. Next base: position 47,108,325 of record CM054153.1, read on the forward strand.
AGACAAAAACTGAGAAAAAAAAATCCCAACTAAAAAAGACATGGCAAAAAAGTTTCCGATTTCCTTTTCAATCTTCATATTCCAAGACTTTCCATGAGCGTAAGAAGACCACAATGACAACCAGGCGCCGAAGTTGAGTACGCTGGCAGAAGTTTTAGGTGAGGGAATAGAAGATAGAACAAGTTTCCTTTCAGTGCCTCCGAATCTTGTCGTAAGGTAAAGTGTAACTTCAAAGGCGTACAGGACACAGTCGAGTCAAACTGCCAGAGAGTTACCAAGGACAGGAAACTCAGGAAAGTAAGCTGTGAGAGGAGCTAGCTAAGATGATGCTTGACTTCTGGAGAATATCCCGATTGAGAGTAGAACAGGTGTTTAATCTTTGAAGAATTCCTGTGAAATTGAGAGGATGAGAGAGAGAGGGAGACAGACATACAGACACACAGACAGACAGGCAGACAGAGACAAAGATGGTGGAAAAGTATGACAGACATGCAGAGAGGCACGCAGTGTGTTAAAAAAGTAAGGACTGAGGAGGAGATTACTTTTCTTGTCAAGAGTCAAAGTCGGAGCCTGTGGAGAAAAAAGATTTCCAGTTTCTATTTCTCGCTTCACGTTTCATCATTTTTCGTTAGAACCAAAGACCACTAGCACAAGAAGGCAACACGGTTAAGATGGTTTTTCAGAACTGTGGTAGCAGGGTGTGTGTGTGTGTGTGTGTGGGTGTGTGTTGTGTGTGTGTGTGTGTGTTGTGTGTGGTGTGTGTGTTGGGGGAATGGGGTAATAGAAGAAATCAGTTTCCTTAACGTGCTTCCTTCCTACTCATGACTAATGGAGGAACCCTATCTTCAAAGACACCGTGAACACCACAGATTGAAGGAGCGAGTATTACGAAAGACACGAAATGAAGGAAGTAAAATCGAGACTAGGGTAATGGTGATATTTCACTTCTGGAGGATGTTTGATGAGGACTGACGGAAACTAAGGACTGATTGGATTGGATCCTTGAAGTGGTCGTATAAAAATCGGTAGAGATAGAGAGGGGAGAGAGAGAGAGAGAAGAGAGAGGGGGGGGGGAAGGGGAGAGAGAGAGAGAGAAGGGGGGGGGGGGGGGGGGGGGGGGGGGGGGGGAAGGAAACCGCAGACACGGAAAGGCAATTAAGGAAAAAAAGAAAAAAGAAAGGGAAGGAAAAAAGAAAGAAAGAAAAAGTAGAAAAACAGTAAAGTATAAATGTTTTGGACACAAATTGTATTCACAGAAACGTCGTAAAACTAGAAATAATTATTTTGGAAATAAAGGATAATAAATTTGAAGAAAAATCTGTTACAATTCTTGACACTTAAATTATAGGGGTTTTTTATGGTCGGGATGGCTGTGAAAAGAAAATCCCCGGAGCTTATCTTTTCCTCAGCAGATATCATTTTTAAGGAGATAGTCTGTTATTTTCTTCAGTTTTGAACAATCAGTTTCCTTTTTCAGTTTTGGGCTTTGTTTATTTGCTTGGAAATTATTTTCTTTTGTTCGTGATCTGAAAGAGCTATCATTTCTGACAGCGCGCGTTCAAGTCTTTAAACTCGGTTTTACGGGTTTCTGAGTGCGTGCTTTGCAATATCGAAGTTATTCTGTGGGTTTCATGGTTGAAACAAAGCTGCTACTCCTTGGAAGCATGCATGCTTAGTTTGTCTAATAATTTCAAGATGCACTTCATGACAGGGGCACTAATACTCCCCGAACACTAACTACGCCGGATTACACTTCCCACTTTCACTGCACTACACTGAAACTGCACTACACAAACACTATACTAACACTACACTACAAAACACTACACCGCAAACAACACACCACACTGCACCCCACCACACCACACCGCCCACCCACACCCCCAACCCAAACCACCCCCAAAACCACAAACACCGCACCACACCACATCCCACCCCTACACTGCATTCACACCCACACCACAAACCACACTTCACCACACCCCACTATACCCCACTACACTGCACTGCACTACACCACACCACACTCCACTCCACTGCACCAGGACTTTAACCAAAAATAGTTCTTTGGGCACTGCACTGACCAATACACCAGCCTGTTCCATTTGCGCTGGTCGTGTGCCAATGCCTAGGTCTCGGCAAAGCTTTCGGGGATCTGTTAAATGATGCTGTCCACTCTTCCTTTCTGTGTCTGCTTACAAGCATATATATATTTTTTTTAAAATGCAAACAGGTTGTGGGCACTAACTCACTTCCTTCCAGGGGTATTATTTTGATGTACCTATCAAGCGGTGCCAGACTTACACCCTCCCCTGCCAGATTTACCCCCAGCCTGTTCCACACCGTGCCTCGCAGTAGTCTCTTCTTTATGTGGACATCGAATGGCACCGAAGGCATGGGCTTTTGAAGTCAGGCTTTTAGGGGCTTGTTTACGATCATGTCTGCCTGTGACCTGGATAGTGAGCATGCAACAATGCACGGACACACACACACCGCATGCCGAACAACAAACATTTCACACCAGCCGCGCCCTACACACACACAACACACAACCCCACACACACCACAACACCCCCACCACACACACCACACACACACACGCTGAAAAGAGAGAGAATGAGAGGGAGAGGGAGGGAGAGAGAGACACACACACTCACGTACACATACACAAACAGAGAAACAGACAAAGAGGGTGGTGGTGGTGGCTTAACTTTGGATATCTTTTTGTATGAAGTTTTTACATCTATTGCAAGAGGAAGATGGAGCAGGGATAGGATTACAAAGTTATATATGTTCCATTTGATAGTTTTGCTTGAGCAATGGAATCAGAGACACACACTTGCGCGCGTGCCCACACACACATACACGCATTAAGAAATTTTGTTCTTAGAAAAATGGCTTGATAAAAAAAAAAATGGATTGCTTATTCAATGTACCATCTAAAAACAAAAATTTGACTTGACTTGACTTGACACACACACGCACGCATGCATACTCACACATGCACGCACGCACACATAATTTGTTGAAGACAACAAGCAACCACAATAACAATTAAAAAAATAATAAAAAGGGCAGACAGACAGCCCTTATTATCACATTTAACACAAAGGATCCGGCACTCACTCTGTTGTGTTGATTTATGTCATCATTTATTGGGATGTTGTTTTATTCCATGTCATTTTATTATGTTATGTCTTACTTAATTTTATCTTATTTATTCTATTTGTTCTAGGGATGCTGTTTTATTCCATGTCATTTTATTTTGTTATTTCTTACTTTAAATTTTTTCTTATTTATTCTATTTGTTCTAGGGATGTTGTTTTATTCCATGTCATTTTATTTTGTTATGTCTTACTTTAATTTATCCCTTTTTTATTCTATTTGTTCTAAGGGGTGTGTTTTAAAATTATTTCAAAATAAAGGGTTTTCCTTTCCCTTTTTACCCATAATTTTTTTGGCAAGGGGTTACTTTATTTCCCATTTATTTTTTGATTGTTATAATCTTACTTATTTTTAATCCATAGTTTTTGATTCAGGGATTTGTTTTACCATGTCATTATTATCTGGTTGAAATCTTAACATTTACTATTTAAATAATTGAGTCTAAGGGATTTTGCTAAATTATTTCAAAAGAAAGAATCTCCCCCCCGTAAGCCTTCGTTTGGAAAATTCCCTTGGGAAATTCGAGGTACCCTCACTTAGCCTTTCCCCATCAGGAAAACCCCGAATGTCATGGAAGGACAGGTACGGATATTGGAAACCAAAAGAAAGGGGAAAGGTAGACCTTTAATTTAGGCCAGAATGATATGAAAGACAATGGGAAAAATCCGACAACACCTTCTATAGAAGGAAATTCAACACCAAGATGCATATTAGAGTAAGAAACTCAAAGAATCCCAAAAAGGGTTTCGAAGAAAATGCAGATCCCTAAGTAAAACTCAGCGCAGATTTCGGACATTGAATAGTACAGATTTTCCAGCTGAAAGTTCCGGTTGAGGGTGGAAATTCGAAAAAGGTAAACCCTGAATCTCAAAAACCCCGAATTAAAAGGAAAACCTCTTCAAAGGGAAATGGAAGTGAAAAACATTGATTTAAAAGGTAAATTGGAAAACCTCAAAAGGGAAAGGAAAAAAGCCTCAAAACATGGTTGACTCCCGAAAGGTGGGGAAAGGAAAGTGACGGTGACATAACCGAACAAATAACCCCCATTCTTTAAATCAGCGAGTCCCAAACCCCGGGATGTGGAATGATTCTTAGGGAAAACAAGAAAAATCGCAAAAGAAAACCAAAAGGCTGGACTGTAAAATGAAGAGCAGATAAATAAAACTCAAGGACAAACCCTTCGGGAAAATAATAACAAGTTATGCACAAAAACAAAACCCCCATAAGAAGCAAAAATTTAGGTTTTTGAAAAAATCCAAAAGGAAAAAGAACTAAAGTTCAAATACAGAATAATAATAGGTAACTCCAATTAAAAGAGGAAAAAGGGAAAGATGAAACCAACAAAATTGGCCATTAAATAGGAAGAAATAAGAATGATGGCTCAAAAGGAAAATGGGCAAGGACAAAAGGGGAGAAACAAATGGTTGAAAAACATAAGAAGGCTGACATGGAAAAGTGGTAAGAACCCGGAAAAATGATTCATCTGATCAAGAACGTTGTAATTATAAATCTTGTAAGTCCATGCAAAAATCAGACTGTGGAAGTATCTGAAACCCGTTTTGACAAGGGACTAATTGAAAAAAGTTGTCAAAACAAAAAGAACACCAAAACACTGCAATGGAAAATGGCACAAACTGAACGAAGAAATCAAAGAAAAAACAAGGATAAAGTTGGAAAAAATTCGATGCTAGAAAAACTCACCAAAACAGAAAAATAATGCACTGAGAAAATGATCGCGACAGCAAAAGAATATACGCAGTTAAAATAGAAAGGAAAAATACAAAAGTGGGTGAGCCCCCCAAAAATTTTAAAACCCCAAAGGAAAAAAAAAAAACCCCAAAATAAGAAAGAATTAAAAAATCGACAAAGGAAAAAAATTTAATTTAAAAACCCAAGGAAAAAATGGGTCCAAAAACTGTCTGCAAAATTGGGTAATTTAAAAGGTGAAAATAGCAAACCCTTATGCTGGAAAAAATAAAAGATTTCGAAATCCTCAAAAACATATTTAAAGCGAGAGATTGGAATATACTCATAAAAGAAATTCTTACACAGGTGGTCTCTCGAAGAAGTTTATAAGGAAAGAGGTCCACTCCTCCTATTACACCGAAACCACATAACCCTGGAAAAAAGTGGGGGTAAATACCCCCCAAAAAAATGGAAGGGAGGACCCATGTTGATATCCCAAATAACATACAAGGCAAACCACCCGCCCCCCCCCCTCCTGGATGAAGTGGGAATAGCAGTTCCACAAAACTCCAAACAAAATATTTCACAGGAGGACCGGACATTAAGAGCCTTCAGGGGAAAAAAGAACTGAACAGAATGTGACCAATAAATCATTGGCACCTCCCTTCTTCGAGAACATGGAAAAAATGAGAAAAACAAAACCCCCAAAATTATCAAAGAAAAAGGATTAACAAGACAAAGGCGGGGTCCATTTCAAAACATTTAAACCTCATGGGAAAAATCCACCGGTCCAGAAAAACTTACCTCTGCTCATGGACCCCCATTCAAAAAGTACAAATACGCCTCCCTATGCTGATAATCCTGAAATTTATACACAGAAAGATTTTTGATCCCCCAGAAACATTTTGGAACAGAGGAGCCAATTAGAAAATCGGGAAAATGGACTTGTCACATTTAAACCAATCTGAGGGTTGGACCCGGAGTTTTCCAGTCACCCCTATATAAATTTGGCCCCAAAAAAAAATGCATATAGGAAAGAAAACCCAACAAATAGAAAATCATGGGAAAACTTTAGTTAGGTAAACATCACAACAGATTCCCGAAGGGCACAGGTCCTTATTGGCCCGACACGCTAAAAAAATCCCCAAAGAAACAACAGTAACAAGTGAAAGCGAAAGGAAAGGGATTACAATTTTTAAGCAAAGAAGCAGAATCATGGGGATTGAAAAGCTGATACCCCTGAACATAGTTTTAAAGAGGAGAACAGACAAATTTAAACCCACCATTAAAAACCTGGGTAACCCACATCCTACCGGACGCAAGGTTTGGGAAAAGAAAAAAACAAAAGAAAGGCAAACTAAGGGGACAACAAAACAGGAATCCCTACCAAAAGAAAGGGGTTAAAGCCAAGACAAAGACATTTTGAAAAACCTAGAAGGCCATTCCTGGTGAAAAACCCGGGCCTAGCCAAACAAGAAAGGTACTCGAAGCATGGGAAATGTGTTCATCCGGAAATCAATGAAAGTCTCATGGGCCAAAAAAAAACCCCAAATCCCGAAAGTAATGGAAAAGCCGACAAGAATCCCCTTCTCCCCAAGAGAAGGACAGCTCAAATCGCCTAAATTCAGGGCTGAAAAAGTACTGAAGAAGTTTGGAGGGGAAGCAAATCTGTGCAAAAAAGAGCAGAAAGAAAAGCCACAAAATTCCCAGACCGCTAAAAAAAATTCGCAACGAATAAAAAGGGCACCAACAATGAGCTCATGAGAGGGACCGAGAACAGGAAGAATGGAGAGCCATGATCGTCGATGTCTGCAGGACCAACCGGACACTTGAAGAAGAAGAAGAAGTTCTAGGATGTTGTTTTATTCATTCATTATTTGTTATATCTACTTTTATTTTAGCTTATTATTCTATTGTTCTAGGATGTTGTTTTATCCAGTATTTATTTTGTTATACTTACTTTATTTTATCTTATTTATTCTATTTGTTCTCTTCTAGCTTCTTTTATTTTATTCTATTTTATCTTATTTCATTTCTTCTTTATTTTTTACTTTATTCTTTATTTTGTTTATTGTATCCTTAGCGTTTGATCAAATCCTATTTTATTTTATTTCATTTCATTTCATTGTATTTCATGTTAGGTTTATATGACTCACGGCTGTTCAGACTTATAGCCTGGTGCAGGGGCCACGTTTCTCTGGAGTCCTGTGTTTCAGGTCTTGTTTCATAAACCGAAAGAAAGCCATTAGTTTGGGGTTTTTTTCAGCGCCAAGCTTTCTTGTAGATTTAGAAAAAAAATATCACGTCGTCGCTTTCACATACACGAAGTTGTTTGTCTGAATGAAACACATTGCCCATACCCACTGAGTAGGGAGGGGGTATAGAAATAAAGATAGATAGAGAGAGAGAGAGAGAGAGAGAGAGAGAGAGAGAGAGAGAGAGAGAGAGAGAAGAGAGAGAGAAGCAGAGACAGACAGACAGAGACAGACGCAACTAACACAAACACAGACAGACATAACTTTGCTCTTTCATAATAAAAAATCAACACGATGAAGACAATCACTGGTTTTACGTTCCATCATTTTCTCCCCTTATGTGATTCTGGTCTCGCAACACATTAAAAAACAACAACCTCACATGATTATTCATAAAAAAACAACAAATCGTAATAACCAGCCACTCCTACACAGGAACAATCATCACACATCAAAAAAGAACAAATCAACTAAAACAAATATTCAACCAGAACACAAAACAAACACATAGCAGCACCCAACAAGCTAGATGAATCGGCTGTCTTCAGAAGATAACAAACCACAATGCCAAAAATAATAACTGTAGTGACAGACCTGGCGCCTCTGGACGGAGGGGGAAATGGGGTTCGACATCATAGCACAGACATGAGTCAGCCACAAGCTCGTTCTGTCTGACATGCACAATATCACCTGATACTAATGGTGAGCTTTGTTTGTGTGCGTGGTGTTCTTAGTCCACGATGCAGCAACGTGTGTGTGTAGTGTTAGTGGTTTGTGTATGTGTGTAGTGTGTGTGGTGTGTATGGTGTGTTGTTGTGGTGTAGTGTTTGTGTGTAGTGTGTGTGGTGTAAGTGTATGTGTGTAGTGTTGTGGTGTCGGTGAGTATATGTGTTGTGGTAGTGTGGGTGCAGGTAGTATGTGTGTGTGTAGTGTAATGGTGTGTAGTGTATGTGTGTGTAAGTGTGTGTATGTGTGTGAAGTCAAGTCAAACTTATCTTTTATTGAGGGTAACAAATTAAGTTTACACAATTTTTTTTCATCCTACCCTCACAAAACAATGAAAATAGAGAGTTGTGTAGTGTCTTCTCAGTCAAGGAGCACCCATGTGTATATGTGTGTGTATATGTGTGTGTGTTTTGTGTGTGTGTTGTGTGTGTGTTAAGTTTAGATGAGCGATCTTTTCCTTTGTTTTATATTGTATTTATCGTATTCCACTTTCAGTCAAGGCAGATTTTGTTGCCTGAAAATGTGGGCTGTCTTTCCAAGGGATAAGCACACTGCCAGTAGTTCTACACCACCCATTTTCCTCTACTGATTCCTGTTTATGAGTGCTGTGCTTGTTTCCGTATCGCTGTGGCTTTTTTTTAGCAGACTTCTTCCAGGAACCAACTATCGTATCACTGAAGGTTCTTTAACATGCACTATAAGTATGCTACACACAGGACTATACATCCAGATTCCCTAGCTTCAGGGTCTAATGGATGACAGCAAAGTCCAGGCTTTACATAGTGATGACGGACGCTATAGCCGAGTGGTTAGGATCGTTCCACTTCAATCCCATGGGACGATGAAGTCGGGTGTCGAATCTCAGCGGTGTCTAGTGAATTAAGGTGGGGATTTTACGATCTCCCAGGTCAACTTTTAAGTCCAGACATGTCAGTACCTATCCCCTCGTGTGTAACACATGTAAAAGATTTAATACGCACGTTAAAGATCCCGTAATTAGTGTCAAGCGTTCGGTGGTTGCGGAAACACGAACACACCCAGCATACATACCCGAAGTCGGAATACGGCTACCTTCATGGCAGGGGGGACACAACTGGTGTCGCATACGCCAAATGTCAGCATTGGTGGGTGAACCTCGAAGCTCTTGCCGAGACACGACATAAAAGAAAGCTAAGGTCTCGAAGCTGCGGGACTTTCCATTTGTATAAGTGCACATGGTGTTACCTTAGACCAACGTAAGACACGTGATGGCGGTGTTGGACTTTCGTCGTTGCTGTAATGGGTTTGTCTTTGTTCTTTCAGCTTTATTAGGGCAGTTCGTGGTGTGCTGAGGTTGGTTGTTGTGTTGTTGTTGTTGTTGTTTGTTTCGGTTTGGTACAGTTCCTCGGCTAGAACTCCGAAGTTCATCAATGGTAGATGTTTGCGAAGGCGGACCCATCACCATCACCATTAAGATAGCCACATTCCATCTTCAGGGAGTTTTCTTTTTGTTATTTTCGCATTGTTTATTTCTGCGTTTATTGCTGTTTGCTATCGTCACGGGCTCCTCCAGCTTGACATTCTGTGGCTGCCTAAAATATGCACCCTGTCCTCCCTCAGCCCCACATTCGAAGTAATTATGAGACAGTGAGTGCGCACTTCGATGAAAAGTTTGCGAGGACGACATCTTTTTCAAATGAACAGCCGTACTCTACTTCAAGGATTTTCTTTCCGTTAGAAGAGAGTGCAGGTTGTATTGCTAAGCGCTTTGCGATCATGGCTGAAGTATTGAAAATCTCAACACAACATATTTTTACACACATAACAACATTTAAGTGCATCAGATCTACTTAATCAACCTTGTATCAATAACTGGCAAGCTTTTTTGGCCTGGGTTCTTGATTTATTTAGGAGTTTTTTGTTTATTTGTTCTGCCGATTACAGCGTGTAATTTCTTCTATTTCACTTCGACATAGATCATTGGAGATTTAAAAGAGGGGAAGAAAAATATGCAGTTATTGAGTTTAATGTGCCAGGACCTGTATGGATCAGTTTCCTTGTGTACAGTAACAATAGCTGTTTTGAGATAGTGTAAAGTGAAAAACAAACAAAAAATCCCCAACGTAGCCCTGTTCAATGAAGTTTGATTACAGTGAAAATAACATTTCTGTTTACTGACGCTTGGCTGTAGCTGCGCTCTCAACTCCTTTGTTTGCTTGTCTTGTCTATCTGTTCAATGTCTGTCTTTCTGTGCTGTCACTGACGATCTGTCTGTCCTGCCTCTCTGTCTAATGTCGATCAGTTCTGTCTCACTATCTCTGATGTCTGTCTCTGTCAATATGTCTGTCTCTGTATGTTCCTCACTTTCCCCTTTGTCTCTGTTCAGCTGTCTGTCTCTGCCCCTCCCCCCTCAATCTCTCTCTATTATAACTATGTAAGAGTGACGAGTATGTGTGTTGTTATTCTTGTCTGTCTCCTATTCTTTGTCGCTCTGTCTCTTGTCTACCCCGTCTCCCTATCTCTCCCCCTCTCGTTCTTCTTCTCCTCAAGCCGTCTTGTCCTCACTGATTCTTGTTCCCGACAACCTCTGTCCTGTCTCCCTCTAAACGATCAGTCTGTCTCTCCTATCTCTGATGTACTGTCCTCTGTCAATATTCTGTCTCTGTTTGTCTCTCTTCTCCCCCTTTGTCTCTGTCAGTCTGTCCTGTCCTCTGCCCCTCCCCCCTTCTCCTCTCTGATTATATCTTTTCTAATTATACATTTGTGTGTGTTATTCTGTCTGTCTCCTCCCCCCCCCGCTAAAACACACCCAGGCGTCCCCCCTCACTGCTGGTTTAGTGAATTATGTGCTGCCATGAACAATTGTAAGTTCGACGAATATTTATCATTCTGAATAATACATCACACCACATAAACAAGATTCCAGATTGTAATCAACCTTTGAACTTACATCTATCTCTCTACTCTCTCTCCCTCTCTCTCTCTCTCTGCTCCGTCTCCTCTCTCCTCTCATCTCTCATCTCTCTCTCTCTCTCTCTCTGTGAGACCGGGATTAAATAAGCACAGGGTGCTTATTCGAGTTATCCTTCGAAAAGAAAATAATTTGATTTGATTGATCTCTCCCTATCTCTCTCTCACTCTCTCCTCCTCTCTCTCTCTCTCATCCATCTCTCTCTCTCTCTCTCTCTCTCTCCTCTGTATATAATCCAACTATTATCCCTCACTCTCTATCTTCCCTGGCTCTCTCAGTCTGGTCTGATTCTCTTCTCTCTCTCTCACTCCTCTCTCTCTCGTCTCTCTCTCTCTCATCTCCGTCCTCTCTAACTCTCTCATCTTCTCTCTCCTGTCTCCTCTGACTCTCTGTCTCTCTCTCACTCTCTCTCTTCTTTCTGTCTGTCTCTCTCTCTGTCCTGTCTGTCTCTCTCTCTCTACGTCTAACACACGAATGGAACAGACTTTAAATATACAACAACAACAACACAACAGTCACACACACACAGTCCACACACACCGTCACACACACATCACACACCCACCCACCCACACACACACAAAATTTTGTAAGGAATGCATTTAACTTCATCACTAAAAATATAGTGAACTTAACCCCTTCTTCACGTTATAAACGCCGAATCTATTTGGAAGGACGCCATATAACAAAAATATTGGCAGTGCAGGCAACTTTTTAAATATCGATCTTCCCTTGAATTGTTCAGATTCTTTTAAACTATTGTAAAAACCTTTTTTTACCTACATTTTCTGACATTCCCCTGTAAAATGTCTTTGAAAATCAAAGCTAGCCTTTGCCATTGCCAGATGTTTAAAGCATAGTCCCACATTGATTATTTTATTTAGTTACATTATTTGTTATTTCATGTACCACATTGATCAGTGTAACATTTTGCTCCTGTTTCAAAGTCATTATCATTACTTTTCTAGGTTGGTTTGGGATGGGGGGGGGGGGGGGTAGGTGTTAGTTTGGTGTGTGTGTGTTTTACCAAAATACAAACAAACCCCAACACATGCTATTTCTTAACCTTTTCTCCGTCCACACCTTCTTCTCCTTCTTTAACTTCCACTATACTACAATTTTCTCTCGATCGAAAATCACTTAGAGTGAACAGACTTTAAATTGAAGACAACAACTACAACACACCACACACACACACAACCACTTCACCACCACCACCACCACCACCACAAACCACCACCACCAACAAACAAACAACAATCCCTAACGCCACAACTCACCTAACCATCCTCCCTCTCTCTCTCTCTGTGTATAACAGGCCCATCTTGCTTCCACGTGTTGCGGGTACCTTCGTAGGAGGAGTTTTACCAGTGTGTGACCTTCGGTCGTACAAGGAGGACTGGCCAGAGGCAGGTGTACTCTTGGCCTCCCTCCCCTCTATTCGTCCTGCCCCTCGTCATCATCGGCACGGCCTACGCCCTCATCTTCACCACCATCTCCAGGAAGTCCAAGGATGTCTCGGGTCAGTGCTTTGTCTTGGTCGTCCGTAACGTCATTGTCTTCGCGTCGTCGTCGTCGGCGTCGTCATCAATATCATCATCATTATAATCTTCATCATCATCATCACATCTTCATCCATCTTCAACATCCTCTTCTTTCTTCTTCTTGCTTCTTTCATTCTCTTCCTTCGATTCCTTCTGTCATTCTTCCTGTCCTCCTCCTTCTCCTCTTTCCTTCTTCTGATCTTGTTCTTGTTCTTGATTGCTTGTCTCCTGTTCTTCTTTCTTCTTCTTCTTCTCTTCTTCGTCTTCCCGTCTTTCTTCTTCTATCTTCTTCGGTCTTCTCTTCTCACTTCTTCTTCTTCTTCGCAATTCCTTCTTTCTTCGCAATTCTTCTTCTTCGCAATTCTTCTTCTTCTCTTCGGATTCTTCTACTTCGCAATTCTTCTTCTTCTTCCTTTCTCGCAATTCTTCTTCGCAACTCTTCTGCGCAATTCCTTCTTCTTCTTCGAATTCTTCATCGTCTTCTTTGCATATACTTCTTCGTAATGCCTCTTCTTCTTCGCAATCTTCCTTCTTCGCAATCCTTCTTCGCAAATTCATCATCATCATCATCATCATCAACATCATCATCAACATCAACATCATCATCATCATCATCTTCTTCTTGTTCTTCTTCTTCTTCTCTTCTCTTCTTCAATATCTTTATTGTTGCCTTTGTTGTTTTTGTTGGTGGACGTTGTTGTGTTTCTGTAGTTTTAGTTTTTCTGTTCCTTTGTTAGTTTATTTTTAACACCTTGTGGCAATCACATTTTCCCTGGAGAGATGCAAATTAATCTAGAGACAACTGAGGTCTGTTTGTCTTTGTAGTGAAAATGGCAGTCGCCTGGTTTGTGTATTGGCACATGAAGCCAAGAAAAGAAACATTGAACAATGCATTGTGCTGGGGGGGGGGGGGGGGGGGTGGGTGGGGGGGTGGGTGGGGGGGGGGGGGGGGGGGGGGGGGGGGGGGGGGTGGTATATCACGGTCATGCACGAACACCCAACTGTTTATAACAGTAACGCTAGGTGCGTCCCTTTAGAATTACCTCGTAATAAAGCATGATATAGAAGAAACAGAAACCGAAAATCATTACACTTACAAAAATCATTCACAGAATGGGAATGAAATACTAACTAGGGGATCTTTAATATTAGCAACACAGCTTGATTCTAAAGCATACGGGCCAAAAGATCACAAGCGTATTGACAACAGGAACTCACATATTGTCACTGACTTCAACTTCTTGAAATCGACGCTTGAAATAATTGTTTGAGTTTTCAATCGCCGTCAACATAAGAGGGCTTATGCATCACTGTCACATCACTAATGGGGACGGTATAGCTCAGTTCAGAAGCTCTTGCTTTCCCGCAAGCCAATTAAGCAGCGTCGGCGTGGTTTACCACTTGGATGGGTGACCGTTTGCGCGCCTTGGTTTCAGTATCAGTTCCCCCAGTTCACCAGCTGGAAATGGATACCTGACCTCTTAGGTCATGGGAAGGTAAAACCTCGAGTGGAGAGAAGATGGGCGGCCGCCCTCAATATGCTGTCCCAAGAGAAGTGAGGTCTCTGCCCCTCGCTCCCACCCCTACCGACCTTATGGGCTATGGGACACCTTTTACCTTTATCACAGTCAGATAACAACCCAAAGTGGCATATGTCCTTGGCCTTGGCCATAAGCAGCATGAGTGATGAATCAAACCAACCAGTATCCAAAAGAAAAACACTGATCTTTAAAAGCTTCGCTAGAGAAGAGTCCACCAGTCCCGTTGCTCATCATAACAGCATAACCTGAGAAAGCCAACCACTTGCAAACAAAGGCAAAGGTGGGTCCTGGTAGACGATGCAATCTGAAAGCCAGATACAACATTGCAAGTCAGCACATGGACCACCTGTCTTGTTCTCAATGCAAAAAACAAAGAAAAACACACACTCGCAACAACAAACACCACGCATGCACGCACAACACGACACACACACAACACACACATCCATAACTTACACTGGAGATCAGGTGACCCTACACCACGAGGACAAAACCACATGCATCCAAATTGGAAAAAAATTAACAGGAAAAAAATCTCTAGATAACTGTGCCCAAATAACGCGCGATTGTCAAAGTCTGCCCAGTCTAAGAAAATGATTTTCGTTTTGAAATATTATCCAGTAAAATACATGGATAAAATTACCACCTTTGCGGTAAGGGTGAGTGAAAAGAGAAGTATTCTGCTGTATTTCAATGACTGGCGGTTAAAATATACTGTCTTTTTTGTTGAATCTTTTCTCTTTCTCTCTCTGTCTATATGTCTGTCTTGTCCGTCTGTCTCTCCTCCCCAGCCTCCCACCCCAACACCCCCTTCACCACCCACCTAATCTAGTACGTCTCACGTACCCGCTTAGCAAGGTGTTTATCTACGCAGTACGCAGATAAACGTGTCAATGTAAAATATAACAAAAAGCCAAGTGTTGTTCACTCTCTTGACGTTCTCCGCAGATGCAAGATACGTGTCAGTGTAAAATGGAAAAAAAAGGAAACTCTGTCCACTACTGGTGTTTACAATGGACTTACTTGTGCCCAAAAAAGCTTCGCCAAATCGGTCGCAGCCCAATTCCTGAAGCCGAGGTCAGGCAGTGGTGACAAGAAAAGCTGACGCTCTGAAAGGTTTCAGCACTCAGAAAACTGTTTTGTCATTTTTCTACGGCGCTGAGACAACACCGTCAGCGGATAATTGTTTCCATCCGGACCACCTTGCATTCAAGGTCGTGTAGAACAGTCCGGGGAGAATTCATCAATTCTGTTTGACTTTTCGCATCATTACTTGCCCTGCATAAATACTGACTGACTGACAGACTGACTGACTGACTGCATTCCAGAATCCTTAGACCTTCCACTGGCTTCATCTGTTTGTTTTTGCGATGTTGTAATTTTTTTACGTTCAATTATATTTTTCTCTTTAAGGTTTGAGAGGGGTGGTGTGAGGATGGTAGGTTGGGAGAGAGAGAGAGAGAGAGAGAGAGAGAGGAGAGAGAGAGAGATAGAGAGAGAGAGAGAGAGAGAGAGAGAGCGAGCAGAGAGCGAGCGAGAGAGAGAGAGAAGAGAGTAGCGTGTGAGTTGTAGTGTGTACAAAAAACCATATATATTATGAGAGAGAAGCTGAAGAAGAACAAAAAAGTGATAAACAGAGATATGCTAGAAATACAGAAACAGAGAGAGAGAGAGAGAGAGAGAGAGAGAGAGAGAGAGAATGAACAGAGAGACAGAGACCCAGAGAGAGAGAGATAGTAAGACAAAGAGAGGGAGAACAAAGAGAAGAGATAGAAAGATAGAGAGAGAAGAGAAAGAGAAAGAAGAGAGAGGAGAGAGAGATCGAGAGAGATAGAGATAGTGTGTGTGTTGAGTTGTGTGTGTGTTGTGTATGGAGAGACAGACCGACCCGCAGATAAAGAGACAGACAGACAGACAGGCAGGCAGAAAACAGGGAGTTGAGTTTTGATACAGGAGAGGACATCTGACGCACAGTTTGTGGGGAATTTGTTGCAACATGTTACGAAAGACGTGACTGGAGAAAAAACCCCATCAATCAGTGCTGCAACCATTTTAAGAGAAGAGAAACAGCCAGATCAGCTTTTAAATGATCCATGCACCGGAGACGGTCTTCTTTTCTCGTCTCTTTTTTAAATCCTAACTTTAATGTTGTTGTTATCGTTGCTGTTGCTGTTGTTAGTGTTGTTTTTATGTTTCCTAATCTTAAAACACAGGCTGTCACCAACACTATGAGAAATCTCACTTATCACACCTTGGCATCACTTTCACCTAAGTACACACTGGATGTAAAGTTTGCCTGTATGTCTGCTCTCAGATACCTTGCCTTATAGGCAGACAGCCGTACCCACATTTCAGAGGATTACTTTTCCCTTCATAGAAGGAAGGTGCCAGGATGGTTTAAGACGTTTGCCTCCCAACAAGTAAACCGTGAGGTTCTGGGTTCGATTCCCAGCCTAGCCCTTTCTTCCCAGTTTGGCAAAAAAAATCGAACTGAATGTCAAAGTCCTTCGGATGAGACAATAAACCGAGGCCCCGTGTGCGAACGCATGCAGAACATCTTGCGCGCACGTTAAATCCTGTTCCGCTAATCAAAAGAGTAGGCCATTGTGTGCCGGTGGGAACAGATGACAACATTTTATAAAACCGCATACACACGCAAAAAAAACACACCGAAAAAAAGTCATCTGAGCGCTTTGATTTGTTGCTTTACAGGAGACAGCGCTATATAAATTCCATACATTATTATTAGTAGTGGTAGTAGTAGTAGTATTAGTATTAGTATTAGTATTATTATACAGTCAACAGGTTGTTGTACCAAAAGCTTTGTCATGGCTGAAGATGATCTAAACATGACATTTCAAAGCGTGATAACATGATAATGTAGGCCTTGCACGACACGTCACTTGCACCAATAACTGACAACAGCTTTTTGCCAGAGTCCAGAGTCATGTGTAGACTGGCATGTTTAGTCAACAAAGTGCATCTGCGTCTTCGAAATCTTGAAATAAAAAATTGTTTCCTAGATCAACCCAAACAGAATGATGTGTCGTGAAGTGTTGCTTGTGTCATCGTTAAAGTCAGCTCTGAGAAAGAATAGAGACACACCGTGTACGTGACATAAAAAGGTAAAGGAGTCCCATAACCTATGGGTCGTAGGGGAGCGCGAGGGCGTCAGAGACCTCACTTCTCTAGGGCCAGCATATTGAGGGCGGCGCCCATCTCCTCTCCCTCGCTGCTTTACCTTCCCTGACCCTAAAGAGGGCAGGTACCCATTTACAGCTGGGTGAACTGGGGGAACTGTTACCCATCAACTGGTAACCACGCTCGACGCTGTTAACTTGGCTGGGGGAAAGCGAGTGCTCCGACCACTGAGCTATCCCGTCCCCCTTACGTGACATACAATCCTGATAATTTAAAGTTCAAGCTGGATAAGATTTCGATCAGATTACTTGTTTGCATTGTCAAAAAAAACCCCACCAAACCAAGATGAGACTGCTGAGTAACAAAATTTGAATAAAAGTTCGCTCAAAGTCAAGGACATGCTGTCTTGTTTATGCAGGAGAAAACTGCTAAGAGTACTTGTTACCCGTTGTCCAACTTCCTCCAATTAACTCACCAGTCAGAACACTAATGATACCGTTTGGCGCAAAATAAGCTTTAATCTTGTTGTTATGCTATGTTGCTGATGATTGTTGTTCATGTATGTGCATTATGCAGTGTTCAATCCATGTCTGTTGAAAATCAAATAAAGAAAGATTACTTGCCGCCTTGTCCAACTTGCTCAACAATAGTCGTCATACTAATGATGTCTTTTTAGTACATCACAATATTTAAGATCATTATATGCTGCTGATCATTGTTGTACATGTTATATTCTGTAATTAATATGGTCTGTTGCTCGCAGTTTTGGAATATTTAAGATTACTTGTCGCCTTGTCCATCTTGAAGCTATTGTGACAAAAAACTCGAACACAAGCTAAGAACACGCCACCTACTTCCGACCTGGGAAAATCCCTATAGTAATCCAGGAACAAAACACACTCCACTTTCCGAGCACAACATCCCAACTAGGACTACATCTTGGCTGAGTGATGAGCTCATTAGGACAGGGCTGGACTTGTGATCGTGCAGTCATCAGCAGTTTATTTCAAAAGTCTTAAACACGTCCTCTGGCAGGGCAGGGTAGGGTCGGCTAGCTGCTTGTTACTGATGACCCGCTCTGGTGACCTTTCAGCCTGGAGTTACTACGATCTGACGTGGCCAAGCCCATAATAATCATCATCGTGGGTGTTAAGACGTTCAGTTTAATTTCGTCATTTAGTTGGTCAATTGGACTGATTGCTGACCTGCTTTTATAACGTTTGTCTAATTTTTATGGGGATGGGCACCACGTACCACGTACGACGCAAAACACACACATATAAAAAAAAAATTACTTGTCGCCTTCTCCAACTTACAACTTATTCTCTTCCATCACAGCAGCTTCAATAGAATTTGGCCACATTACGTCAGTTCCTCTCTCTACCGCAGTCAAGTATCTAGGTGTTGTTTTCGACAACACACCTCTATGCAAATTTCATCACCCAGATCTGCCAGTCCTGCTACTATCAATTGCAGCGTATAAGTGCAATCCAAAGGTACCTGTCTGCTGATTGCAACATGCAAAAACTTGTCACATCTCTCATTCTTTTACGTCTGGACTATTGCAATCTCTTTGGCCGGTCTGCCAGCATCATCAATCCATTCCCTTCAAAGTATACAAAACTCTGCTGCTCGATTAGTCCTCTCAAAAAGAAAAAGTCTGAGCACATTACTCCTCTTTGCAATCTCTCCACTGGTTGCCTGTACCACAGATAATAAGTACAAGATCAGTACCCTCTGTTACAAATGTCCTCCACAATACATCACCCTCTTATCTATGTGAATGTCTTCACCTGTACACTCTCCTCGCCCCCCCCCCCATCTGAGATTCCTGTGCCCAAGACTCTTCCCCCCCCCCCCCCCCCCCACCCCCCCCCACCCTTGTTTTCATCTCATATCTGTCCCCTGCTTCCAACAGCCATTAACCTTGTGTGTGTTGTGTGTGTGTACGCGCGCGTGCGTGAGTGCGTGCGCGTGTGTGCATTTTGAATTTCTTTAAAACTGTTAATCATTGTTGGTTTGCATGTGTGTAGGAGTGGGTTGAATGGAAGCGCTTTGATTTGTTTTTGCAAGATACAACGCTTATATAAATTCCAATTAGTATTATACACACGAGCTTGCACTTGTACACACACAGACATGCACGCGAGCGCGCGCGCGCGCGTGTACCTGCTCACACGCTCACCACACACACACTGTATTGCAGAGACAGAAAGAGAGAGATAGAGGAGAGAGAGGAGTATGTAGTGATATTGGCAGAAGACCATATCCAGGGAATGTATATAATTATCTGCTTTGCAATAATAATCCAATCAAGGCTGTACATTTATAATTATCAAGCTTTTATCACCAAAAATAAGCCCTAAAGCTTAAAATTACCTAACTAAAATAAAAATGATAATGATAATAGCAATAACAATAAAATGATAATAATGATAATAATGATATAGAAATATGTAGCGCTGAATCAAGTAAAGCAAACAAATCAAAGCGCTTGCATTCAAATCACTCTCGCGCTCGCAACCGTTCGCAATAAAATTAAACAAATTACACACACACACACACACAACCACACACACAACCACACCAAAACACACCCCCACACACAAACCCACCCGCGCGCGCACACAAAACACAACACCCCGCACAAAACACACACGCACGCAAACCACCACAC
>CM054153.1:47128509-47138509 GCA_028751875.1 Rapana venosa
TTTTTTTTGTTATACCTTACTTTATTTTTATCTTATATGTTCTATTTGTTCTAGGGATGTTGTTTTATTCCATGTCATTTTATTTTGTTATATCTTACTTTATTTTATCTTATTTATTCTATTTGTTCTAGGGATTTGGGTGGCGGGGTGAAATTATTTCACCAACAGGAGAAGTAAGGTGCCTCCTTCCCTCCGCTAGCCTGTGGGAGATCCTTGGGCAAGATCGGGTACCCACTTAGCCTCCCGATCAGGGTTACGTGAAGTCATGGAAGGCAGGTGACGGATGATGTGTTGAGCAGCCGAATAGTTTTTGGGAACTGGTCAGCACTTCAATGTGTTAGGAGAGATGATACTATATGATACAATGGCTAAGACAACCCGCTCAGTACGAGCACTGCTCCTATAGAAAGTAATTGCGCCTACTATAGGTATACTTCTGCAAAGAATGTCATGGTAATCAGAAAGAAACAGAATACAGATAACTCGTGAAGGGACTTCCAGTTTTTCTGGAAGTTCCTCGCTCGGTAGGGTGGAAATTTTGTGCGACAGGTAACCCTCGATCGTCATCCAGCGACTGTCCGCATCAAAAACCTCTCAGAAAGGGTACATGGAACGTACGGACTATGCTACAAAAAGGTAAATTGGAAAATTCAAACAGGAAAGGAAAAAGAATGAACCTCAATATACAGGACTTTCAGAAGTGAGATGGAAAGGAGCAGGCGCATAAATCCGACAACTACACCATTCTTTACTCAGGAGGAAATCAACCAAACCCGAAAGGAGTTGGCATGATTCTAGATCAAGAAACCTCAAAGACCATCAAAGGTTTCTGGACTGTAATGACAGAGTCCTGATAGTAAAACTCAAGGGCACACCTTTCGACATTGGAATAAATACAAGTATATGACCCAAAAGCCCGATAAAGATGACGCAGAAATTGAGGAGTTTTATGAAATACGAAAAGGCAATGAAGCAACTGAAGTCTCAAGATATCAGAAAATAATAGGTAACCTCAATTCAAAGGTAGGAAAAGGGAAAAAATAAAACCCCACATTTGGGGGCCCTTTTTAAAAAAATTAGGAAGAGAAATTGAAAGGGAAAGGCGGTCAGGGAATGGTCCCGGGGAAACCAAAAGCGGCTGCCCGTGAACACATGGGTTTTTGAAAAACCACCCAAGAAAAAACCTGGGACAAAGGAAAAAAGCCCTCCCCAAACAAAACCCCAAGGAATCAAATAAATTATTCTTCCGGGATTCAAGAACGCCCGTAACCTTTTTAAACGCCCTTGAAAGTCCAATCAGGGGGGCCAGACGTGGAAGTATCATTTTCCCGGGTTATCGGGCCCAAATACCCATTTTAAAAAATTGAAAAAGTTTCAAAAGCAAAAGAAAAACCCCAAAACAGCAAAATGGCCCTGCTAAAAAACCCTAAAACGAAAAAATAAAAGGGAAAAATACAAGTTTCAAAGTTGGAAAAAAAATTTCGAAGGGCCTAATCAACCACCACAACGAGGAAAACTGGCAGATAAATGAAAGTACATCACCGGAGGCAGCAAAAGAAATAAAACCCCAAAAAATAAAAAGGGGAACATAAGAAGGGGGGAATGACTCCAGATTTTAAACCTAATAAAAAAAACAAAAAAGGGCAAAAGTAGAGAAAAGAAGTTTTAAAGAACCGAAAAAACCCGGGTTTAAGGGAAAAAATTTTAAATAAAAACCAAGGAAAAAGGGATTAATATCAGTGCAAGGAAAGGGAAAAAATAAAAGGGCCCCTTTGGGTGAAACCCAAACTTATGCATGAAAAAAAAAAGTTTGTGACGGGGAAAAGAAATCACCCTGCAAAAACCCGGGTTGTATAAAGTCGAGAGATAGGAAATAAACTATCGGGAAAAAAAGAAGTTTCCCTTAAACAGGGGTTTCAGAATACATCGAAGAGTTATACCCACGAACGAGGCCACCTCCTCATTTTTAGCAAGAAGAGGGCCACATAACCCTTGGAAGAAAAAGGACTGCTTTTTCCCAGCAAGATAAAAAATTGGAAGGGGCGCCGGGGCCTGATGATTTTCCCACCAATTGAAATAAAGCCCGGGGATGAATGGGGAATTAAGGCAGTCACAAAACTACTAAAACAATATAAAATGAAAACAGGAAGATTCCAAACAGAAAAGAAGAAGCCCCCATCTACAATTCCGATCCCTAAGAAAACTGGGTAAAAAGCTAAATGTGACCAAAATCTTTCAATCGCCGATAAACACCCACCAAAGTTCTTTTTACAATACTCAGGGAAGGGAAAAAAGGGAAGAAAAAAAAAATATTTCCCCCAGAAATATCAAAAACGCAATTTGGATTCAGGGGCAGAAAAAGGACCAAAAATTGCAATTTTTCCCCTTTTGGGAAAACTTTTCCATGGAAAAAACCCAAATCGAGGTCCAGAAAGCCTGTACCTCTTTTTAAATTGACACTAAAAAGCGTTGGGACAAAGAAACGCCCATTTCCCGGCTTGTTTGATATTCTGGCAGGGCTATACATCGACGGGAAAGATCTTCGAGTCCTCAGAAACATATATTAGGAACAGGAGGCAGCCATTAGAGTCACAATGACATCAGTCAATATAGACCAATCTGCAGGGGTGTGAGGCAGGGCTGCGTGTTCTCGCCTGATTTATTTAATGTATATAGTGAAAGAATGGTCAGGTCAGAGACTCCCTCTGCTACTGGTAACCATGTAACCCAGTACCACCTGCCACATGTGGGGAGTAAACCCAACCAAAAAATCCGACCTGGAGAGGGATGGGCTCCGCCAGGTTTGATTTGCCCAAGATACACCAATGACAAAGACAGCCAGAATCTCCATACCGGATCGGTCGTCGCCCGGGTTACCAAGGACCGCGCCTTCTGCTGCTCATTCAGGACAGATGTCCGAAGTATGCTACTGATGTAAAAACGCAGCAAAATTCGTGCAGACACAACACCATCATTGGCACATGGAATGTACGGACACTAAGAGCTGCAGGCAAAGTGGAAGAACTGACACATGAGATGTCCAGATATCATTGGCACATCCTTGGGCTCTGCGAAGTCAGGTGGAAAAAACATGGGAAAAAACAACGACCAGGAAGACCACAAATTATACTACAGTGGAAACAGGATAAACATGAACACGGCGTGGGTTTCTCGTTCACAAAGACACCGTGAACACCGTCATGAGCTGCCAGCCTGTGTCCAGCAGACTTATTACCATCCGCCTGAGAGCAACCCCTTTAACATAACTATAGTACAGGCATACGCCCCTACATCAGACTGCACAGATGAAGCCGTAGAAGAATTTTATGACCAGCTACAAGAGGTTCTGAATCAAACACCCAAGAAAGACATCCTCGTTGTGCAAGGCGACTGGAACGCCAAGGTAGGAGAAGATGCATGGAAAGACTGGGAGGGCGTTTGTGGGCCACATTGTAATAACCAATCAAATGAAAGAGGCTTGAGACTCCTGGAGTTTGCCAGTAACAACCACCTCAAGCTAGTGAATACACTTGGCCCACACAAGAAATCCAGAAAATGGACATGGCATAGCCCAAATGGAGAACACCACAACCAAATAGATTACATCATGGTGAAAAGACGGTTTTCAGTCTAGCGTTAACATCGCACAGACACGAAGTTTTCCAGGAGCAGACATAGGAGTGATCATGATCTTGTGATGATGACTTTCCGACTACGTCTAAAGAAAATCCACAAGCGGAAACAACATCAGGATCAAATTTGACCTCGAGAAGCTGAAGGACCCAGAGTATTAGAAATTTTCAAGCAAGGATAGGTGGAAAGTTGCAGCACTCACTGTGTGATAGACTCAGACATAGATACACTGACGAATAGTTTCAATACAGCAGTGACTGAAAACAGCAAACGAGCTTCTTGGCAAACGCCGACCAGTCAAAAAACCATGGGTCACACCTAACATCCTACAACTATGCGACAAGCGTAGAGAGTTGAAGAAAAAGAAAAATGAAACAAAGAAAGAGCAGAACAATATAGGGCAGTCAACAAAAGAATCAGGAAGTCCCATGACGGAGGCAAAAGAGAAATGGATCGGTGAACAGTGCCAAGACATTGAAGAGAAACATCAAAAAAACAATAGCAAGAAAGCATATCAGCTGGTGAAAGACCTGACTAGCACGAAACAGAGAAAAGGTTTAACAATCCAAGACAAAAATGGGAAGTGTCCACTGACGACCAGGATATTTTGAACAGATGGACAGAATACTGCTCCGACCTGTATAACTATAGAACCGCAGGAGATCCAGAAGTCCTTAATGTACCCGAAAAGCAAAGACACAGACAGTCACCCTATCCTCCGAGAAGAAGTGGAAACAGCAGTCAGATCGCTGAAAAAGGGGAAGTCAAGCAGGGCTGACAACATTCCAGCTGAGTTGGTCAAGCTGGAGGGGAAGCCATGATCAGCGCCTACTAAGAATCTGCAACAAGATCTGGCAGACAGGAAAATGGCCAACACCATGGACGCCAGTCGCTCATCATCACCCTCCCCAAGAAAGGAAATCTAACAACAATGCCATAATTACCGCACAATCAGCTTCATATGTCACCCAAGCAAGGTCATGCTGCAGATAATATTGAATAGACTGAAGCCACAAGCAGAGACCATCATTGCTGAGGAAACAAGCAGGTTTCAGAGCAGGGCGCAGCACAACAGAACAGATATTCAACCTCAGAATACTATGTGAGCGGTACCTTCAACATCAACAAGACCTATACCACGTATTTATCGATTTTAAGAAGGCATTTGACAGGGTGTGGCATGCAGCTTTGTGGGCAACCATGAACTTGTACAGCATCAATGCAAACCTGATCAGAGTCATCAAACAGCTGTACAGCGAGGCCACCAGTGCAGTGTACTACAACAACAACATTGGAGAATGGTTTTCGAACAACAGTTG
This sequence comes from Rapana venosa, assembly GCA_028751875.1. NCBI lineage: Eukaryota > Metazoa > Mollusca > Gastropoda > Neogastropoda > Muricidae > Rapana > Rapana venosa. Next base: position 47,133,462 of record CM054153.1, read on the forward strand.
GAGTAAGGCAGGGCTGTCTACTCTCACCCACTCTTTTCAACATCTTCCTTGAGAGAATCATGGCTGATGCACTGGAACATCATGAAGGATCAGTCAGCATTGGTGGCAGAACGATCACAAACCTCCGCTTCGCAGATGACATCGATGGAATAGTAGGATCAGAAAAAGAGCTTGCCAGCCTAACAGAACACTTGGATAAGGCCTCCAAAACATACGGCATGGAAATCAGTGCAGAGAAGACCAAACTGATGACTAATAACACCAACGGCATTAGCACTGATATCAGGGTTAATGACCAGAAGCTGGAAACAGTTCAAAGCTTCAAGCACCTGGGAGCCATTGTATCCGACCAGGGATCCAAGCCAGAAGTAGTATGCAGGACTGCACAGACAATAACAGCTCTGTCAAAACTAAACACCATCTGGAGAGATAAGAATATCTCACTTATCTCCAAGATCAGACTAATGCGCTCCCTTGTCATATCCATATTTCTGTATGCCTGTGAATCATGGACCCTGACTGCAGATTTGGAGAGAAGAGTACAGGCAGTGGAGATGAGATGCTTTCGGAGACTCCTTGGCATCTCTACAAAGACCACATTAGCAACGAAAGCGTGCATAACAGAATCCAGCAAACCATTGGACCCTATGAGAAACCTTCTAACGATCGTGAAAAAGCGTAAACTTAAGTGGTATGGGCATGTCACAAGATCCCAAGGAATTACAAAGACAGTTTTGCAAGGCACTGTCCAAGGAGGAAGAAGAAGAGGCAGACCAAGGAAGAGCTGGGAGGATAACATCAGTGAATGGACAGGCCTAGAACTCAACAAAACCCTGAGAAAGGCAGAACAGAGAGAAGAATGGGAGGAACTGGTTGCTGAGTCTTTGAGGGTGCCCCCACGGTCGTCAGACTACGGGACAGATAGATAGATAGATAGTGAAAGAATTCTACGAAATATTGAGAATCATGAGGAAATTAGTGTAGGTGGCCACAACATCAACAACCTGAGATATGCAGATGACACAGTCCTTATCGCCGACTCTGAAGAAAAACTGCAAAAGATTTTAACAACAGTAACAGACGAAAGCGAAAAGAAAAGATTACAGCTCAATGCAAAGAAGACAGAATGCATGGTGACTCTCGAAAAAGCTGTTATACCACAATGCAACATAGCCTGTAAAGGAGAGAGAATCAGACAAGTAAACACCTTTAAATACCTTGGTTGTACTATCACCCGGACGGCAAGTGTGGCACAGAAATCAAGAAGAGAATCGGTCAATCTAAGGCAACTTTTAACAACGTGAAATGCATTTTACCAACAGTAAGATAAGCCTCAAGACAAAGATCCATGTTTTGAGAACCTACGTATGGTCCATATCTTCTGTACGGATGTGAGTGCGGACCCTAGCCAAGGACACAGAACAGCGACTAGAAGCAGGGAAATGTGGTTTCATCCGGAGAATCATGAAAGTCTCGTGGACAAAAAGAAAAACAAATGCAGAAGTAATGGAAATGGCTGGGTACAAGAGATCCCTTCTCAAACACATCAGAGAAAGACAGCTCAAATTTTTCGGCCATATAATCAGGGCTGACGGACTAGAGAAACTGTTATGGAGTGGCAAAATCTGTGGAAACAAGAGCAGAGGAAGACAACGCACAAAATTCACAGACAGCTTAAACAAATTCGCAACGAATAAAAAGGGCACCAACAATGAGCTCATGAGAGGGACCGAGAACAGGGAAGAATGGAGAGCCATGATCGTCGATGTCTGCAGGACCAGACCGGACACTTGAAGAAGAAGAAGAAGTTCTAGGGATGTTGTTTTATTCCATGTCATTTTATTTTGTTATATCTTACTTTATTTTATCTTATTTATTCTATTTGTTCTAGGGATGTTGTTTTATTCCATGTCATTTTATTTTGTTATATCTTACTTTATTTTATCTTATTTATTCTATTTGTTCTCTTCTAGCTTCTTTTATTTTATTCTATTTTATCTTATTTCATTTCTTTTTATTTTTTACTTATTCTTTTTTTGTTTATTGTATCCTTAGCGTTTGATCAAATCCTATTTTATTTTATTTTCATTTCTTTTTTCATTGTATTTCATGTTAGGTTTATATGACTCACGTGTTCAGATTTTATAGCTGGTGCAGGGGCCACTTTCTCTGGATCCTGTGTTTCAGGTCTTGTTTCATAAACCGAAAGAAAGCCTTAGTTTGGGGTTTTTTTCAGCGCCAAGCTTTCTTGTAGATTAGAAAAAAAAATATCACGTCGTCGCTTTCACATACACGAAGTTGTTTGTCTGAATGAAACACTTTTGCCCATACCCACTGAGTAGGGAGGGGGGGATAGAAATAAAGATAGATAGGAAAGAGAGAGGAGAGAGAGAGAGAGAGAGAGAGAGAAGAGAGAGAGAGAGAGAGAGAGAGAGAGAGAGAGAGAGACAGCCAGACAGAGACAGACGCACTAACACAAACACAGACAGACATAACTTTGCTCTTTCATAATAAAAAATCAACACGATGAAGACAATCACTGGTTTTACGTTCTCATCATTTTCTCCCCTTATGTGATTCTGTCTCGCAACACATTAAAAAACAACAACCTCAGCATGATTATTCATAAAAAAACAACAAATCGTAATAACCAGCCACTCCTACACAGGAACAAATCATCACACATCAAAAAAGAACAAATCAACTAAAACAAATATTCAACCAGAACACAAAACAAACACATAGCAGCACCCAACAAGCTAGATGAATTCGGCTGTCTTCAGAAGATAACAAACCACAATGCCAAAAATAATAACTGTAGTGACAGACCTGGCGCCCTCTGGACGGAGGGGGAAATGGGTTCGATCTATCATAGGCACAGACAGTGGTCGCCACAAGGCTCGTTCTGTCTGACATGACAATATCACCTGATACTATGGGAGCTTTGTTTGTGCGTGTGTTCTTAGTCCACGATGCAGCAACGTGTGTGTGTAGTGGGGTGTGTTGTGTATGTGTGTAGTGGTGTGTGTGTGTGTAGTGTGTGTTGTGTGTGTGTGTAGTGTTTGTGTGTAGTGTTTGTGTGTAGTGTATGTGTGTAGTGTATGTGCGTGTGTGATATATGTGTGTGTAGTGTGGGTGCAGTGTATGTGTGTGTGTAGTGTATGTGTGTAGTGTATGTGTGTGTAGTGTGTGTATGTGTGTGAAGTCAAGTCAAACTTATCTTTTATTGAGGGTAACAAATTAAGTTTACACAATTTTTTTTCATCCTACCCTCACAAAACAATGAAAATAGAGAGTTGTGTAGTGTCTTCTCAGTCAAGGAAGCACCCATGTGTATATGTGTGTGTATATGTGTGTGTGTTTGTGTGTGTGTGTTTGTGTGTGTTTATAAGTTTAGATGAGCAATCTTTTCTTTTCTTTTATATTGTATTGTATCGTATTCCACTTTGAGTCAAGGCAGATTTTGTTGCCTGCAAATGCGGGCTGTCTTTCCAAGGGAAAAGCACACTGCCAGTAGTACTACACCACCCATGTTCTTCTACTGATTCCTGTATACGAGTGCTGTCCTTGTTTTTTGTATGACTATGGCTTTTTCTAGCAGAATTCTGCCAGGAACCAACTATCGTGTCACTGAGGGTTCTTTAACACGCACTATTAGTATTGCTGCACACAGGACTACATCCAGATCCCTAGCTCAGGGTCTAATGGATGACAGCAAAGTCCAGGCTTACATAGTGATGGACGGACGCTATAGCCGAGTGGTTAGGATCGTTCCACTTCAATCCCATGGGACGATGAAGTCGGGGTTCGAATCTCAGCGGTGTCTAGTGAATTAAGGGTGGGGATTTTACGATCTCCCAGGTCAACTTTTAAGTCCAGACATGTCAGTACCTCCCCTCGTGTGTACACATGTAAAAGATTTAATACGCACGTTAAAGATCCCGTAATTAGTGTCAGCGTTCGGTAGGTTGCGGAAACACGAACACACCCAGCATACATACCCGAAGTCGGAATACGGCTACCTTCATGGCAGGGGAAACAACTGGGTCGCATACGCCAAATGTCAGCATTGGTGGGTGAACCTCGAAGCTCTTGCCGAGACACGACAAAAAGAAAGCTAGCTAGGTCTCGAAGCTGCGGGCTTTCCATTTGTATAAGTGCACATGGGTGTTATCCTTAGACCAACGGTAAGACATCGTGATGGCGGTGTTGGACTTCGTCGTTGCTGTAATGGGTTGTCTTTGTTCTTTCAGCTTTATTAGGGCAGTTCGTGGTGTGCTGAGGTTGGTTGTTGTTGTTGTTGTTGTTGTTTGTTTCGGTTTGGGTACAGTTCCTCGGCTAGAACTCCGAAGTTCATCAGTGGTAAGATGTTTGCGAAGGCGGCCCATCACCATCACCATTAAGATAGCCACATTCCATCTTCAGGGAGTTTTCTTTTTTGTTATTTCGCATTGTTTATCTTCTGCGTTTATTGCTGTTGCTATCGTCACGGGCTCCTCCAGCTTGACATTCTGGTGGCTGCCTAAAATATGCACCCTGTCTCCCTCAGCCCACATTCGAATAAATATGAGACAGTGAGTGCGCACTTCGAGGAAAAGTTTGCGAGGACGACTCTTTTTCAAATGAAGGCAGCCGTACTCTAGCTTCAGAGGATTTTCTTTCCGTTAGAAGAGAGTGCAGGTTGTTATTGCTAAGCGCTTGTCATGGCTGAAGTACAATCTCAACACAACATTTTTACAACATAACAACATTTTAAGTGCATCAGCTCTTAACTTGTATCAACTTGTATCAATAACTGGCAAAGCTTTTTTGCCTGGGTCATTTGATTTATTTAGGAGTTTTTTGTTTATTTGTTTGCCGTTTCAGCGTGTAATTTCTCTATTTTCACTTCGACATAGATCATTGGAGATTTAAATGGAGGGGAAAGAAAAATATGCAGTTATTGAGTTAATGTGCCAGGACCTGTATGGATCAGTTCTTGTGTACAACAATTGCTGTTGAGATAGTGTAAAGAAAAACAAACAAAAAATCCCCAACGTAGCCCTGTT
>CM054153.1:47143509-47191009 GCA_028751875.1 Rapana venosa
GGTACAAAAAACCATATATATTATGAGAGAGAAAGCGGAGAAGAACAAAAAGTGAGAAACAGAGATAGCTAGAAATACAGAAACAGAGAGAGAGAGAGACGAAGAGAGAGGAGAGAGAGATGAGAGAATGACAGAGAGACAGAGACCCAGAGAGAGAGAGATAGTAAGACAAAGAGAGGGAGAGACAAAGAGAGAGATAGAAGATAGAGAGAGATAGAGAGAGAAAGAGAGAGAGAGAGAGAGAGAGAGAGAGAGAGAGATGTGTGGTGTGTGTGTGTGTGTGTGTGTGTGTGTTGGAGAGACAGACAGACACGCAGATAAAGAGACAGACAGACAGACAGGCAGGCAGGAAAAAAGGGAGTTGAGTTTGATACAGAGAGGGACAGACTGACGCACAGTTTGTGGGGAATTTGGTTGCAACATGTTAACGAAAGACGTGACTGGAGAAAAAACCCCATCAATCAGTGCTGCATCCATTTTAAGAGAAGAGAAACAGCCAGATCAGCTTTTAAATGATCCCATGCACCGGAGACGGTCTTCTTTTCTCGTCTCTTTTTTTAAATCCTAACTTTAATGTTGTTGTTTATCGTTGCTGTTGCTGTTGTTAGTGTTGTTTTTATGTTTCCTAATCTTAAAACACAGGCTGTCACCAACACTATGAGAAATCTCACTTATCACACCTTGGCATCACTATCTCACCATAAGTACACACTGGATGTGAAGTTTGCCTGTATGTCTGCTCTCAGATACCTTGCCTTATAGGCAGACAGCCGTACCCACATTTCAGAGGATTACTTTTCCCTTCATAGAAGGAAGGTGCCAGGATGGTTAAGACGTTTGCCTGCCAACAAGTAAACCGTGAGGTTCTGGGTTCGATTCCCAGCCTAGCCCTTTCTTCCCAGTTTGACAAACAAATCGAACTGAATGTCAAAGTCCTTCGGATGAGAAAATAAACCGAGGCCCCGTGTGCGAACGCATGCAGAACATCTTGCGCACACGTTAAATCCTGTTCCGTTTTTCGAAAGAGTAGGCCATTGTGTGCCGGTGGGAACAAATGACAAAATTTTATAAAACCGCATACACACGCAAAAAAAACACCGAAAAAAAGTCATCTGAGCGCTTTGATTTGTTGCTTTACAGGAGACAGCGCTATACAAATTCCATACATTATTAGTAGTAGTAGTAGTAGTAGTAGTAGTAGTATTAGTATTATAATACAGTCAACAGGTTGTTGTACCAAAAGCTTGTCATGGCTGAAGATGATCTAAACATGACATTTCAAAGCGTGATAACATGATAATGTAGGCCTTGCAGGACACGTCACTTGCACCAATAACTGACAACAGCTTTTTGCCAGAGTCCAGAGTCATGTGTAGACTGGCATGTTTAGTCAACAAAGTTGCATCTGCGTCTTCGAAATCTTGAAATAAAAAATTGTTTCCTAGATCAACCCAAACAGAATGATGTGTCGTGAAGTTTGCTTGTGTCATCGTTAAAGTCAGCTCTGAGAAAGAATAGAGACACACCGTGTACGTGACATAAAAAGGTAAAGGAGTCCCATAACCTATGTGGTCGTAGGGGAGCGCGAGGCGTCAGAGACCTCACTTCTCTAGGGCCAGCATATTGAGGGCGGCGCCCATCTCCTCTCCCTCGCTGCTTTACCTTCCCTGACCCTAAAGAGGGCAGGTACCCATTTACAGCTGGGTGAACTGGGGGAACTGTTACCCATCCAACTGGTAACCACGCTCGACGCTGCTTAACTTGGCTGGGGGAAAGCGAGTGCTCCGACCACTGAGCTATCCCGTCCCCCTTACGTGACATACAATCCTGATAATTTAAAGTTCAAGCTGGATAAGATTTCGATCAGATTACTTGTTGCATTGTCAAAAAAAACCCCACCAAACCAAGATGAGACTGCTGAGTAACAAAATTTGAATAAAAGTTCGCTCAAAGTCAAGGACATGCTGTCTTGTTTATGCAGGAGAAAACTGCTAAGAGTACTTGTTACCCCGTTGTCCAACTTCCTCCATATTACTCACCAGTCAGAACACTAATGATACCGTTTGGCGCAAAATAAGCTTTAATCTTGTTGTTATGCTATGTTGCTGATGATTGTTGTTCATGTATGTGCATTATGCAGTGTTCAATCCAGTCTGTTGAAATCAAATAAAGAAGATTACTTGCCGCCTTGTCCAACTTGCTCAACAATAGTCGTCATACTAATGATGTCTTTTTAGTACATCACAATATTTAAGATCATTATATGCTGCTGATCATTGTTGTACATGTATATTCTGTAATAATATGGTCTGTTTGCTCGCAGTTTTGAATATTTAAGATTACTTGTCGCCTTGTCCATCTTGAAGCTATGTGACAAAACTCGAACACAAGCTAAGAACACGCCAACCTACTTCCGACCTGGGAAATCCCTATAGTAATCCAGGAACAAACACACTCCCACTTTCCGAGCACAACATCCCAACTAGGACTACATCTTGGCTGAGTGATGAGCTCATTAGGACAGGGCTGGACTTGTGATCGTGCAGTCATCAGCAGTTTATTTCAAAAGTCTTAACACGTCCTCTGGCAGGGCAGGGTAGGGTCGGCTAGCTGCTTGTTACTGATGACCCGCCTGGTGACCTTTCAGCCTGAGTTACTACGATCTGACGTGGCCAAGCCCATTAATAATCATCATCGTGGTGTTAAGACGTTCAGTTTAATTTCGTCATTTAGTTGGTCAATTGGACTGATTGCTGACCTGCTTTTATAACGTTTGTCTAATTTTTATGGGGATGGGCACCACGTACCACGTACGCGCAAACACACACATATAAAAAAAAATTACTTGTCGCCTTCTCCAACTTACAACTTATTCTCTTCCATCACAGCAGCTTCAATAGAATTTGGCAATACGTCAGTTCCTCTCTCCACCGCAGTCAAGTATCTAGGTGTTGTTTTCGACAACACACTCTCTATGCAAATATTCATCACCCAGATCTGCCAGTCCTGCTACTATCAATTGCAGCGTATAAGTGCAATCCAAAGGTACCTGTCTGCTGATGCAACATGCAAACTTGTCACATCTCTCATTCTTTTACGTCTGGACTATTGCAATTCTCTTTTGGCCGGTCTGCCAGCATCATCAATCCATTCCCTTCAAAGTATACAAAACTCTGCTGCTCGATTAGTCCTCAAAAAGAAAAAGTCTGAGCACATTACTCCTCTCTTGCAATCTCTCCACTGGTTGCCTGTACCACAGATAATAAAGTACAAGATCAGTACCCTCTGTTACAAATGTCTCCACAATACATCACCCTCTTATCTATGTGAATGTCTTCACCTGTACACTCCTCCTCGCTCCCTCCGCTCTGCTGCAGATATCCTGTGCCAAGACTCTCCCCCCCCCCCCCCGCCCACCCTTGTTTCATCTCATATCTGTCCCTGCTTCCAACAGCCATAACCTGTGTGTGTGTGTGTGTGTACGCGCGCGTGCGTGAGTGCGTGCGCGTGTGTGCATTTGAATTTCTTTAAAACTGTTAATCATTGTTGGTTGCATGTGTGTAGGAGTGGGTTGAATGGAAGCGCTTTGATTTGTTTTTGCAAGATACAACGCTATATAAATTCCAATTAGTATTATACACACGAGCTTGCACTTGTACACACACAGACATGCACGCGCGCGCGCGCGCGCGTGTACCTGCTCACACGCTCACACACACACACTGTTTGCAGAGACAGAAAGAGAGAGATAGAGAGAGAGAGTATGTAGTGATATTGGCAGAAGACCATATCCAGGGAATGTATATAATTATCTGCTTTGCAATAATAATCCAATCAAGGCTGTACATTTATAATTATCAAGCTTTTATCACCAAAAATAAGCCCTAAAGCTTAAAATTACCTCAACTAAAATAAAAAATGATAATGATAATAGCAATAACAATAAAATGATAATAATGATAATAATGATATAGAAATTATGTAGCGCTGAATCAAGTAAAGCAAACAAATCAAAGCGCTTGCATTCAAATCACTCTCGCGCTCGCAACCGTTCGCAAATAAAATTAAACAAATTACACACACACACACACACACACACACACACACACACACACACACACACACCACACGCACACACATACACACACACGCGCGCGCACACACATACACACACGCGCGTGCGCACACACACACACACGCACGCACACACACACACACACACACACACACACACACACACACACACACACACACACACACACACGCTACGGGAAGAGAAGAAATTTTCATGTATATAATAAAAACAAGTAAGAGATTTCGAAATAGAGAAAGAAAACAGTATTAATTCTTTTAAAAATCTATTTTTTTTGGCTTTGTTTGTTTTTGAAACTTAATTATTTGTTTGTTTGGGTGTTTTTTTTTACATCCCCCTCCATTTATCACAAACAAATTGCCACTTCAGCATTCTTCCGTTTTTTTGAAAGGAATATTAAAAAAAAAAAGATTGTGCTCCATCTTTCTAAAACTCTTTTTCAAAATCATCTGAAAAACGGAAGCAGTAAAGATTTTTTCTCTCATAGAAATGCTAAAGGGAAGGGGATAAGAGTAATTAGATTATTGTCCTTTATTGTGGAAGAGTTGTCAGAACAGATTTTGAGGCTGTTTTTCTTTTGTTTGATTCGCTAGTAACGGAGTTTTGTCTCTTTTTGTGTGTCCTTTTTTTGCGAGACATAATGAATCGTTGAATGAAATCTTGATCGGCAATTTTTGGCTCAAGTTGCGTTTTGTGTTTTCATGTGTTTATTTGTTGTCTTTGTTACATGATACATTATGCTACGTTGTGAATTCTCTCTATGTCTCTCTCTCTGCCTCTGTCTCTGTCTCATTCTCTGTGTCTCCCTGTGTCTCTGTGTTTGTCTCTGTCTCTCTCTGTGTGTCTCTCTCTGTCTCCTTCTTTCTCTTTGTGTCTTTCCCCTGAGTTAACATCAGTGCAGACTCCACTCCCCCAAAAGTCCTTCGGATGAGACTATAAACCGAGGCCCCGTGTGCAAACGCACGCAGAACATCTTGCGCACACGTTAAAATCCCTTTCCGCTTTTGTTAAGAGTAGGCCATTGTGTGCCGGTGGGATCAGATGACAGAATTTACAAAACCGCATACTGATGGGGACTGGTGTAAAAAAGGACATAAGTGCTTATTCCATTATCCTCGATATAAAAGAATTAAAAAAAAAAAAAGAATGTCTCTCTCTTTGTGTCTTTCTCTGTAAGGTTATGTCTGTCTGTCTCTCTGTCTGTATCTCTCTCTGTCTTTGTTTTTTTTCCTCTCGCCCTGTCTCTCTCTGTCTGTCTGTCTGTCTGTCTGTCTGTCTGTCTGTCTTCTCTCTCTCTCTCTCTCTCCTCTCTCTCCTCTCTCTCTCTCTCTCTCTCTCTCTCTCTCTCTCTCTCTCTGGTTCCTCTATATCCCCCTTCCCACCACTTCTAGGATTCCTCCCCTCTCTCTCATCCCATCCTTCATCACATTTCTTTGTCAGTAAAGACGGTTGTTTACGCGCTCACATTGCTTTCAAATAACTATGTCTACTCTGCCTCAGAACAGTACTGTAAAACCTCTTGTCTGTTTCTTATTTAAGAAGGAAAAGGAGACAGCACTAGATAGATAGAACAGGTGGCGGTACGTGCTTGCACACTAGACACACCCACCAACGCCGTATCGGGTTATGGTGTGGGAGATGACTGGAAGAGAACACGAGGAACGCAAGAACCCATAATGGCTCTTTCCTTCTTTGTTTTCCTCACGAAAGTTTGTGGGTGTGTGTGTAGTTTTGTTTCATGGTTTTTGTTTGTGTTTATTTCGTTCCTTTCTTTGTGGTCTGCTTTGCACCTGTGATCCTGAGGTCATGGTGTGGGCAAAAGCTCAGAGCTGATGTAAATATATATTTTTTTTTAAATCTTTTATTGCATTCCTTGACTAGAGTTCCTATGTTCACCATTGGTGACATTTTTCGACCGTTTTTGCCCACCACTTACTCTCACCTTCCTATCTCACTCTTATCAGTTCCCTTCCTCCGTGACGCCTCTCACTCCTCCCCCCCCTTTAACCCTCCCCCCCCCCCCCCCCCCCCGCTGTCCTCTGCTTTCCGTAGCAAATCGTTCCACTCAAGGCCAGTCGGCTCTCTGATGTTGTCTTCCCATCGTTTTCTCTGTCTGCCTCTTCCTCTCCCTCCTCGTACTGCCACCATTGTAAAGGTAAAGGTAAAGGAGTCCCATAACCTATAAGGTCGTAGGGGAGCGAGGCATCAGAGACCTCACTTCTCTAGGGCCAGCATATTGAGGGCGGCGCCCATCTCCTCTCCCTCGCTGCTTTACCTTCCCTGACCCTAAAGAGGGCAGGTACCCATTTACAGCTGGGTGAACTGGGGGAACTGTACTGAAGCCAAGGCGCATAAACGGTCACCCATCCCGCTGGTAACCACGCTCGACGCTGCTTAACTTGGCTGGGGGAAAACGAGTGCTCCGACCACTGAGCTATCCCGTCCCCACCATTGTAGTAGCCCCTAAAAGCAACACAGCTTTGCAGGCGTTTCAAACAATGTCATTCATTCCTACAGGCACCCAATAGCATACTCTTCCCAAAAGAGGAATGGGTCTTAATGTGTGCGCATGCAGGATGCTCTGCGTGCGTTCGCCCACCGGACCTCGGTTTATATAATAGTCTCATCCGAAGGACTTTCATGGCAGTGGAGTCGATACTGATGTTATCTCCATGGGACAGATCATGGAACTTCGGTTTTAAAGTCTCCATCCGAAGACTATTTGGGGACAGTGGAGTCAGTACTGGTGTTAACTCCAGAAAAAAAAATCATCTCAAACGGGTGCCTCGATGGCTGCTCGATCTTAGGCCATAAATCAAGACCTCAACGCTTTAACCACTAGGCTAACCCCTTCCCTAATGTCAATAAAGCATCTAGTGATTCATCGTTTGCGTCTGCCACACACTGTTGATTTCGGCGGAATAGATGCCTTTCATGTTTTGGGTTTGTGTTTTGTGGTTGGAGGTTTGCTTGAGGAAGTTGACGTGACATGCAGGGTGGGATGTGAAGGAGGTAATAGGAGAGATGAGAGACAGAAAAGTATTGGCTAAGACTGAAACGTGTGTTGTGTGTGTGTGATGTGTATATGCTTGTTTGCGAGAGAGAGAGAGAGGAGAGAGAGAGAGAGAGAGAGTAGAGAGAGAGAGTGTGTGTTGTGTGTATTGTGTGTGCGTGCGTACGTGTGTGTGTGTGCATGAGTGAGTGCGTGCGTGCGTGATTCTTGGAGTGTGATCCTCCTCCTCACTGATCTTGTTGTTGTTGTTGTTCTTCTTCTTCTTCTTTGCAATCTTCTTCTTTGTATTCTTCTACTTCTTCTTCGTATTCTTCTTCTTTGCATACTTCTTCTTTGTATTCTTCTTCTTTGCATTCTCCTTCGTCTTTGCATTCCTCTTCTTCGCTTTCTTTGTATTCTTCTTCTTCGCATTCTTTGCATTCTTCTTCTTCTTCTTCGTCCTCCTCTCCTCTTCCCTCCTCCTCCCCCGTCTCCTCCTCCTCCAATTCCTTGTTGTTGTTCTTGTTCTTCTTCTTTTTCTTCTCCTCCCTCCTCCTCCTCCTCCTCCTCCTCCTTCTTCTCTTCTTCTTCTTCTTCTTTTTCTTCTTTCTTCTTCTTCTTCTTTTCTTCTTCTTCTTCTTCTTCTTCTTCTTCTTCTTCTTCTTCTTCTTCTTCTTCTTCAACTTCTTGCCTTTCTTCTTCTCAAGAACTTCAAATTCTTCTCCTGCACAGTCTTGCTCTTGTTTTCTTTCCAAGGGTAAAAAGTCTGACAAAAAGGCAGCCCACAGTACAAAGCTAGCTAACCCTGGCTAACCCCTTCCCCCCAACATGCTGCTATCAGCCACCAGACCTGGTGAGGGGCAGTGCTATGCTAGCACAGCGAGAAGTGAACCGCCAGCCAGCTGACTGGCTGCTGACACACCTGTCGGCAGCACCCCGCTGTCGTCTGCCTAATTGATGCAGTCTGTCAGCTGGTTACTGTGGGCAGAATGAAGCTGCAAGAGGATTTTGGCTGCTTGCTGTGGGAGGGAGGGGCATGGGGGAGGGAGAGAGGCTAGCCAGGTGTGTGTGTGTGTGGAGGGAGAGGGTGTGGGTGGGTGGGAGGGTGAAGAGGGGGTTAGTGTGTGTATGTGCTGTGTTATTGTTGTTGTTTGTGTGAAAGTCAAAGTCATTTTTTTTCCAAATGGTACATTGTATGTGTGTGTCTGTGCATGTGTGTGTGTGTGTTAGAAATTCAAATTCAAAATCAAAATCACACTTTTATTTTCAGATTGTACATTGAATGTGTGCGTGCGTATGTGTGTGTGTGTGTGTGTGTGTGTGTGTGTGTGTGTGTGTGTGTGTAAAAGTCAAAGTCAAACTTTTATTTTCAGATGGCACATTGATGTGTGTGTGTGTGTGTGTGTGTGTGTGTGTGTGTGTGTTGTGTGTGTGTGTGTGTGTGTGTGTGCTGACAAACAGACTGACATCAAAGAGAACATGACGGGCTATTAACGGGAACAGTACAGTGGAAGGGCTTTTGGGTATGAGTGTGATAGTGCAGAGATTTTTGTTTGGGTCTGGTTTCTGTTTCAGCATGTGTGTGACTGTTTCATGATGTTTTGGGGATTTTGTGGTATCCAGTTTGTGTGTGTGTGTGCGTGCGTATGTGTGTGCGCGTCCGCGTGTGTGTGCTTGAACGTGCACGCGCTTTTGTATGTGCGTGTGTACATGTGCGTGCACACGTGTGTGCATGGACGTGTGCACATTAGTGTGACTATACAAGTACATGCCTTGCGGTATCTTGGTCGATGCATCGATTTTTAAGATTGTAGAACATGTTTTTTTAAAAATTAGTTCAGCTTCACAGCAGATATCCAGAGAGCTATGATCTATGATCTAAAGTACCTTACTACTCTTTTTTTTCCCCCCAGCTCTCTGTCTATCCAGATTACAGGGGGAGCGGGACATTATTCAGCCGGTTGTTCTGTGCTGTTAGCGGCGGTGGGACTGGCTGGCATGCTGTGATAATGGTTTTTAAACGCTGCTCCAAGTTTGAAGGAAATGGGATAATGGCACCGGCGTAGTATGTAGGGATGCTCTCTGTTTGTTTGTTGTTCTGCCCAAACAAACCCCAGTGTAATTGCGATGCGAGCACTTGTGTGTAGATGCTTCTGGGCAAAATTATGTCGTAGACGTTCTGTCTGTCTCTCTGATCTCTCTGTTTGTCTGTTTGTCAGTATGTCTGTCTTTTTCTCTCTGCCTGTCTGCCTGTCTGTCTCTGTCTCTCTCTCTCTTTCTCTCTCTCTTTCTCTCTCTTCTCTCTCACTCTTTCTCTCATGGACACTAAACACTCAAGCACATGCATTTACACACATATACGTGTACACACACGCATAGAGAGATAGTGAGAGAGAGACAGACAGACAAAAGCAGACAGACATACAGACAGATTATCCTTTCTCTTCTCCTGCACGCACAGAAAAGTCATAACACTATCAGAAGATTGAACAACACTAATTCAAAGCACGCCAAACTTTGCGCGCACACGCATTTTTTTAGATGCAACTTCCAAGAACTTTTCGTGCATAAATCCAAATCATGTTTGATACTGCACAAGTCTACATCTGACTGAAAGAGAAAAGTTTGGAGAGCAGATTAAACAAAAGAAAGAAACTGCTGGCTCTGAGCGCTTTAATGGTTAAAGAGAAAGTTAACCTGCTGCATGTAGTGGAAGCCGAGAACAAAAAAACAATATCACAGTGCTTAACCTTTCAGCTAGCAAGGAGAAAAGCGGAAAGACGGTCTAGATAGTCACCTGCCTGATTAGGTAAACGTGAGGTTGTAGGTTCGTTTCCAGACCTTGCCCTTTCTTCCCAGTTTGACGGGAAAATCGAACCGAATGTCAAGTCTTCGAAGGAGACTCTAAACCAGCCAGACCCGCGAGCTTGCGGACTTGTACACGTCAAAAGAACCCGCGACAGTTGAACATGGACAAGAGCAGGGAGGTACCTCCTGACTGTCCTGGCAAAACTGGTAGGCTCAGTTCCCAATGGTCTCTCCGAAGTCAGAATGCAGCTACCTTACTGGTGGGGAAAACAATCACATACACACAAGTCTTGCCATTGGTGAACTTCAGGGCGCTAGCCAAGGAACAAATGATAAAAAAGCTACAAGGAAACTAGTCAACAAAAGTTGTTGATGTGTTTTTTCCTCCTGGGTCTCACAATGGTTTCAATCCCATTCTCCCAGCAGGTTCCTCGGCTGAGACTGCAAACTGCCGTCCCGTGTACAAAACGTACGCATTTCACTTTTTGCGCTCACGTTAAAGACAATCAGCACCAATTTTTCATAGTGGAGTGGGCTGGCTGTGGGCAGTGCTCTAGTTGACATGAACACGCCCAGCATGCATAATGAGCGCCGTATTTCGATCTCCCCTAGGACGCACTATTTGAACATCTCTGTGCAGTGCCACAACAATGCCGTAGAGTGTTAAGGGGAAGTCAAGTCTAATCAGTTCACAGGGACTTGTACTTGTACAATGTTTTAAGTATAATAATTGCCAGATCCATAATATGGAAATTTCCCTTCGTAACTGTCAAGAGTATGTCTTTAAAAACAGGCTTCTTGTCCTTTTTCTAGATAAACAGGGTTTAAAAGTTTGAAACATTTAGTTTTGGCGGCCATACTGGATTGTTCTCGTGGCAACAGTGCATAAAGCTGAGTAATTTATAGATTTCTATGTTTGACAAAATAATGCCTTTTCAATGATATCGTACAACTTTTAACGCGAGCTTGTAAACAAACGTCCTATGTTTCGACCCCCATATCCCACCTTGAAGTGTACAGGCTAGCAGTATGGGCATTCTATCGACCCTGAAGCAATTGTCTGCTGCAGTCGTGAACAGGCAGAATAGATTAACACCCTTCTGTGAACGAGACCAGCATAGAGATAGCTGACACTGATTGGGAGTGTGTATGACGTGAGTGTTAACTAACGCCTTTCGGCCCGTTTTGGGGCAGCCAGTCTCAGTTTGAAATTCTGGTCTCAATGCAGGTAGGCTACGTGTAGTCTGTTCTTATTTATATAAGGAGAGGTTGCCTAATTGTTGGGTGTGGAAATGGGTGCTTAGGAGGCAAGAGAGAGCCCAAGAGAGAAATAGAGAGATTTTATATATTATATTTATTCTTTTATTTCGAGGATAAGGGAATAGCACTCACGTGCTTTTTTTTACATCTAGTCCCCGTGTGTACGCAGGTTTTTTTTAAAATATTGTCATCCGTTTCCACCGGTTTATAGTCTTATACGAAGGACTTTTGAGGGGAGCGGAGTCGGCATTAATGTTAACTCCAGAGGAAAAATCTTCTTAAACGAGATTTGAACGTGGGTCAGCAGATCACGAGCGCATCACTCTAATCTCCAGGTTATCCCGTCTTCCTGTTGTGTGTGTGTGTGTGTGTGTGTGTGTGTGTGTGTGTGTGTGTGAGTGAGTGCACATGCTTACGTTTGCCTGTACATATGTATGCTTGAGCGAGTGCAATTGCTTTTACACTCGTGAGGGTGTGTGCGCGCATATATGGTGCTTCATTGTATGTGCAAGTATGTGTGTGTGCGTGCATGCATGCGTACATGCGTTTTTGTGCGCGTGTGTGTTTGCCTGCTAGCAAATTTGTGTGCATCCGCACAGGTGCGCCTGCATGTGTATGAACGTGTGTGCGTGTTTGAGCTTTGAGCGAGGTGGATATGCGTGCGCCTGTAAGTAGAAAAACAGACAGTGGAATAAATAGTTCATGCTGTTACTGCACCTGTCCATTTCCTTCCTTCTCTCTTTGTGCCGCCATCCTTCTCCGAATCCCTGAAGACAGTGAACACACAGCAATCAAGACACCATCGCCGTCATTCGTTTTCATTCCACACAGAAAGGGGCCCACAACAAACAAACAATGCTACGCAGATGCAGGTTACCCACAGAACGCGGGCGCGCGCACACACACACGCACACACACACACACACACACACACACTCATACATACACACACACTTACACTCACACACACGCCCGCACACACACATCCACACGCACACATACGCACACACACACACTCTCTCTCTCACACACCTACTCACACATACACACACACTCACACACACACACACACACACACACACTCTCTCTCTCTCTCTCTCTCTCTCTCTCTCCTCACACACACACACAGACACAACACACACGCGCGCGCGCGCTCACTCACACCCACCACACACAGACACACACATATATGCACGCACTCGCTCTCTCTCACACACACACTCTCTCTCACTCCATCCCCCCTCACACAACACACACACTCTCTCTCACACCCACTCACACACAATCACCCCCCACGCCCCACCCCCACCCCACACACTCACATAATCAGACACTGGTAGATCCAGAGAACCAAACAAACACCTCTACCCAGCATGGCACTAAAACACAAATAAACAATCTTGCAGCATTGTCCAGCCCTCAGAGACCAAACCCCAGACTGGGTTTTCAGCAAGAGTAGGGCAGTGCAGTAGGCTAAGGCAGATAGAGTGTGTGCTTACACAGTAAGTATTTATCATTGGATTCCCACAGTGGCGGGCGCCAGGGCATTCTGTTACAGCTCTCTTTGGCCTCCTGTGAGATCTTGCGCTAGGCTAATGCCCTTTGTGAGTATCAGCTTTCTCGTGTGTGACCATCTGCCGCCAAATGAGTGTCCTGTTGATGCTTTTTTTTAAATCTCCAATCGCGTGATGAGATTTGAGGTTGAGATAATGATATTAATGATTGAAAATGCAAATAAATAAATAAAGTAAACTTGAGGTCGGGGCTAATTTTTTATTCTACGGTGATTAAGTTGATAGCTGATAATGAAAATTGGAAATGTTCGTGTTTCGTGTAATCAACGAGAGCTCTGTCTCTTGATTAATATTGTAATAAAGAACTGTTTTCGTTTCATTGCGTCCGCACACACACAGACAGACATATAGACACACACACAGAAAGATAGACACACACACACACAGACAGACAGATAGACACACACACAGACACACAGATAGACACACACACACACAACAGACACAGACAGACACACACACAGACAGACAGACAGACACACACAGACAGACAGATAGACACACACACAGATAGACACACACACGCAAACACACAGACATATAGACACACACACAGACAGATAGACACACACACAGACAGACAGATACACAACACACAGAGACAGACAGACAGACAGATAGACAAACACACACACAGATAGACACACACACAGACAGACAGACAGACAGACACACACACACACACACACTGACACTGGCGGGCTCTCTCTCTCTCTCTTCTCTCTCGCTCTCTCTCTCTCTCTCTCTACTCTCTCTCTCTCTCTCTCTCTCACACACACACATACACAAGCGCGGCCAATCAGGAAGATACAAGCATAAAAGCCAGCTTGCATGCCCATTGTTTGCGACAATCGATGAGGATGACCATTTGCATGGTTACAGTCTTCATCAACAGTATTACCAGTAGTGATAAAACAGTTATAACACCAGATCAATAATGAACAAGGCGACATAATTATACAGGACCACAATTATCTTTGTATAAGAAACTACAGAAAAGGATTAAAACACGAACAAAGCACGAGCCTCGGGATAATTATCATTGGATGGGCTGTACTTTTATGTAAGCTTGTTTAGTGCCAGCGGCGTTTTGTGTGTGAAGGCCAAGAGTGTAGCACTGCACTGTGCACGAAAGTAGGTTTCCTATCAATGACAGCAGCAGGTGTGTATGTGCACAGCCACAATTATAGACTGCATCTATAAAAAAACAAAAACAATTCAAGTGTAGTAATTTTCCTCCACAAAATTATTTGAATTTGTAATCTATGAAATTAACTGAATTTGTTATCCATCTTCATTATTACAAAACTGTGACAAAAGACGGATTTTTAAAGTTCGAATTCCCCATGAAAAAATGCCGCAAGTTACAAAATCATACGATAAGCATTGCACAAGTGTGTTTCAGCCCGAAGCTACTAAAACTGCTAAAGTGTATAGTAAACATTCTGGCCACTTTTTGCTTGGTTAAAAGTCACGAAGACTTGAAGCAAGATCACGTCATCAGAAAACGGTTTCTGTCACATCTCTTATTGCGTTCTGAATCCCTACAACCCCTAAGGACACAAAGGACATGGCCAAAAACTCTTGGTATCTTTCTTGTTCCATCATATTTTAGCAGATGCTTTCTACAAGTTTTCTGTTGCAGCTTGAAAGACCATGGGTTTCTACCTAATGGGATGATAGTGGAAAAAAATATTCCGTGGATTTACTTGCTAGGGTTTCTTTTTTTCCGCTGTAGTATGATTGTTGTTGTCTTTGGAGTTGTAAAGACTATAAGGAAATAGCCGAGTGTACTGTTTTCTGTGTATTTGTTAGATCAATCGTGTGTGTGTAAAATTCTTTTCTTGAGTGGTTTTAAGCGCGCGGGCGCGCGCGCGCGCGTGTGTGTAGATAAAGCTGATTTTCTGTCTAGACAAAACCATCCGTAATGTTGTCAGAGCCTTTTTCAGAGCCAAGACCATTAGGATTAGTCCTGTTCAAGTGAGATAGATGGGTTGAGAGAGAGAGAGGGGGGGGGAGGGGGCACAGAGAGAGAATGAATGAGTGAATGAATGAACGAACGAATGAATAAATGAATGAATGAATGAGCATTTTGAATAAATAAATACTTTTCTTGAGGGAAAAGAAAAAGCACAATGGTGGCTTTTTTCATCCAACCCAACCAAGAGAAAGAGAGAGGGAGATGGGAACAGAGAGATATATACACTCAAATTAAACACACACACACACACAACACAACACCACACACACACACACACACACACATCCACACACACACACACACACACAAACATACGTAACACTCATGCACACACGCACACACACGCACACTCGCGCACACTCACACACACAAACAAAAAAACACAAAGCATGCACGCACACATTCACACACATAAACAGTGACAGAGAGATAAAGTGTGTACGTTTGTGTCTTTGTATGTGTTTGTGTTTGCATGTCTGCGTTTGTGTGCGTGCGTGCTTGCTGCGTGGCGCTTGTGTGCGTGCGTACGCGCGTGTGTGTGTGTGTAGTCGGCATGTCTACGCGCGCACGTGTATGTCTGTGAGTGCGTGTGGTTATAATTTGAATACACTTCAATTTGTTCTATGATTGGTTTTTGTCAGCTGTAGATTTGAATGAGCCTATAAAGGTCACAAACCTCCACTTTTAACATAAACTTCGCGCTCAAAAACGTCTCTTTTTTTGGAGGGGGGGGGGGGGGGGGGGGTGGGGGTGGGGGTGGGGGGGGGGGGGGGGGGGGGGGGGGCGATCAGATGCATTAATACTGTGAGCATTCTCGTAACAATTCATCATCATCATTGCTGCTTCTGTTGTCGTCGTCATGAATGTCATTGGTTCCGCTGTGTTTTATTTTCAATATCATTTTCATCTGTGTGACCCGGGAGGGTCACTTGGAGAGAGTGGTTTGGAGAGATCTGTTATCGTTATTTCAACAGGCTGCTTGGCTAGAGCTCAGATGTCCATAGTATAAAAGAAAGTTGATCTTTTTTCCCCCCTTCTGATTTAATGTTGATATCGTTTGACTGTTTTGTTCTTGGACTTCCTTTTCGTCGTACTATTTTTCCCCTCTTGTCTACATTTCTTTGTGTATTTTTCTCTCTCTTTTCTCCCGTTTCTTTAGCTTTTTAAATGGAGGTTTTTCTTTTTTCTTCTCAATTTGCTACTGTATCTCCCCCCCCCCCCCCCCCCCCCCCATTCCCAACAACAACAACATTACACACACACACAAACACACAACACGTACTCAAATACGTGCCCCTTCCCCCCCCCCCCCCCCCCCCCCCCCCCCCCCGCTCCCCCCCCACACACACATATACGCACACACACACGCACGGACACATACCTGCCCCCTGCGGTCCCCCCCCCCCCCCCCCCCCCCCCCCCCCCCCACACACACACACATTATCAAGCACACACGCCTGCACGCACGATCAACACATGTAAAAAATCTAACCGAACAGAGAAATGCCAGAATTCCTTCCAGAGTCAGACGCTTGCAATGCAGTAAGCTAAAGAAGAACACCACCGTCACTGGAGCCACAAAGAAGCAAAGGAACAAACTCCAGGATAAACAAGCAGCGCAACATGCAGAATTACAAATAAACAAACAACCCGACACGCACCACATGCTTGGGCATGCAGTGCTTCTTCCCTCTCTCTAAACTCGGCAAGTAAACAAACAAACAAACAAACAAAGAAGAAATGCGTCACACACACCCCGATTTGTTTCTTTGTTTCTGTCAGTAATGCACGTTTTGTTTCATGTGTTTAGTGTTCGGACTCCCTCCAGCATCCTGTGATATTGACACTGGCGTTTTGTGTGGTGTCCTGTCCTTGTCTATGGCTGGTTTTCAGGTGGATTTTTGTTTGTTTGGGTGTTTTTGTTTAATTGTTTTGTTGGTTATTTTTTTTAGGGGGAGGGGGATTCTTTTCATTTAGCGTTGATATATGGTGTAGGATGTCCTTGTCTGTTTGTGCTGTGATGTTCGTTTCCTCTATTTGTTTCTCTGCCTATCTGTTACACTGTTTCTGATTTTTCATCCCCTCTCTCTCTGTGTCTATGTCTGTCTGTCTCTCTTTATGTCTGTGTCTGTCTGTTCATGTCTGTCTGTCTGTCGCTCTCTCTCTCTGTGTCTCTGTCTGTCTGTATGTTTTTCTCTCTCTCTCGCTCTCTCTCTCTCTCTCTCTCTCTCTCCTCTTCTCTCTCTCTATATATATATATTATATATATATATATATATATCGCATACACACACACACACTCACACACACATACACACACGCGCGCATGCAAACACACCTGCACATCCAAAATAATAGCAGATTAAAAAAAGCAATAACAAAAATGCACACACAACTGCACATGCACACTTATACCAGACTAGAAAAAAGCAAACAAACAAAACATCACGACTCAGTCAGCTATTTGCAACGCAGTAAGGAAGAACACATCCATTTTAGCCACAAACAAACGAGGGGGGGAAAACTCTGAACAAACAGCATGACAGACACGTCCACAAGTAAACAAACAAGCGAACACGCACCACATGCTTGTGCATACAGTTCTTCTTCTCTCTCTAAACTGTGCAAGTAAACAAACAACAGACAAACAAGACAGAGAGCAGACAGCATGATTCAGCGTTAAACACACCCCTCTTTGTTTCCTTGTTCCCCATCAGTAATGCCTTTTGTTCTGTTTCTTTTTCGGACTCTCTGCTGCATCACTTTGATTTGGACACCCACGTTTTGTGTGGTGTCGCCTCCTTGTCTATGGCTGTTTTCTCGTCTGTCTGTTTTGTTTGTTTGTTTGTTTGCGTTTTTGTTTGTTTCTTACACTGTCGCAATGTGTGGGGTGTGATTTCTCTGTCAGTTTGTGTGGGTGTGTCTTGTCATTTTTTCTGGTCAATTTGCTTCTCTGAGCATTATTTCTGATTTTGAAGTTTGCCTGTTTTGTCCTCTGTCCTGTTCTGTCTTTGTTCTCCTCTCTCTGTCTCTATCACTGTCCTGTCTCTCTTATCTATCCTCTTCTATATGTTTTTCTGTCTCTTTTTGACCCCTCTGTCCTCGAACATTCTTGTTCCTTCTCTTCTTACACTGTCACGACCTACACACTCACAGGCACTTACTCACACATCATTATCCCATCTTCATATATGCACACAAGCACCCATGCATGTGCAATCACCAAAGACAAAAAATAGAGAGACAAATGTGTGCAGTCTACAAGAAATGATGGCTTGTTCAATTGCTTTCAGAGCAATAAAAAAGAACATCTCCACATTTGAATAGCAAACAAACAAACGAACAAGTACCATTATGAAATAAACCAACAGCACAACATGCTCGCTGACAAACAAACAGACAAGAGGACATGCCTACACAGCATGCTTGTTTGTGCATGCATTTCTCTCTGAAACCTCTGCAAGTAAACAAGCAACAAGACATAGAGCGCGCAACATGCATTTGCGTAATGTACACCCACTCTGTCTCTTTCTGCCAGTAATGCACAGTGTGTTTGTTTTATTCTGACTGCGTGCATCGTTTGCTGTAAACACTCCCGTTCTGTGTGTCGTCTCCTTGTGTATGGGCTGGTTCTTTGTTTTTTCTGCTTGTTGTCCTTGTGTTTGCTGTCCTTGTGTATTGTTTTTCTGTTTGTTGTCCTTGTGTGTTTGTTGTCTTTGTGTGTTTGTTTTTCTGTTTGTTGTCCTTTTGTGTTTGTTTTTCTGTTGTTGTCCTTGTGTGTTTTTTTTCTGTTTGTTGTCCTTGTGTGTTTTTTGTCCTTGTGTGCTTGTTTTTCTGTGTGTTGTCCTTGTGTGTTTGTTTTTCTGTGTGTTGTCCTTGTGTGTTTGTTTTTCTGTGTGTAATCATTGTGTGTTTGTTTTTCTGTGTGTTGTCCTTGTGTATTGTTTTTCTGTTTGTTGTCCTTGTGTGTTTGTTGTCCTTGTGTGTTTGTGTCTCTGATTGTTGTCCTTGTGTGTTTGTTGTCCTTGTGTTTTTGTTTCTCTGATTGTTGTCCTTGTGTGTTTGTTGTCCTTGTGTGTTTGTTTCTCTGTGTGTTGTCCTTGTGTGTTTGTTTTTCTGTGTGTAATCATTGTGTGTTTGTTTTTCTTTGTGTGTTGTCCTTGTGTATTGTTTTTCTGTTTGTTGTCCTTGTGTGTGTGTTGTCCTTGTGTTTGTTTTTGTATTGTTGTCCTTGTGTGTTTGTTTTTCTGTTTGTTGTCCTTGTGTGTTTGTCTTTCTGTTTGTTGTCCTTGTGTGTTTGTCTTTCTGTTTGTTGTCCTTGTGTGTTTGTTTTTCTGTGTGTTGTCCTTGTGCGTTTGTTTTTCTGTGTGTTGTCCTTGTGTGTTTGTTTTTTCTGTGTGTTGTCCTTGTGTTTTTCTGTTTGTTGTCCTTGTGTTTTTCTGTTTGTTGTCCTTGTGTGGGTTTTTTTCCTGTTTGTTATCCTTGTGTGTTTGTTTCTCTGTTTTAGCTGTGTTTGGTTTTTTGAGGTTTTGTTTTCTTGTTTTACTGCTGCTAAGTAAAGCGTGCGAGTTCTTTCTCTGTTATTTAGTCTGTGTGTCTGGTTTTTTCTCTCTGTTTCTTGTGTGTGTCGGTCACACTGTTTCTGACTTTTAAATAGTTTTTATATATCTGCTAGTTTCTACATTTCTTCATTCTCTCTCTGTGTGTCTGTGTGTCTGTCTCCCCCCCCCCCCCCTATCTCTCCTCTCTCTCTCTTTGTCTCTCTGTCTGTCTGTCTTATTATTCACTCATTCACTGACACACACTCACGCACGCACACACACACACACACAAACACACACACAAAACACACACACACACACACACACACACACTACACACACACACACACACACACACACAAACACACACACACACACACTTACACACACACACACACACACACACACCTTTACACTCCATCGTCCTCTTTTCATTATCTAGAGCGAGAGGGGCAGAGCACTCTGCCACAGTGTACATTGTCAGTAAAGTCACTACCTGGAAGAATAACTATGTTAGTAGAGCTCTCCTTGTGGCATCGTACACCACTGTGTTGACTGCAGCAATATCAGCTGAACTGACCTTTCTGTCTGCCAACGCTGTTCATGGACCGATGGCAGGAAGATGTATTCAAGCCACAAGCTTGCAACTCATCTTCGTGACAGATCACTCCTGTTGTGGCCTGCATGCCTCATTTGTCATTGCGGCTGTGGCTGAAGCAGGATCTGGCGTCGTGTCCCTCTGCTGTTGTTTACCTGGGACTGGTGTTTTATAATATTTATTTGATCTATCTACCCGTGATTAACTTTGCTTAACAAATTGCTTTTGCTTTTGCCATGGATTGTCATTCTTTTAATACTTGCATTACAAATGGTGTGCTGTGTTTGTGTTGTTCGATTAATAGTCATGACTTCCAATCCTGTATCCATCAATTCATTTTGATCTTTTCTTTGATTTCGAGGATAGTGGAGTAAGTACCCATGCGCTTTATTGTACACGCAGTCTCCATGTACATGTGGTTTTGTAAATTTTGTCATCTGTTCCCTCCAGCACGCAATTGTCTACTCTTCTGAAACAGGATTTTGACATTTGTGGAAGATGTTCTGCGTGTATCTGCACACAGAACTTCGGTTTAAAGTTTACAGAAGAGGTTAAAAGGATGGGTTGTACAGCAGTGTCCTAAAATTGAGGACACCAGAATTCTGAACCTTAATCATGCGAGCTCGCCCACAACAATTCTTATCTTTCGATTTTAGAGTAGATTCCAAGCCCAAAGGTCCTCATTATTGACACACTCTACTCACGGTCATGTTGAGCACTTCACGTCCATAACACACATTGATGAAGTCATGTATACAGTGGAACGTTCCCTGCCCACAGGCCTTGAAGTGGGGACAGTTGTCTGAACTCATTCCCATAAAATGTATTCACTAGTATCTAAAAGGTAAATACTCAAATATCGCGTCTGCGGCATAGAAAAAAATATGAGCAAGGACACTGGAATAATAATTATCTGGATTTTTAACGATGCTGCTGCTTTCCACATCCTCCACTCCTATGGCTTCGTGTGTTTCTGAACGATGCCAATTGGCACTGCCTCATCCGTATGTCTTCCTAACTACCCTCATTTCGTCTGAAGGCAAGGATCGTTTTTCATGTCACTACCCTGCCACAGGACCATCTCTGGTTCTGCATCGCTTCATCAAGATCACCAAGGTCATAGTCTCTGGTGTGCGGTGTCTTTTTTTCCCAGCAGACTATACATGGACATTGAATAGACTCTAGTTCTGTCCATCAGTTTCAGTTACCAAATCCTGCAGCCGTGCATCATTTGGGGATTCTGATCAATCACATTTTAGTTGCTTGAACACCGGTTTTACACGAGTCTGTGCTGTTTTTCTCATTCTGATAAGGGTGGACTCATCATCTTCCCAATCTGTCATTCTGCTTAAATACTGGTTTTGTTTCAGCCTATGCTGCGCTTTCCACTCCAAAACCGTTCGTAGTCTTGTTTGAGGGTGTTTTTCAGCTTACATTCTGGGGGCGTCTAGATTGTAGTCTCTGTCTTACCTGTCATGCCTAGCACCTAAGCTAAAAAGAAAAATTGACTCGAATGGCTGTTTTCAAGTACCTTGCCATAATTATCAGCAGCTATATCCTGACTTCAGAGGATGTCCCTCCTGCAGTATAAAATACAGCTTGTTGTGGATAAAGACAATCTCATTGCCATGCAATGGCCTTGTCATAGCTGAAGACAATCTCTTTGCCATGCTGTGGCCTTGTCATAGCTGAAGACAATCTTAGCAATTCAGAGCAAAATAACTTTTCCGTACAGACCTTGGCACTTTGCTTTCAACACTAACTCACAAAGCTTGTGACCGGACCAAAGTCGTGACCTGATCGACAAACGTTTCTTTCTCACTGTCGATCACAGTGCACAGCAGCTAGAATCAAGACTTTTGCTGCCGGGAGCCCGTATTCACATGTACCAATCACCTCAGGCTGGTCCTAATCTAGAAACGTGGTGCTATTGCAGTACTAGGTCTTTGGTTGTATTCGAGCCACAGCAACTGGGACCCGTTCCCTGTGTGTTCAGTTTTGTTTGTTCATCTCCATCTCGCTGACTTTGTCCCCAACGCGACCTGTCCCTCCTGTTCAATGCTTTGGCTACTTCAAGTGTGCGTTGCATGATGTACTTTTTTTCCCCTTCACAGCTCTGTGTTCAACTCGAGGATTGGGTAGATCTGGGCTCGAAGGCGAGTCTCCATGAGGATTTCTTTGCGAGAGATTCTCAGACACCGACTTCCACTCAACTCTCTTACAGACCTGGAAGAGACTGTAATTTCAGGTGTTGTGTAGGAACGCATGCACAGCATTTTTGCACACTTGTTAATAATGATCCCTTTTTTCGTCAAGGTGTAAGCAAGATTTTGTCATAGTAACCATACAAACTAAACGTACCCAGCATGCATTCTGCTTATCTGAAGAAGGACGGGTTTCACCAGGCCTATCGCCTAATGATAATACAAGCTGTATGAACACGGGAACTGGATGTAAAGAAAAACCCACATGAGCACTTATTCCATTATCTTCGAAATAACAGAATGGATTATATAGATAAATACTGAAACAGCCACTCATTTCATCGCAGTGCCCAAACAACTTATTCAGTTAAGGGGAAAATCAGATCAAATTGTCTAGCCCAGTACAGAATATGATACTAATCACCTTCCCCTTCCCAACAAAAAAAGAAACGGCATACTTAGTATAATTGCAAATCCATTTTGCTGTGCATGCCATGGACCTACCTTACATCTCAAATGGATCATGTATACGAGAAGAAAGACAGAGAAGATTGGCAACACAAAGGGAAATGATCTATTGACAGTATATACTTTAGCCCACGGCACGCACTGTGCGTTCTTCTAAACATGTTTTCAATAATTTCGGATAACAGAGTGGCTTTCCTCGCCAAGATATGTACCGTCTGATACAGTAGCTGTCGTTTGTTTTGTTTTATTTGTTTCTTTATGTTGCTGCCTCGTCTTTTGTGACGTTGTTGTCCCGCTGTCACAGCTCCCCTATGACCTTCTGTGCGGTTAGTGGGGCTATAATCAACAAGACTGGATTGGTGCTGCTGTTTCCACGCTGCTTTATCCGGTCCCTCCGCCCCTAAACAGTAACTTTTATACTTAAGCCTAACTTTTAGGAGAACAAAAGATATCCGTGTCACACCTAACGCATACCAATGGCTAGAAAATGCACTTGATCATTGTGGCAATGGCATGCGTGGTGAACGTTGCTGACAGCATGCAAATTGCAGCGTTCAGCAGGTCGACAGCTTATCTGCAAAAGGCATCGCAAAAGGAATGGGAATGTCATGATAATCCCACGGGATACTTTACCTCGCCTTAGCTGCCTCATGAATATTCATAGAGCAGCTGACGTAGGCTTACACAATGGTCAGAGGATGGTGTCATACATGTGGGAGGAAAAAGGAAGGGCAGAGGAAGAGAAAAAGGAATTGAGAAGAAAGTCCGATTGACAAATTGCTTTGTGCGTATCTTAAATCGTTCCTGTTTAGAGTGTGGGTGGCTGTCTGTCTGCCTGTCTGTTTGTCTGTGTGTCTGCCTGTCTTATTTGTGTTCTGTCCATCTATCTGTCTGTCTATCTATCTATCTATCTATCTATCTATCTATCTATCTATCTATCTATCTATCTATCTATCTATCTATCTGTCTGTCTGTCTGTCTTCTGTCTCTCTGTCTATCTGTCTGTCTTTATCGTTGTCCACCTATCTATAATACATACACAACACACACACACACATACAACAACATCACAAAATATATATATATAATATATATATATATATATATAATAATATATATATATTATATTATTATATATATTATATTTATTTATATATGTGTGTGTGTTGTAATTATCCATTAATGTAATTATATAAATGTATATAGTATATATATAATATATTATTATATTTATTATATTATATATATATTATACATTATACATTAGACATATAATAGAACATAAACCAAACCTATACATATACAACTACATATGATTATCATGATAATTATAGAGACATTATCCAGCACTATAGCGTATTGTAGAAATTGAGATATAACAATACAGACTCAAAAGACTACAGGGATAATTAATCATTAATATACACCCTGTGTTGACGTGGCCGAACCATGAATATTAATCATTATATTACCTAGTAGTCTTTTCGGTTTATAGTTATATCTCAATTTCTCAATACGCTATCTATTTCTGTTTATTAGGCACCATCTTAACCCCCCCCCCCTGCGCGTCGTCTCTCTTACTCTATCTCCATAAAAGGTGTTTTTTGATGACGGGGTTGTGTCATAACAAGCCATACCGTCTTTCATTCACAGCAGTTCAGAATCATTCCTGTCAGCCGCGGTGTGTTTGAAGTGGACTTAGACAATCGTTAGCGATTTAGTGTTTTAGACTAGGGAGCTCTCTTCTCCGGTTTCAGCGTTTTGAAGAGCTAGGAGGGGAGATTGGAGGGTCCTGTGGGTATATGCTCCAGGTTTTTGACAGGCATGGGGTTGGTTGTCATTCTCTTGTAGTGTATGGTATTTCAGCCTCAAATTTTCTCTGTATGTAATAGGGGCTGTTTTCTTTTCCTTGGGAAAATGTCGCCATAGCTATATATATTACCAGCAAGATTTTTTTAGCGCTTGTATGTAATTGCCCAGTAAAGTGGATGCATCTGTGAGACTGTTGCTGGGGTAAGTCTGATGTGTTCAGTGCCTGTAGCACATGGGGGTTTGGAATGTCCTGTTTAAAGCAAGGAAACAATTGTTTTCATTGTGTTTCATATGACTTACTGTATGTTCACCTTCACCCCCACTTATCCCGCAGTCCAGTGGACCGCTAGGGCACCACTGAAGATTTTGCCAACAGTTTTTGTTTCCATTCTTCGCAGCTCGCAGCTTTCTGTAGAAGGCACATATCCTTCCAGTCAAGGCCAGCCCACTCTCTGTATTTTATTGTATTCTGAATAACTTGATATTCACGTGGTGTTTATCTACTGATTTATCTCCTCGTACGTCACCATTGATGCCATACCAACCATAATTTTCTTTCCCCGTGTGAGGGGCTTTTCTGCAGAAAGCTGCTAAGACATGTGTCTGGTGCCGCGGCTAGTTTGCTTGCACTATGTGCGTGCTGGACATAGCACCTCGCTTTACAGTCTTGTCCCAAAAGACGAACACCCCACATCACAAGTCATAGTCTGGTGGATGCTAGAAAAAGTGTGTATTCTGACAAAAATCGAAACCACCAACTCCTAATTTTGCAGATGTATACCGGGTGTGCTACTGCTACATCACTAATCACTAGGGATTTTTCTTTCTTGCTTTATTGTTTGTGTTTCGGTAGAGCTCTGAGGTCCATCAATGGTGAGATTTTTGCGTAATGCTGCCGATTTTGCCCCACAACAGAGGTAGCCGCGTTCCGTCTTCGGGGATCATTACGTATGAACCAATAGACGCCACATTAAAACTGACAGGGGACACAGACCAACAGGAAAACGGAGTACATTGATAGTAATTACCAGAGCTCGTGAAGGCATGTTTTAATCATGTTTAGGTTTCGATAGAGCTCCTGGATACATGAATTATTTTTTACAATTCTAATGGAAGCCAGGGTCTTGTGAGTGAAGTCACTTAATCTGCATAATATTATGTCTCTGCTTCCAGTGTCTAAACACCTGTACTGTCTACCGTGAAGTTCTTGGTCTGTAATTGATTTTGTCTGGCTGACTGAGTGCCTGCCTGTCTCTCCCCCGTGTGCCTTTGTCTGTCTCTGTGTGTCTGTCTGTGTGTCTGTGTCTGTCTATCTTTGTCTCTGTCTCTCTCTGTCTCTCTGTCTCTCTTCTTCTCTCTCTCTCTCTCTCTCTCTCTCTCTCTCTCTCTCTCCTCTCTCTCTCTCTCTCTCTCTCTCTCTCTCCTCTCTCTCTCTCTCTCTCCTCTCCACCACCACCCGCTCCAACTACCTACCCCTTTTTGCTTTCTCTCTCAGTCATAGTCTTTACACTGTTCTTCACCCTTTCAACTTTTTTCCCGTTGTGTGTTGTGTGTGTGTGTGTCTGTGTATGTGTGTGGGCGCGCGCGCGCGCGCTGTATGTGTGTGTGTGTGTGTGTGTGTTTCTTCCTGACATGTTATTCAAAGCACCCCCAAATCAGTGTCAACCTGTGGAGACAACAACTGCCCGAGGACTGGGGATAGTCATGGTAAAATACAGCCCTAGCCTATACTATGTCAGTCTTCCTCTGATACACGCGGATGGAAAACTTTGTTGAAAACAGGGGGGAAGATGGAATAAAAGATAGACAACCAGAGAGAAACACAGGAATTAAGATTTGGAACCAGAAATCTAAATTCCTTTAAGCTCACTCTTTAAGCTGGGAGTGTGTTGCTTGCACCGTTTTGCATTATATTGTTTTGTATCGCATTATGCTGTATTGTGCTGTTTTCTTGCATTGTATTTAACTATTACCACTCTCTGTCACAGTCCATTGTTCTGACATTCGGACTTCTGGTTTTATCTTTCCGATAGAGAATATTGAATTTTTTTTATCAAAGGACGTCTGATACTTGATCCAAGGACTAGGTGTACAAATGCCTCTTTGCAGCATCCAAGTCAAGTGAAGTCAAAGTTAAAAACACGTCTAATCATCCCTGATTTCAATACGACAGGTTTGGAAGATACGCTTTCCTTGGAGACAACATTTCATAAGACTGTAATTGTCTTCCAGTCCTTCGAAAGAGATCTTTAAACAAGGAACCATCCATGAATGCATGGATAAACCAGCAACTTGCGCGTTAAATCCCAGTTCAGCTGCCAGTGAAGGTTGACAGACGGCGAGCACATCCTTGTCCCAGCAGGCAACTTGCCGATTTATTGAAATTTCGGTGGAATCTCAGAGGCTTTCGCCAGGAATGACAATGAAAAGAAAGAAAATGTCCCTACAGGGTTTACCTTTCATAGAGCAAAGCTTCATCGAGAGAGAGAGATGTGTGTGTGTGTGTGTGTGTGTGTGTGCTCGTGCATGCGTGCGTGTCTGCGCGCGCCTGCTAGTGTTTCAGCCAACTTCCTCGCCTTTTTAATTGTATTCCCTCCTTCATTTTCTATCGTCTCCTTGTCTCTCCTTCTACTCTTTCTATTAACATGTTATCTCTGCTGGTAATTACTATGGTTTCTTAATGCCATTGCAGAAGTCTGCATAATCTTTAAGGGTTTTTTCCCCGAAGCCTAAGATAAAAATGAATATGCATAAAAAGCAGTAACAGCAACAACAACAACAACAACAAACATATTCAAGGGATTGAAAAAGTTCTTATCATATCAAGTTCTGGAAAAACGGTGGGTGGATGGGGAAGGGGGAATCCAGATCTGTTTGGGAGGGTGGGGAGGGGGGGGGGGGTTACCGATCAGAAAAGAAAAACCCAATATCTCCCGCGCATAATCATGAAGTCTCTTCACTCTCTGCGAGGACTAGTCTGTCCTGAATTCTAATACTCTGCATCCTGTTATGTCCCTTAAGTTTCGAGCCAGCTTACTCCACTTTTCTGTCCAGTCATCTCCACTTTCAAGCCTCCTCCCCTTCCCCCCCTATCAACTTTCCTGATCAAGAGCTTAAAGTTTTCCGAAGTTCTTGGAAATAGCTAACCTAGTCTAATCTCGTAAGGGTCTCAGAGTGGTATGAAGAGATCGTTTATGAGACTTTTATTTTACTTGCCCCTGGGCTATCTGTCGGCATGTTGCTTCTAGAGGATATTGTTTTCACGGGGAGGGTATGGTCGTGTCAGTGGAATGGCAGAAGAAAGCTCTGATCTTCCTGTACATAACTGCTGTGATAGCGGTGGTGGTGGTGGTGTGGGGAGGATGTGAGATTTGTGTAGTGTGTTTACGTGAGGTGATATTCATACATTTATATCATATTTTCACCTCACTTGATCTCTGTGTTTGTTTGTCCATCACCCCCCCCCCCCCCCACTCCCCTGTCTGTCTGTGGATCTCTCTCCCCTCTCTCTCTTTATCTCTGTCTCTCACTCTCTCTCCTCTTTCCGTCTCTGTCTTGTATATCTGTCTGTCTGTCTCTCTCTCTCTCTTCTCTCTCTCTCTCTCTCTCTCTCTCTCTCTCTCTCTCTCTCTCTCTCTCTCTCGTCTGTCAAATACTCAGACAATAATTGCATGTTTGTGACCATAACCCCTCATTCCACACACCATGATGATGACTGTCACTCAGGTCACTCAGTCACCAGTATCACGTGCTGGGGTGCTGCTCTACACAAGCCTGCCCCCTGGTGTCGTCTGGCTGTGTGTCCCCTCTCCATGAACTACTGCCTGTCATCCGAACAGCTCTCCCTAGCTTTGCCCTCCCTCTCGCCTGTAGTTTACCTTTCCGATAGTTCTGTGTCTTTGGGGAGTCTACACTATATCCGAAAGTGAGATGGTTTGGTTTTTGCTTTCCCTCTGGGAAGTCTGCGGATTACTGTGTTGTGGGTGGAAGGGGAACTGAGAGTGGAACAAAAATGAAAGAAGAGAGCATCTTTGTTCGGTTGTGCGAAATTAAAGAGCAAAATGTAAGACAAAACCTGTGTTTTGAGATAGTACAGGAAGTCAAGATATCTATGGTAGTGGACCTCCTAAATGTCTGGTTTTATGACTAGTCGAGTTGATTTGATATCGGGTCAGGATTTTCCAAGGTTAGGATCAGAGGTCTGCTAGGTCACCTGTTTGTTTTAGTACTGTGCATAAAAGTTAAATGAATTGAATAATGAATTAATCAGTTATGAATTCCATAAACATCTTTGACACAGTCGGCCAAATTGCTGCTTTGAATTTGTTTAAAACAGTTTATCTTGGTGGCTTACGTAAACTCAAGTCTCTAACGCCTGTGCACAGGACATTCTCTCTCTCTCTCTCTCTCACTCATCTCTCTCCCTTCATCTCATCTCTCTCTCTCTCTCTCCTCTCTTTCGTTGTCTGTGTGTCTGTCTGTCTCTCTATCTGTCTGTCTGTCTGTCCATCGTCCGTCTGTATGTCTGTCTGCTGTCTCTCTCTCTCTCTCTCTCTCTCTCTCTCTCTCTCTCTCTTCTGTGACATGCAGACACTAACTGAATATCATTTGTGACAAACAATCATCACTTCATAAGTACCAGCACCCACCATCCCACACACACCATGATGATGACTGTCACTGTCACTGTCACTGTCACTCATCCAGTATCACGTGCTGGGGTGCTGCTCTACACAAGCTTGCACCCCCTGGTGTCCTCTGCCTGTGTGTCCCCTGTCCGTTAACTACTGCCTGTCATCTGAACAGCTCTCCCTAGCTTTGCCCTCCCTCTCTTCCTGTAGTTTACCTTTTCCATAGCTCCCTGACAGGTGGGAGTCAATGATGCACGCTGCTGCGGTTTCTGCATGCCCTCCTCATTGGGAAGGCTGAAGATGAACGTGTTTTGTGGGAAGAATGGGGCGCTGAGAATCGTGAAAAAAGATTAAAAGCATGTTTGTGTATGTGTAAGGTTTTATAACTACAATTATATCTTGTTGTAGGCTTCTACTTTTGCATCAACCCAGAAGCGTTTGCTAATTTACTTATTGATTTTGATGTGTCTGAGAACTTCTTTTTTTCTGGAAAACACAACATATAAACATGTAAACAAATGCAAGTGCATTGTATAATTTGCCGTTACAGGGGAATCTACTTCACCCATATCTCTCTCTGTCTCTCTCTCTGTCTCTCTCTCTCTCTGTCTCTCTCTCTCTCTGTTCTGTCTGCCTGCCTGCCTGCATGGCGGTCCATCTGCCTGCTATCCTACCTCCCTGTCTGTCTCTATGTTCTGTCTTTTCTGTCTCTCTCCCTCTCTCTCTCTGTCTGTCCATCTGTCTCTGTCACTTTATTCGTCAGTCAGTCGGTCTGTCTGTCTGTCTGTCTCTGTGTGTGTCTCTCCCCCCTCCCCTCTCTCTCTCTCCTATTTCCCTCTCTCTCTTCTCTCTCCCTCTTATCTCCCTCTCTCTCTTTCTCTCTCTCTCTCTCTCTCTCTCTCTCTCTCTCTCTCTCTCTCTCTCTCTCCTCTCTCTCTCTCTCTCTCACTCTTTCATTGATTTCATGAATTCAGTCAATAATTGAATGGCAATTTGAATGATTTATTTCCTTGCTTTTTGACATTATCTTGTTTGTTGATCAATTGGTTTATTTATGTTTGTTTCACTTTTTTCCCCATGAGGGCCTGGTGTAAAGAAGCCTCTGGCTTATCCAATTACCCTCATTAAAATATTCGAGTTCGAGTTCTCTCTCTCTCTCTCTCTCTCTCTCTCTCTCTCTCTCTCTCTCTCTCTCTCTCTCTCTCTCTCTCTCTCTCTCTCCTCCCCCTATCTCTCTCTCTCTCTCTCTTTCCTTTCTTCTACCCCCCCCCCCTTTCTCTTTCGTTCTCTCTCCTTTCTCTCTCAGTCATTCTGCAATGCCTGTGCATCACATTTCACAAAGCCTCACTAGTCTGTCTGTCTGTCTGTTTTTCTGTGTGTATCTCCCCCCCCCCCTCTCTCTCTCACCTCTCTCTCTCTCTCTCTCTCTCTCTCTCTCTCTCTCTCTTCTTCCTCTCTCCTTCTTCCCCCCTCTCTCTCTTTCTTTCTCCATCCTCCCTCCTCTCTCTCTCTCAGCCATTCTGCAATGCCTATGCATCACATTTCACAAAGCCTCACTGGGGGGACTGGAGCCCACTGTCTTCTGGCCGCATTCACGTCACATGATCGTGATGGCTATCACCTAGGCGTCATTTTTCACGTGCTGAGGCGGGGTCCTGAGGGAGCTGCCCGCTTGTGCTGTACAGCCAGCGCCGTAACTCCCATGACTGGGAGGATCAGCAATCTGGCTGAAATGCAGCCGTCTGGTAAACAAGAGGTCCATGAATTAAACCCTCGCTGCAGCTAGGCTTTCCCTATATCTGCTACAGCAGAATGTGGTGGTCTGGGTGCCAATGTTTCAGATGAGGTGATGAATTAACGTCCCCGTGTGCAGCATAGATTAGGCACACATCGAGGAAAAAGGCGCGGTAGCCAGAGAGTTGTTCTTGGTGACATGATGTTGGTTTGAAGCCAGTGTCGTAGGGAAAGAAACTCCATCTGTGGACAGAAAGTTTAGTAGTTGCTTTTGCGGTACTTGCTGTGTTGTTCTCTCTTGGGAGAACAGCGTGAATTTTCTTTTCAGAGCAACGTTAATGTGCTGTCACTGTGAGTGATATACATACAGTACGGTAGTGTTTGTTTTTTGTTTTTCCAGTGGGTAATTTCACGGTACACACACACGCACACGCACGCGCGCGCACACACACACACGCAGGCACACACGCACGCACGCACGCACGCACACATACAGGCATATATATATACACACACTATGTATATATATTATGTAATATATATATATATATATTTATATATATATATATATATATATATATATATACATATACATATGAAAGTAAACAAGAAAGAAAGAGTACCACTAAACACAGACACAAATAACCACAAAACGCCAGAACTCTAGCTAACCCCATCGACTCCAGGCGAGAAGAGAGCGGAAAAGAATCAAGACAAATTCGTCCTCATCACCCCAGCTTGTCGACACCAATCAGTCAAACCTCTTGTTCTCCTGTCTGCTCCCCCTCTGTACTTTTCTCCTTAGGAACCTTCTCCTTCGCTGGTTGTTCCTCTGAGATCCTTTCTCCTATCCCTTCGTCGTTTTTACCTCACAGTCCTGTCCCTTCTTTCTCAGCCCCCCTCCCTGACTCTCTTGCTCAATGTTCTTTCTCTGTCTACATCTCGTTAGGTATTGGCCGGTGATTTGTTTGGTTACGCGGTTGTTTTGTAAGATCTTTGCACATCTGTCTGCCTAACCGTGTGAGTAATACCAGAGTGGTATATAAAGAAAAATGGAAGGTATCAGTAAACGAGTATATGAATCCATGGACATATCCATACAGAATATAACCCAGTCGCTTTGCAGGTTTATGATAATGCAACCATTTTGGAGATATGTTCACTTCATATGTTTTGGAGATATGTTCACTTAACATCGCTTTTGTTTAATTCCAGAGAATCATTTTGATAAAGGAGGATATACTTTGTAACCGTACCAACAGCAATAGTAGCAGTATGAGTAGAAGTAGCAGTATAAAGATAAAGATGCAGATCAAACTGCTGTCACTGCTTCTACTATGTCTACTGCTGCTGCGAACACGACGCAGCACTGGCTGGCCACACTTTTAGTCACACACACCCGCGCCAGCACCACCACACACACACACACACACACACACACACACACTTGTGCAGCTGTGTGTGTTTGTTCTTTTTATTTTAATTTACATGCCTGGATACAAATAAATCTAATACATTCAACAATATTTAACCAGTTGGTACATACAAAAAGAACAAAGCACACATTATTTAATGAATTCTGCACTCACAGTTGTGTTCCATGTGGGAAACACACGATAACCTTAAACATGGGACTACAAATCTTTGCTTCTATCTGTAATCGAGGCCAGTTATTTCATCTCGAAGGATCTTTTCGAAAGACAGACAGACAGAAAGAAAAAATGAATGAATGAATGAATGCTATAATAAATTGATGAGTGAAGAGAGGAAAGACAGAAAAAGCAAAGGAAGGACGATAGAGAAAAGAATGCATAATAAAAGACAGATTTAAAAGGGATAACAACCAAACATCAGCGAATGAAAGAATGAAAAAGGAAAGAAAGCCAGAGAGACAGACAGACAGACTTGGAGACAGACAGACGAGACAGACAAAGAGAATAAGACTAACCAGCAAACAGACAGACAAAACAGAAAGGATAACAAACGAAACAAAACAAATAGCCAGACAAAGAAGAAGAAGACAGAACCTCAGAAGACCCCATTGACCTGAGGTGAGACGAGAGCGGAAAAGAATCAAGACAAATTCGTCTTCATCACCCCGGCCTGTCCACTACAATCAGCCCACCTCTTGATCTCCTGCCTGCTCCTCTACAGAGGTTCTTCACCTCCACCTTCTCCTGCATTTTTTCTTCTCTCCTAGAGTCCCTTTCCCTATCTTTTTGTAGCTTTTACCCAATTTCTCCCATCTCCTATCTGTCTGGTCTTGTTAGGTACTAGCGGCTGATTTGTTTTGTTAAACAATTCTGTGGAATCTGTACACAGAATGCTATTTGTTATACAATTCTGTGGAATCTTTACACAGAATGCTAAACCGTGATGATGATAAGAGTAGTGAAGAAAGACAGAAAAAGGTATCGGTAAGTGAATCAGTAAGTCAACAAATCCTGGAATACCTAATGCTCAGAACACATTCAGTGGCCAGGTTCAGCCTTTCTCAGGCTTGGGAGATTCAGTACTATGACCCAACAATTTCTTGAATAATTCATGGAGAAGAAAGCAAATAGACTTTTTTTGCGCTGTGTCCAAGCCTTTTCAAGAAATTTAGCTATGCAATGATCACTGTCTGTCTGTCTGTCTGTCTGTCTGTCTTTCTGTCTGTCTGTCTGTCTGTCTGTCTCTCTCTCTCTCTCTCTCTCTCTCTCTCTCTTCTCTCTCCTCCCTCTCTCTCTCTCTCATCTCTTCTCTCTCTGCGAATTGCTAGTTAGGGTAATGAAGCTACTCACTGATCCAATCTTACAAAAGTTGAGAACCTTTTTAGGCGATAGATAATTATGCTTATCCTCTCTCCCAACATACACACACACGCACGCACACACACACACACACACACACAAACGCACACACATCACACACCACACACACCACACGCACACACACACACACAAGCACACACGTGCACAGACGCATGCTCATGTGTGTAAGCACACGCGCGTATACACGTAACCTGCTACAGGCAGACACCGTCATTTTCAGGTCACCATTTTCAGTCATCCACAGACAGTGATGACTGGGGTCCAGATGTCATGTATCATGTGCTGGGCTTTCCCCCTGGTGTTGTCTGTCTGACTGTCTCTGGTTCTCTGCCTGTCCTCACTGAGCGCCCGTTATCTGTTCCACCCTTGTCTCATGTGCCAGTCAATAGTTCCAGGATGAATTAATGAAGTGTAGGGCTTTTGCCTGTAAGGGATTTTCCTGTATGGTTTTGGTTCTTTCTCTCTCTGTCCTTGTCTCTATCTGTCTCTCCCTCTCTCTGTGTCTGTCTCTTCACCCCCTCTCTGTCTCTGTCTCCTGTCTGTCTGTTGGTTTCATGTATCATGTGTATGTATGTATATTGTGTATGTATGTCTATATGTATGTGTGTCATGTACGTATGTGTATGTATGTATATATGTATCGATGTATCTATGTAATAACTCTTTTGTGTGAGTGTGTGTGTTTTGGATGTGTATAATTATGCATAACTGAGTATAGATATCTACTTTTTCATTATGATATTACAGCATCGATATAAAGTTAGTAATAAATAAATTCAATTGTGTACAAATATAGCTGAGCTTTACTTTTCACTTGCATTGTAATGTATGTCTTTGTGTGCTAATGATGGTGAAGCATATGATGTTCTGCAGGCATATGCACAAGGGACCTTGGTTTATAGTCTCCTCTAAAGGACTCTCAGGGGATTGGAGTCAGTACTGCTACTAACGCGAGTGGAACAATTCCCTCGAATGGGTGTCTTAGCAGCGGCTTGAATCCGAGCTTGATCCTGGCCATCAAATTGCAACTGCAATGCTCTAACCATAAGACTATGCCCCCCCCCCCTCCCCACTGGTGTATTTGGTCATTCAACGTGACATAGAACTTTTCTGCTTGATTTCCCAAGGGAAGGAAAGTATGTCAGTGTGGGCAAGAGACAATGGAAAGTGAGGGAGGAAAAAGTAAAAAGCCAGGAAGATTTGTTCTTAGTTTCTGTTACAACAAGAGTGTGTAACAGATTGTTCTGGGTTTAGACGGCAGTGTAAAGTTTGGGCGGAAGAAGGAGATGGCTTGTACTTCTCTGATCCCTTTGGCTAAGCAGAGCCTGCACAATTAGTTGTCCTTTTCCTTCTCATACAGACCTGTCTGTCTGTTTGTCTCTTTCCTATTTCTCTCTCCCTATCCACAGACTATACGTAAGTGTCTGTCTGTCTGCGTGTCTTTTCTCCATCTTCCTGTCTCCTTGTCTCTCTTGTCTGTTTCATTCTCCCCCTCTCCCTCTCTCTCTCTCTCTTTCTCTCCTACACACACGCAACAAACACGCAACACGTACACATATCTCATATCACTTCTCCCTTAGCAAAAATATCATTAGTGATTCTTACTGATCTAAGCTTTTTTATTAAAAAAAATTGAGACGTATTAGAGGTCGTTCACATTTCCGTTGAAAACCCCCCATATTATCTGCTTAGCTTAAGAAATGTCTCTACCTTCGACACACCATTGTAATCCAGTATTCTGATTCCCATCCTACCCTGATATCCCCCGAGGCTTACCGTTACAACACCATTAGCTCACCTTAAGCCTTTTTGTCTGTGTCACTGTGTACCATCTTTCCTGTGTAAGAGCTTATACTAAGAGAAGCTCTGCTATCAGGAAATGATTTTTAAAATATCCAAGTATTTTGCAGTAACTTACTTTTTCCGAGCCTTCTGTTTCAAAATATGTCTGCTGTCAGATAAAGAAACAACAACTACCTTTAAAAGTCTGAGTGCTTTGCATTGGCTTAGTTCACATATGCCTGTTGCTTTTCAAGCTCTGGGCATCTTTAGTCTTTAAAGGATCAGCGTGTCAGCTGGAAGCACTGTGCATTGCTAGATAAAACTGCCCATACGTCTTAGTCTGACTTCCCGTACTACTATGATGAATGGGTGGCATCCAAATGGGCAAAAATGGATAACGTGAGGGTAAGGAGAATGATTGGTCTGCATCAAGTTACCAAAGCTGAGTCTCTCTCTTTCTCTGCCTGTCTCTCTGCATACAATAGCCATTATACTAGTATTTCACTAGTATGAAAGTATGAGCTGCAGAAGAAAGTATTTGATATCCCCAAATTCCTTTTCTAACATGTATATTGTCTCATAGAAGTCCTTCACCATGTCCAGAATAATCATCTAGTATCTAGACTGACGTCATTAAAAGTTGTAAACCTTCTACAGTTTCTCAAATATCCTGCAGGTCTAAAAGGCCCTGAATTTGTGTCAGTGATAGTAAGCTCTTTAAGAACGTTATAAGACTTTGGAGCAATAGGTGTACGTTTTCCTGCAAAACTGCTAAGCATTTGCATAAAGTCTTGTTCCTGTTAGACCTGTCCAAACATCTGAAATGTCCTTGAGATCTCCTGTGACCTCTTTTCTGCACATCCATCACCTTCAAGGCCTTTCTGCAAACGAGGCATCAGATGGATTGTTATCTGGCATGGGAAGGCTTTACAACAGCAGTGACACTGCTGTAGCCCCTATCTACTTTCCTGTGAGAGTGTGATGCCTGTCTGGGAAGATGAAGGAGAGGAAGAGGGTATGTCAGAGAGCTAAGGATGAAATAAAGAATGGTTGGGCCAGTGATAATGTTCATCTGAGCTGTCTTACTGTCTGTCTGTCTGTCTGTCTATGTGACTCTCTCTCTGTGTCTCTGTCTCTCTCTGTCTGTCTATGTGACTCTGTCTTAATGTATGTATATATGTATGTATATATATATATACATATATATATATATATATATATATATATATATATATATATATATATATATATATATATATATATATATATATATATATATATATATATTATATATGTCTCTATCTGCAACCAATTCACTATCTATTATATCAAGTCAAGGATCCTCTGAACTTCTCTTAAAATATACAGGTTATTGGCCAGGATGTTTATATTATGTGCTAAAGGGCAAAATGCTTTGAACTTGCCCACTGGTGTATTTGGATGTGTGTTCTGTGTGTTTTGCCTCTTAAGTGTTGTTATAATCATAGCAATAATGATATATAGAATTTCTAAAGCATTGAAGCTTGTAAAGCAAACAAATTAAAGCACGTGTATTCAATGCATTCACATGTATGCAACCATTTACAAATAAGATCGGTTATCAGACAGCATTTGTCATTGTTTGCACCTCTAGATCAATGTCTGGTTGTGGCCACGAAGCTGCCCTCTGATCCAGTTTTACAACAGTTCAGGACTTTGGGGGGTTTAAGTTGTTTTTGCTAAGCCCCCCTCTCCCCCCCCCCTCTCTCTGACACACACACACATGTGCACATAATGCATACAGGCGAGTGTGTGTACTCTGTAGCAGCCAGGCACCATTATTTCAGGTCACCATTTTCAGTCATCCACAGACAGTGATGACTGGGGTCCAGGTTTCATGTATCACGTGCTGGGCTTTCCCCCTGGTGTTGTCTGTCTGACTGTCTCTGGTCCTCTGCCTGTCCTCCCTCGAGCGGCTATTATCTGCTCCACCCCTGTCTCATTTTACTGGTCAATAGTTCCAGGATAAATGAAGTGTATGGCTTTTGCCTGTAGGGGATTCTCCTGTCTGGTTTTCCTTCTAGAGAATGTG
Organism: Rapana venosa; assembly: GCA_028751875.1. Lineage (NCBI taxonomy): Eukaryota > Metazoa > Mollusca > Gastropoda > Neogastropoda > Muricidae > Rapana > Rapana venosa. The sequence goes on from CM054153.1 coordinate 47,180,872, forward strand.
TGTGTGCCTGTGTCTGTGTGTGAATGTGTGTGTGTGTGTTTGTTTGTTTAAATGCATATAATTATGCATAACTGAGTTATGTTTTTGTCTACCAGTTCTAGCATGAGTAGTGCTGTCATTGAAGCAAGTGATAGGGTTAGCAACATTTTACTCTTGGTACAATGAGTGCACACCTTTGTTTGTGACTTGTAAGTGTCTATATATGCTAGTATTCATATCGCTGACACATAATCATGAAACAAGGCAAAGTTTTGGTTTTTATAACGAAAGCATACTTTCTGTTATTTGACCACAAGTGCCGTGGTCATCAGATGAACACAAATTGATTTTGTCTCTATGTTTCTCTCTGTCTTGCCCACATTTCTCCCTTTCTCTACCTATCTTTTCTGCTTTTTGTTTTGTTATCTTTTTCCATTAATCATCATGATGCTTCTTTTCCCACATCTTCATCCATCACACTACAGTGGTAAACAGTGCAGCTAAGTTTTGTTCTTCACATGCTGCAGTGTACTGCGTTCAAAATTTCCTACTGGTTTTTATAACTCATCGACTCCCCTGCGAGATTTGCCTGTCACCGAAGAAGCTGTCATATCATCCAGTATAACTCTGGTTGGTTACCTGATATTTCTGTACATGTAGGGTGTCCATGGGATTTTGCTGCCTGATTTCCCTAGGGAAGGAATATAAGTCAGTGTGTGGAAGAGACAGTGACAAGTGAGGGAGGAGAGAGGACAACAGGGTCAAGAGATTACTTACATAATAAATGTGTTGTTTACTAGTAGAAGCTGTGTAATCCGATGTTTCAGGGCTGAATACCAGGGTAAGGCTTGGGTGGAAATAGCAGATGGTCCGTTTTTTGTCTGTGCCATTTGTCCGAGCAGACGCCACAAAATTAGCTGCCTCCTTCATTTATGGATGGATTGCTCTGTCTCTGCCTCTGTCTGTCTGTCTGTCTGTCTCAGTCTGTGTGCCTCTCTGTCTGTGTGCCTCTCTCTCTCCCTCCCCTCTCTCTCTCTCTCTCTCTCTCTCTCTCTCTCTCTCTCTCTCTCTCTCTCTCTCTCTCTCTCTCCTCGTCTCTTCCATTTCTCTTTCTCATTCTCTTCCTTCCCCTACCTCTCTTTACATCCTTGCTGTCATTTATAGTAAGGATAACCCTTATTTCTATCTTTTCATCACTCTCACAAAATAAACAGCAGAGCGAAGGCTTCAGTATCCCCTGAATTGTGTGTGTCAGCGATACCACCACGTATGATTCTTATGTAATTTACAGTGCAAAAAATGTAGTATGACTTTGGTAAATGTTGTGATCGTTCTACTATGTTCTAATGTTTCGTATAAGTCATCTAGAACGTTTTGGGTTACCCACATTCATCTCTTATAAAGTGTAATCAGTATTTGAGGGGGAACAAAACCTGTATCAAATTTTCTGTTAAACAGCTTAGAGTCTGCATTAAGTCGTATTGTTGTCAGACCTGTCCAAACATGTTTTAAGATCTGAAAGATCTCCCGTGACCTCTTTTCTGCACATCCATCACCTTCAAGGCCTTTCTGCAAACGAGGCATCAGATGGATTGTTATCTGGCATGGGGAGGCTTCACGACAGCAGGGATACTGCTGTAACCCCTATCTGCTTTCCTGGGAGAGTGTGATGATGCCTGTCTGGGAAGATGAAGGAGAGGAAGATTGCCTGGGGATGAAACGAGGGATGTTTGGAAAGACTTGGATAGTAACAGTGTTCCTCTGAGCTGTCTCGCCCTCAGTCTCTCTCTCTCTCTCTCTCTCTCTCTCTCTCTCTCTCTCTCTCTCTCTCTCTCTCTCTCTCTCTCTCTCTCTCTCTCTCTCTCTCTCTCTCTCTCTCTCTGTGTACATGTGTGTGTTAGTGTGTGCTTGTCTGTGTATGTGTATGTGTGTTTCCTTTTGTCTCTCTCTAACTTATCTCTTTGTATTTCTGTCACTCTCATTCTCTCTGATTCTGAATATGCAGATATCTCTCTGTCTCATTGTCTGTCTGTCTGCCCTCCACCCCCCCTCTCTCTCTCTTCCCCCTCTCTCCACACTCTCTCCCTCTGTCGCTCTGTCTCTCTGTCTATCTGTCTGTCTGTCTCTCTCTCTCTTCTCTCATTCTCTCTCTCTCTCCCTCCCCTCTACCTCCCCCCTCCCCCCTCTCTCTCTCACTTAGTCTCTCACTCTATCTACCTAACTCGTCCCACAACACAGCCACTACCTTATTATCTTAGCACAAGCATCTACTGTCCCCGACACACTACGACTGTCAGTATCTCCACGTCTGTTTTCCACCTCAATAGTTCACCTGGAAGAAGAAGAAGGAAACATCCTCTAAGGCTTTTAGAGCAGGGTTTGTTTTAAGCAAAGTTCATAGTTTAGTCTCTGTTTTTCCGCGCGCGCGTGCGTGCGTGCGTCTGTCTGTCTGTCTGTCTGTCTGTCTGTCTGTCTGTCTCTCTCTCTCTCTCTCTCTCTCTCCTCTCTCTCTCTCTCTCTCTCTCTCTCTCTCTCTCCCCCCCCCCCCCCCCCCCCCCCAATGAAAGGGGGAAAATAAATTGGGTATCAAAACTGAGGTTCAAATTATGTGAGTTAGAATTTGCTTATGTATGGTTCAATCAAGGAGTAGAGGATATAAATGGGTTTATACGAGGACTGCGCACTAGATTGATAGATTGTAGGTGGCAGGAGTGTTCCAGTCTTATCCAGGAGAGTGATCGTTTTAGTTTGTATAGGCAGTTTATTTTATTAGGTAAAATTCCTGTATATTTGTCAATGAACATGGATAGATATCTTAAACATATTATGACAAAATTTAGATTTGGAGTGTCTGAATTGTTTGCGCACAATCTTCGCTATAGACAACACTGTGTTACAGATCTTCTTTGTCCATTATGTAAGGGGTCTGTCGATAATGACGTTCATTTTGTATTATGTTGTCCTATGTTAAATGATCTTAGAACTCAGTTGATACCGCAAAAATATGTGAGCTGTCCTTCCATGTTTAGACTTTGTATACTTATGTCATCTACTAACGAACGCATTAATAAGCGACTAGCAATTTATTTGTATAAAGCTTTTAAAATTATAAATACTATCTGTACTTGAGGTATTATTCTTCTGTTCATATATGTTTCTTATGCAACATGTTTTGGAATGTTGATTATATACACACACACCCCCTTCATGAGGGGCCAAGACCTATAATGAATAAAACTTTCACATTCGCATTCGCATTCTCTCTCTCTCTCTCTCTCTCTCTCTCTCTCTCTCTCTCTCTCTCTCTCTCTCTCTCTCTCTCTCTCTCTCTGTCTCTCTCTCTCTGTCTCGCTCTCCTTTTCTCTTTGTCTTTATCTCTCGTAGTCTGCATGGCGGAAAGAACGCCTGTGTTAGGGAGTTTACAGCCAGGGAAGTAGCCGAGGTAAGGGAGTGCAGAGGGCAGACAGTACCTTTCGGTGGCTATTTCTGGTCCAGCCGTGGTGAATGGCTACACAAGAAAAACACCACACCAACATAAGTGCTGTTTGTATTAGGAGGTCAGGCAGGGAGGCTGAGTGCCCACGCGCCGTGTGCTTTGTCCATCACAAGATAATGAGGGTGTCTTGTCCTTCCTCTTTCGCTTTGTAGGGTGCAGACTTCAAGATAAATAGGATAAACAAAATGAAGTGAGGGAGTGAAAAAAGGGGGAGAAAGGGTGGTAGCTGCTTCTTTGTCCCACCTCCCCTCCCCTCTCCCATACTGAATAGGGAAAATGTTGTGATCTAGCAGAGTTTTGTGTAAATACTTGCATTACGAAAATTTTAATATGTAAGCGTGTCATCCGCAGTTAAATGTGACCTTCAAAAAAGCGATTTTCTATGATACACCAGAACCTTCAATGGAACCAGCGCTGCCCCTCTCCCCTTCCCACCCACCTTCTTTTCTTTTATCCTACACCTGACCAGTTCTGTCACACATACTCCCACTTCACCAACTTGTGTATTCTCAAACCCTCTTTCCAACTTAGCACTTTTGCTTTTTATGTGATCTATCGAAGGTTCGATAATTGCGTTTATAGAAACATCTTTTCATGCATGCCTATGCATACACGTGATCCACCTGAAAGATGCCCGTTTATGGATAATTTTTCCACGGAGTTGATAGCAGTGCCAACTCCACTGCCCCCAAAGTCCTTTGGGTGAGACTATATTCCAAGGTGCTTTGTGTAAACCACACAGAATATCTTGCGCACAGGTTAAAACCTGCTCCACATTTGGAAAAGTAGGTGATTGTGTGGGTGGGAATAAATGACAAAATTTACCCCCAAAAAACCACGCACATGGGGAATTTCTCTTGCCCTTCCTACCTGTCTCTGTGTGAGAGTGTGTGTGATTCAGATTCAGAATATTTTGTGTGTGTACAAAATATTGTGTGTGTGTACGTGCGTGTGCGTGCATGTGTGTGTGTGTGTCTGTCTCTCTGTCTGTCTTTATCTATCTGTCTCATACATACTGCAACAGCCAGGCATCATGATTTCAGGTCACCATTTTCAGTCATCCACAGACTGGTGTCCAGGTTTCATGGATGACGTGCTGGAATTTTTACCCTGGTGTTGTCTGTCTGACTGTCTGTCTCTGGTCCTCTGCCTGTCCTCACTAGAACGGCCGTCATCTGTTCCACCCCTGTCTCATTTTACTGGTCATTAGTTCCAGGATAAATGAAGTGTAAGGCTTTTGCCTGATGGGGATTATCCTGTCTGGTTGTCCTTTTGGACATAGAGAGAGAGAGTAATTAGTTGTGTGTGTGTGTGTGTGTGTGTGTGTGTGTGTGTGTGTGTGTGTGTGTGTGTGTGTTTTGAGCTGCATTGTGTTGAATTGTGTTTATAATGTAGTGGCTGTGGGCATATGCATGCGTGCATGTACGTGTGTTTGCGTATGTGAATTGTTTGAACCTTTGTGCAAAACTGAAGAATAGTAATAAAGTAAATGGACACTCCTACATGCACTTGAGTGAAATGTTAGTTCCTGCCATAAGAAGTTTGGTTGTTGATATTACGAATGCCACATAAACCTTTTATCCTGCATGTCAGCACAGAACATAATTATCATTGCAAATCCCTGAATCCTAGTTAGATATTTCAGTGCCTGGTCTTGTTTCTCTCTTTCTTCTGTCTTCCCCCTCCCCTTTTATTTGTTTGTCTTTCCTTTTCTTTGTTCTCTCTACTATTTCTCCCCTCTATGAAGACTTATGCCCCCATGATTGCAAAACATTGTTCTAGGTTATAACTGTCTGCTATTATCGACATACCACGATGGTAATTGTCACCCAGCTTCTGCATTAAAACTGAATACTAGTTTAGTCACTCTGACAGTCCTGTGAGATAGGCTTGTCACTTGAGCAGTTATGATCATCATCTTGTCTCCCGCTGCACTGGTTTTTCTAGTTGATACATTTTGCTATCAGCGAGGAAGAGGAGATGGATACCTCCCTCAATATGCTGGCCCCTAGAGAAGCAGATGTCTCTGACATCTCACTCCCCAGTGACTGCACAAGTTATGGGATCACCTTTGCCTTTTGCCTTGTTATCTACTGCTGCTGTTTGTGGATCAATCCTTCGATGCCACGTGGGGATTTCTGACCTGATTTCTGTTGCTGGGAGTGTAGATAGGCGGGTGTGAAGAAGAGGCGGGGGGTGGGGGTGGGTGGTGGGGGCTGAGGGGGAAACAAGGCCAAAGGGACTCTTCGTATTTTTCCTAGGCAGACACCAGTGTGTAGAAGTACTTGACTACAAATTTGAAGTTTCAAGATAGGTTGTGTTAGGGGTGATAGACGTGTTTGTATTTTTCTGAAACAATACTTATCCCTAACAGTCTTTTCAAGCAGTAATCTTATTCAGTTCTGATGGATCTCTCTATCTCTCATGTTCATACATGCATGCATACATAGATACATACATACATACATACATACATACATACATACATACATACATACATACATACATATATACATGCATGCATACATACATACATGCATAAAATACATACATACATAAAATACATACATACATACGTACGTACGTACGTACGTGCGTGCGTGCGTGCGTGCATGCGTGCATGCATGCATGCATCCATCCATACGTACATACAGGAATGTTTGAGTGTATGATAACCACCACTTATAGTTACATCCTTTTGGAAAGAAAGATATTGCAAAGTTCTGGAATGGTCACTGCAAATCTTCTGAAGCCGTCGATTCGCGCCCCCAATGGGAGTCGTTCATGTTTCTAGTAGAAGAACAGTCTCTGCCTTCCCTTTCACTTTCACCCGTCCCATAATCTTATAGACCCGTTAGAGCACCAGTGAAGATTTTGCAACCAGCTTCCTCCACTCCTCACGGTCCTCAGGTTTCCGTAGAGGAGGAACCTGGTAACTGCTAGAAGCTTGGAAATGTTCTCTCCTTTAATCTGATTCTTTATTCTCACTCACACCCAGCGTCTTCTAAGGTCTCTGGAGTCTTGCCGAATGCCGTGGATTTGTTTCAGCCTAGCTTTCCTAGGTACTTTTCCAGTAACACATATCAGCTTTGCAAGCTTACTGCTGCATGTTTTAAAAAAAAAGAAAGATTATGCAATAGGGAAAAGCAACCGAAAGCTTCTCAAAAGCTTTTGAAGAGTTTTGCATTGGCCAGGTTGACTGAGTCTGTTGTCTTACCTTCCTCTAGTGTCTAGTGATCAGAGGATCAGTACTTTTGCCAAATCATAGTGTTTTGCATTATTGAATAAGACTGCCTGCAATGCAAGCCGGTGCTGGAGAGTCTGCAGTCGTGTGGGGAACGTGCAGGATGCGAGAGGAAGACTGGGGATTAAGGGGTGTGTGAGAAAGAGTTACCGAGTTATACACACACACTCATGCTCGCGCGCGCACAACAACCACACACACACACACACACACGTGCGCACGCACGCACGTACGCGCGCACACACACACACACACACTCTCTCTCTCTCTCTCTCTTCTCTTCTCTTCTCTTCTCTTCCATTTATCTATGTCAAGGGCAACCAGTGAAGTATTAAAATCAATGGCAAAAATACAACGTTTTATAAGCAAAATGAGAAGTTCTTTAAAATACGAACACCTTTTATTTTTAACATCTGAATCACTTCATGGACATTCCCTCTTGTTCCAGTATGTAACACTAGTGTGCTGCAATGCTTTTTATGAAAAGTTGCAGAATTTTTTTCTACAGTATTCTCAAAATTCAGACTGATCCATCACATCCTCCACCTCGCCTCAAGTTATTGTAAACTCTCCTGCAGCAGTCTTAGTAACTCTGAACGATGTGAATGAACTTTCTGGGTTACTTAGTGTTAGCCTAAAGTACTTCTTATCGCCAGACTTGCCCAAACATCTTACAAGTCCTGGAGATTCACCCTGACCTTGTTTCCACCTGGCCATTATGCTAGAGGTCTCTCTCTTTCTGCCAGTGTGGCCGTGGTGGCATGACATGGACGGTTTTCTGGCGGGGGGGGGGGGGGGGGGGGGGGGGGGGGGGGGGGGGGGGGGGTCTGTACACAATACCAGTGAGGCTGCTTCCATTTGGAGCACTGCTTCCCTCTGATATCCCGATGTCTGTCTGAGAAAAAATGAAGAACAGGAAAGAGTGTTTGTCGTTGAAATAGAAACTGAGGGGGGATTGCTTAGAGAGTCTGATGGTGAGTTCGTGCCAAGACTTCAGGCATGTGAAACTTGTTTGGATTGTCTGTCTGTTTCTGTCTGTCTGTCTGTGTGTCTATATATCTGTCATGGGGTAACACCACGCCAGCGTCATAACATGAACAAGTATGCCTTAAAATTAGTTTGGAATTAAAGCATTTGCTTTTGCTTTTCAAACGAAAATAACAATTCTCTCCCACGCCGAAATCTGAAGCGCAGAGCCTGTTTTGTCAGGCGCTTAACGGCAGCGCAATGCGTTTCGCTTATGTGACAGATAACAGTAGATGCTGTCAGAGCGTTCGACGAAGAAGACGAAACAGGTAGGCTAGTGAAGAAGGGGGAAAGGAGGGGTTCAGTTGACAGGAGTCAACACCCCCGAAACAGCAGGATTATAAGGGAATAAAAGGGACGTTTAGAGTCTTTCTTCTTGACTTGGTTTTCATTGTTGCTCTTTCTTCTCCTCAACTTCCCCGCAAGACCTTAATCTTGTAGCCTGAAATGTGGTCCTGGACACCTTAGGACACCAGTGTGGTGTCTCCTTCGTTCATTTGATTCCCGTTCAAGGGGATATTTTCCCCCTGAGTTAACATCAGTGCAGACTCCACTCTCCCCAAAAGTCCGGATGAGACTCTAAACCGAGGCCCCGTGTGCGAACGCACGCAGAACATCTTGCGCGCACGTTAAACCCTGTTCCGCTTTTCGTAAGAGTAGGCCATCGTGTGCCGGTAGGAACAGATGACAAAATTTACAAAACCGCATACACACGGGGACTGGAAGTAAAAAAGTACATAGGTGTTTATTCCATTATCTTCGATATAAAAGAATACAATACAAAAAAGAATACTAAATTTGGTTATGTAATCGATCATTCTTTCTTTGTTTCTTGCTTGCTTCCTTCCTTTCTTGCTTTCTTGGTTACTTTCTTTCTCTTTCTGTCCGTCTTCATTACTTTCTTTCTTTGCTTTTTTTCCTTTCTTTTCTTTCTTTCTTTGCAGTTTGGTTAGAGTTTTTTTCTTTCTTGGTAACTTCTATTAATTTAGAACACGTTTCATGAAAAGCATTTGTGCTTACCGTTTGACCTTTTTCGGTTTATTGCTAGATGACGAGTACCTTTGGCAGTTGCGTAATTTATGGATAACAAAATCTACGATTATACAATACACAAATGCCTCCAGAGTACCTGTAGCAGTTGTATATGGATGAAAACGTCTATGATTATAAAGCGCATAAAAAACTCCACACCCAAATCTTGATTGGCAGCGGTTACGTGCTACAAACAATCTACAAAGTGCATTATTTTTCCAACATGCATTAGACGCTATAAGGTACCTTATAAGGTACACTTCCACCCACCCACGCACCCTTCTTTCCGGTTTTTCATCATCTTTGCTGTCATCATCCCTAGCTATTCCTGCACCCCACAATTTCAGTCTTCTCTGACTTTGGCATCTTTCTACTTTCTCAGTAACTTTAGCACTTTTCTATTCTCTTGCTTGCTTCCTTCCCTCTGGGTGTTCAAGAAGTTAGTGTGTGTGTGTGTGTGCGTGCGTGCGTGCGTGCGTGTGTGGTGTGTGTGTGTGTGTGTGTGTGTGTGTGTGTGTGTGTGTGTGTGTGTGTGTGTGTGTGTAGCAGGATAGATACAGAGCGATAGAGACGGAGACCTTTGGAAGATAGGAGAGGGGTTAGGGTTTTGTGGGTTCTCTGTCTGTCTCTGTCCCTGTCTCTGTTGTCTGTCTGTCTGTCTGTCTGTCTGTCCGTCTCTCTCTCTCTCTCTCTCTCTTCTCTCTCTCTCTCTCTCTCTCTCTCTCTCTCTCTCTCTCTCTCTCTCTCTCTCTTCTGCTTGTCTGCCTCTGTCTCTGTCTGTCTCTGGCTGGCTGTCTGTCTCTGTCTCTCTGGTTGTCTCTGTCTGTCTGTCTCTCTCTTTTTCTCTCTGTCCCTGTGTCGCTCTCTGTCTCTCTGTCTGTCTGTCTCTATATATAGAGAGAGCCCAGACACACACAACACACACACACACACATATATATATATATATATATATATATATATAATATATATATATATAAATATATATATATAATATATATATATATATATATATAATATATATATATATATATGTGTGTGTGTGTTTGTGTGTTATATAGTATTATATATACATACATACATATATGTGTTTGTGTTGCGTGCTTGTGTGCGCCCGCGCGCGCGTGTGCGTGTGTGCACACACGTAGGACTACTTTGGCTCTGATGATGATGACTGATTGTGTGCGTGCCAGACTCCGTGGACAGGAAACTGTCCTGTATTGGTCTGTGAACGCTGTCCTCACCTCCTGTCTTCACCCATTTGTCTTGGCCCGTTATCTCTTGTTAGCTTGCCTGCCTGTCTGTCTGTCTTTTCTGTCTGTCTGTCATTCTGTCTGTCTGTTGTTTTTTTGTTTGTTGTA
>CM054153.1:47196009-47198509 GCA_028751875.1 Rapana venosa
TTCTTGCTCACAAACGCTATCTTTGTGAATGCGATTGACACTTCTAAATTCTGAAAAGTATCTGGCTGTAAGGTACCACAGCGGGTGAAGCTTCAATCACCGCCAGGACCTCTGACGAAGGCTTTCTCATCCAGGAGCCGAAACTCGATCAGGTCAGGCCAAAGTCATGGTTCTTACTCTAAAATGCCAAAAATGCTGTCATTGAAAGATACTTTTTATTTTCTAGAGGTTTTGGGGTTTTCTTTATTGTTTTAATTTCAATTGAATCTTTGATCAATCGTTTTCAAAATGATATAGAAGTTGTAAGTGGTTACCTGCACATGTTTACTATTTCTGAGAAAAAATACTTCACGATGTTTTGGTGGTCTACCAGCGGAAATACTGCAGTCCAGAGTGGAGTGCTGGATGGCTTAGCGGACCTGTTGGGTTTAAGAGGAGTACCTTCTGTGTTGTGGATAGCATTTCGAGTGTGTGGCCGCGGTAGTTACTTGACCAGCAGCCTTTTATTCTTCTTCGTCGAACACTCCTAAAGAGAGCAAACTATTGTCTGTCCATTGAGCGAAAACTTACTGCGTTACGCTGCCGTTACGACCCTGACAAGTCAGGCCCTGCGCCTGTATCTGGGGACAACTCTCTTGTTGCCGTGGGTTCTTTTACGTGCGCTAAATGCGTGTTGCACACGGGACCTCGGTTTATTGTCTCATCCAAAAGACTGGCACCTAGACCATCATTCGCGGTCTAGTGGATGGGGGTAAAACGTTCGGACACAAGCGGGGATCGAACCACCGGTGGCACACTTCGAACGCCGGACTTGTCGTTTTCTACTCAGGCAACTGCGTTACAACTACACCACCGATCTCGTACCTATGCTCTACTCCACCCCCCTTGCTCCCAACACACATGCGCACACACGCGCACGCACACACACACACACACGCGCGCGCGCACACACACACTATATATGATATATTCAGTTTAACGTCTATTTGATATGAATAGACATTAAACTGAAGATATCACACGCACACACCGCATATATACACGCCGCGCGCGCGCACACACACACACACACACACACACACCACACACCCCAACACACACACACACCACACACACACACACACACACTTTTACTTATCGCAGCTTTGTTGCGTTAATACAGAATGGCTTTCCATTCCACTGCCATCAGGTTTGCGACAAACCAACCTGTCGTTTGCATCTCACGCCGAAAAGGAAGAAAGAGAGAAAGAAAAAGAAACTGAGAAACAAAACATAGAGAACAAAAAAAAGCTTGAAAGGAGACAAGTTAAAAAACAAACAAAACCGGCAGAGTAAAGAAAGCAATCAGAAAAGTCTCAGAGAAGAGGAGAAAAGAAAAACTCAGGATGAAGAAAAAAAAACCGGATGCAATATATGACCAAACATATCTTTAAATATAAAAAAAACATGTGGTAGAGAAAACCAAATTAAATAAGTATCTATAATAATAAAGGGGACGGGATAGCTCAGTGGTCAGAGCACTCGCTTTCTTCCAAAAAATCTTAAGCAGTATTGAGCGTGGTTACCAACATGGTTGGGTGACTGTTTGCGCGCCTTGGCTTCAGTGCAGTTTCCCAGTACACCCAGCTGTAAATGGGTACCTGCATCTTTAGGGTCAGGAAAGGTAAAGCAGCGAGGGAGACAAGATGTGCGCTGCCCTCAATATGCTTGCCCCTGGAGAAGCTGAGGTCTCTGATGCCTCGCTCTCCTACGACCACATAGGTTATGGGACAACTTTACCATTTGCCTTATATAAATAAAAATCATTTGCAAAAAATAATGTGGCAAATATGTTAAGATGACAAGAGCTACCTGAAGTATCTTTATTTTTTGCAAACAAAGAAGTTAACCAAGAAAAGTCGAATCTATACAAGGGATACAAGTGAAATGCCCTCTAACTATGAGATTGGACGATTGTGATACCACTATGTGTCGATCTGATTACAAGTCAAATGTTACAGTGTTGATGTGCACTAACGAGCCTGACACTATAGACTCACTCAGAATATCCCCCTCTCTCTCTCTCTCTCTCTCTCTCCTCTCTCTCTCTCTCTCTCTCTCTCTCTCTATCCTCCCCTCTCTCTCTCTCTCTCTGTCCAGTATCTCTCTCTCTCTCTCTCTCTCTCTCTCTCTACTCTCTGTCATATCTCTCCTCTCTCTCTCCTCTCTCCTCTCTCCCCTCCTCTCTCTCTCTCTCTCTCTCTCCTCTCTCTCTCTCTCTCTCCCCCCCTGTCGCGTGCCTCTACACGTTTTGCTCTTCGTCTCTTTTGTTGCTGCTTTGTTGTTGTTTTTTATCTCTTCTCACACTTTCCTTTACTTTCTGTAAGTTTGTATTGTTAGTGTATCAAAGACTGACAGTGCTGCTGTTCCATACCGTTTATTCCAATCTCGTCACCACAATCACACTAGGTTAAGTTGAAGGCAATATTATCCCTGAAGTCGAAATGCAGCTACCTTAACG
>CM054153.1:47203509-47211009 GCA_028751875.1 Rapana venosa
CTCCTCCTCCTCTCCTCCTCTCCTCCTCTCTCTCCTCCTCCCTCCTCCTCCTCCTCCTCCTCCTCCTTCTTCTCCTCCTTCTCCTCCTCCTTCTACTCCTCCTTCTCCTCCTCTTCCTCTTCATCCTTCTTCTTCACCTCCTCCTTTTTTTTTTCTTCTTCTGCCCCTCCTCCTCCTCTTACTTCCTCCTCTTCTTGTGTAATTATGCACCAATGTTGATAACAGATTGAACAAGTGTGTTGTGATAAATTGACAGTGCAAACTATTAGGACCTCATTACCTGGAAAGGTAGATACAGTCAGTTTGGGTCAAGCTCTTATTTAGTTAACTATTCGAAATAAAAACATTCCTGTATCTGTCCGTCTGTTTGATTGTCTGTCGGTCTGTCTGTCTTCCTGCCTGCCTGTCTGTCTGTCTGTCTGTTTTTCTGTCTGTCTGTTTGTCTCTCTCGCTCTCTCGCTCTCTCTCTCTCTCTCTCCACACTCTCTCTCTCTTCTCTCTCTCTCTCTCTCACTCTCTCTCTCTTCTGTCCTCTTCTTCTTCTTCTTCTTCTTCTTTTCTTCTTCTTCTTTTCTTCTTCTTCTTCTTCATCTTCTTCTTCTTCTTCTTCTTCTTCTTTTTCTCTGATGATGGCATGAAACAAATCTGTCCTCTTAAATCGACAGTGCAGACTATTAGGACTGAGTCATCCAGAAAAGTGGCCGAACCTTAAAAGGAAACAGCGATGTGAAGTCAGCATGGCTTAAATAATAACTCTTTTATCTGCTTCTCTCTCTCTCTCTCTCTCTCTCTCTCTCTCTCTCTCTCTCTCTCTCTCTCTCTCTCTCTCTCTCTCTCTCTCTCTCTCTCTCTCTCTCTTCTCTCTCTCTCTCTCTCTCTCTCTCTCTTCTCTCTCTCTCTCTCTCTCTCTCCCCTCTCTCTCTCTCTCTCTCTCTCTCTCTCTCTCTCTCTCTCTCTCTCTCTCTCGTGTACATTTCTGTAATGCAAAATGAACAATAAACTATGCCATTGCCATTCTTTCTGTCTCTGAATTTCTCTCTCTCTCTCTCTCTCTCTTCTCTCTGTCTTTCTCTCTCTCTCTCTCTCTCTCTCTCTCTCTCTCTCTCTCTCTCTCTCTCTCACACACACACATACACACACACATACACACACACACACACACACACCAAACGCACACACATATTTACTCATCAAACGTTTCTTACTGAAAGCGCTCTGATTTGTCTTTGCAAGATATAGCGCTATACAATTTCCATTTATGATGATGATGATGATGATGATGATGATGATTACTTTTATTATTATTATTATCAGTATTATTATTAAATAACCACATCATGTTTGGGTTTGTTGTTGTTGTTCCAGTGTTGGACAGCATGGGTCTGAACAGCGGCAAGCCCTGGGTGGTTCTCTGGCACACCCTGCGTCGTGCCTGCTTGTGCGGGGAGTCCTGTGACTCCGGCCTCTCCAGAGAAGGTGAGCCTGCATTCCTGTGTTTCAAATTCAAATTCAAAAGCTTTTTTTATCTCAAAGACAGAAAAATTCCGGTGGGTTACTCGCCATACATAAAAGCAATAAATTTAACATTTAAACATAATATTTAAAACACACACTTCTTCTTCTTTTGTCCTGTTATTTCGAGGATAATGGAATAAGCACTCGTGTGCTTATTTTTAACATCCCGTCCCCTTGTGTATGCAGTTTTGTAAATTGTGTCATCCGTTCCTACCGGAACACAGTGGCCTACACTTACGAAAAGCGGAACAAGTTTTAACGTGTGTGCAAGACGTTAAGAGTGCGTTCGCACACAGGACCTTGGTTTATAGTCTCGTCCAAAGGACTTGGGGGGGAGGGGGGGAGTTGGAGTTGGCACTGATGTTAACTCCAGAGGAAAAATCCTCTTGAACGGGAATCGATCTCGGGTCAGCAGATCACGAGCGCATCACGCTAACCACCAGGCTGTCCAGTTTGCCTTAGTGAACTGCAGCTCCTTACACAAAACAATCGTGTAATGCTGCAATAGATTCCCGCCCACTGTGGTATGCCTGGCAACCAACAGGCTGATGATGAACTTGCTGAACAGGGGGCACAGAAAGAACAGCGCGAAAGCAGCCTCTCCTTCTTTCGGATAAAACTATAAACCGAGGTCCCGTGTGCGAACTCACGCAGAACATCTTGAGCACACGTTAAAACCCTTTTGCTTTTTCAGAAGAGTAGGCAATTGTGTGCCGGTAGGAACGTATGACAACATTGACAAAACTGCATACACACGGGGACTGGATGGAAAAAACCCACAAATGCTTATTCCATTGTCCACGATATAAAATAATAAATAAATAAATAAGTAAATAGATAAAATGTACATTCCTGACATGTCACGAAAATAGAACTCAACGTCTCCATCACCGCTTTTGTCACTAGAAGCTCCACGCATTTCCACCAGGGTTCACCATCTCTCTCTGTCTCTGCTGAGTTCTATGATCTCCTGTAGCCCTCCCCCCCAGACCACTGATCTCAGTGATGTTGGCAGTGTAGGGTGTTGGTGGTCTGCCTCTTTTCCTTCTGCCCTCAGCCTTACCTTGGAAAACTGTCGTCATCAGACTTGCCTGTGAGTGTATCTGTTCGCAAACAGGAACTTGATTGCCATGGGACAACATGAAATTCGTGGAAAAAGTACTATTTTCATCATGTCATGCTATGACTTGGCAGAATTGCTTCAAAAGGCTGAAGACAGACCATCATGGTTAACAAGAGTCGACCAGCTCTTCCCTCCAGTTACCATCCCCTCACCTCCACCCCTTAGCTGTACTGTGCTGTGTTATTACATTGATGCCATACGCTATATTGGCAGAGCTTTATTAATGTGTAATGTTGTTTACCCTAACAGCACGACACGACTAAAGCATTGATTAGTTGATTGACAGACTGATCGTCGATTACCACCCTACTCCTCCTTTACCCTCTTCCTCCTCCCTGAACCAAGTTCAGTGACCAATCACAATCCTCGTCTTGACCTTACCCTAGAGATAAGCTGACAAGACCAGCAGGACGTTGCCCTGTCGATACTTCCCTCTGCATCTCATCCATCCGACCAACTCTCCAGTGGCTGCAGCATGCCATCTCTGACAGCCATAGGTTATAATCAATGCCTAGGTCTTCCTGACTCTGTCTGCTGTTGGGTATGAAAGAGCAAAGGGACAAGGTGTGATTAATGTGCGGTCTTACTGACATCGGCTTCTGCTGTAGCTGTTCAGGGACTAGCAACACACTCAGTGACTCATCTCTTGTTGTATGAACGCTACGTGCCAGAAGACCCACCAGGCTGTAGTGAAATATGTCTTGTGTGGGCAAACTTGTGTCCTTGTCTGTTTTCCTTGTCTAGGGGATTCACTTTTGGGGTGGGGAGAGGAGGGGGAGGGGTGCTGTGTAGTCTTGGGAATGTTCAAAGTTTATCGGAAAAATACTGTGGAGGTTGTGGAGACCGGGTCTGTGATGGAGTTGGTGGTTGGTAGGAATTGGCAGAAAATTGTTGGAAAGGATTTCGTCTGGTATTTGTGGAGTCAGTGTGTAGTGAACCTTTGGTTTTCTTTCAGAATGTATGAGTTTCGAGTTGTTTGGTTTACCGTAAGGTGGGTCAGAGTTGGGTCAGGTTTTGGTCTTTTTTAAATCATTATTTCGGCATCTTGTTTGTAAAGTTTTGAATTTTGCTGATTTTGCTTTTGCTTGGAATTTTTTTTATCAAATATTTGAGTCTTCAACAGAATTTGTGAGGAAAAAATGTGTGATTCCTGTCTTGATTTCAAGTTTCATTACTTGTTTGGAGAACAAAGGTGGAGTTGAAACTTATTTCATATTAATTTGTGTGTCAAATATCACTGATCATCATTCAGACTCTCCTTTCTACTTTGGTTTTCATATCGTACTGGTTCGGTTGCGATCAATTGTATTGATGTGAGTAACTGTTTGGATTGCCCGATGATCGCAGTTGAGGTTCTCAGGTACTTAAGTGTTTACGACCACAGTTACTAACCAACTCTTACAAATTCCCTCAAAATAGACCTAGTAGTTTCTAATATTTATCACTGATTACTTCTTACTAACCATCAGTGTTTGTTGTGTTTTGGTACTGTAATGATCAAGTAGGGATAGCTAATACACACAGCGTTGCATAGCCAAAACATAGAATATGCAATACAAAAATGTACTGCTATTCTCACTCCTACTACCATCACTGTTGTTTTGCTACTGCTGTTGCAACTGCAGTACTGTTACTGCCTAGACAATCACACATACCAGGCGTTTGCATAGGCGCACACAGACATGAAAAGCACATACAAATATATGCACATACGCAAACTATGCACACATACACAAATCACCTCTCTGTCTCTGTCTCTCCTGTCTCTGTCTCTCCTCCCTCTCTCTCTCTCTTCTTCTCTCGTCTCTTCGTGCTACCCATCTCTCTGGGACATGCAAGTGTATTCGGTTTTATCAAACTGAAAGCACAGTATACATTTGGGGCACATTCCAAAGTGTTATGCCAGGTCTTTCAAACCTTTGGAAATAGGCAATTTAATTTTTTTTGCCCTTTTATTTTGGCCTTAAAACGTTTGGTCCGAGGCCGATTAACACACCATTCGTTCCCGTCTCCCTTCCTCCCCCTCCCCTCCCTCCCCCCCCCCCCCCCCCTCCCTTATCTCTCCACTATCTCTTCTTCTTCTAATGTCTTCCCTCCAAAATCTTGCAAAGAAAAACCTCGAACTTTTAGAAAGCTATGCATCTAGTCCTCTCTCTCTCTCTCTCTCTCTCTCTCTCTCTTCTCTCTCTCTCTCTCTCTCTCTCTCTCTCTCTCTCTCTCTCCTCTCTCTTCTCTCTCTTTTCTTTCTTTCTTTTCTTCATGCTGTGTACTATCAAGATCTATGTCAGCTCTATCTCCGCTCCTTCTGTTACCCTTTTCTATCTATCCTGCCACCTCTCTCTCCCCGCCCCCTTCTTCCTCCCATATCTATCATTCCTCTCTTCTATTCCTCCATTTCTCTTATTCGCCTTTCCCCTAGATCCATGTATTCCCCTCTTTCTCTATGTACTTCCCCCTCAGGTCCTATTACCTCTTACCTCTCTGTTCAGTCCTTACTATCCATGTACTTCTTACCCTCCTCTTTCTCTCTGTGTCTTCTATCCCTGAGTCCTGTATTCACCCCGTCCTGTCGTATCCTCTTTTATCCTGTCTTCTATTCCCCCGGTCCTCTACTTCTCCCTCTCTTTGGTCTCCTCCCCTCATCCATGTCCTTTCTCCTCTCTCTTCGGTGTCTTCCCCCCTCAGATCTCATTCCCAGGTCCATGACACGGGCACGGAAAAGCTCTCCGTCTTCTCCGCCTCCACCTCCAGCCACTCGGGCGGAAGGGGTCGGGTGCGCAGCAACCTACTGCGCAGGGCCAAGCGGAAGTCGCTGCGGATGTCGGTGTTCATCGTGCTGGCCTTCATCGTGTGCTGGTCGCCCTACTACATCATCTTCACCGTCTGCGTCACCTTCCTGGACATGAAGGAGATCGACCCCAAGACCCTGCTGTGGTTTTCCTTCATCGGCCTGTCCAACTCCATGCTCAACCCCATCATCTACGGGGCCTTCCAGCTTTGCAAGGTGCATAAACGCCACAGGTTTGTTTTTCGTGTGCTGGTGGGGGGTAGGGTGGTGGTGGGGGGGGGGGGTTAGGGGGGGGGGTGGCCGCTTGTGTCTCTTTTTTTTTTGATCCCCACTGCCCTGCCCTGCCCTATCCTATGGTATCCTATCCTGATAGTTTGTCTGTTGGGTTTTGAGGGTTGGGTGGGTTTTTTTTTTGGTAGAGTCTTTCCTTTTGTCTGTGTGTGTCGTGGTGTGGTGTTGAAATCCTGCTTTGTGTTGGAACTCTGCTTTGTGTTGAAACTCTGCTTTATGTTGGAACCCTGCTTTGTGATGTGGTGTTCTACTTTGAATCGGGTTCAGCGAGTGGATGTATGTGTAGCTTGTAGTTAAGCAGGTTTGAGTGTGCGTGCACGTGCGGGCCTGCGCATACACACACGCGCGCGCGCACGTATACACACACACAAAAAACAAACAAAACACACACACACACACAACACACCACACACACACACACACACACACACACACACACACACACCGTCTCCGCTTCCCAATAGTAGGGGAAAAAAATGAAAGAGAAGAGTACCAAGAAAGGTCTTGGACATTTCAGTAAACTTGCCGACATTTTGTTGTTGTTCTTCTTAGCTTTTGGTGTCTACTTTTTTTCAATAATTATAATGATTTGACCATCAACAAACATTGTGTGAGATCTGAACGATTGTTGATACGTATACAAAAACAACAACCAAAACAGTGCCCCCACAAATCATGCGCGGCCGTAAACAGATTGATATCACAAACGTTAAAAAGGCAAAAGTGTTTTAAGGATCTCGGGTTTTTTTGTTGTTTTCATGTTTTCCTTTCAGTTTTTTTCTTTTTCTTTTTGTTTTGTTGTTTCTTTTTTCTTGTTTTTTTTTTTAGGGGGGGGGGGGGGGGGAGTTTGGTTTATGTTGTTTTCGGTTAGATTTTTATATATAGAATAAACGAAGAAAGTTTGGATTGTTCGTTAAAGTTTTAAGATGATCCATCTTGCGTATACTGGCAAATGTTTTTTTTTTTTATTCCTTATCGTTCTTTCTTTCGTTTTTTTTTTCCTCGTACTTTTTCTTTCGTATTTTGGGGGATCTCTTTCTTTTGATGTTTCTTAATATTTTCTTTCTTCCTTCCTTCTTTTGTTGCTTTTGTTTCTTCGTTTGTTTGCTCTTTGTGTCTTCATTATGTTTCTTTCTTTGTGCGTTAAAATGCATGTATTTTTTCTGTTTGTTTTCTCTGTTTGTCTTTTTCCTCTGCTCTTTCTTTGAGGTATTTTTTCTGTCTTTCTTTCTAAAATTTGGTTCTGTCTTTCTGTCTGCTTTTCCGTTTGCCTTTATTTATCTCTCTGTCTTCTCTCTCTCTCTCTCTCTCTCTGTCTCTCTGTCCTCTTCTCTCCTCTCTGTGTCTCTCTCTCCCCCTCTCTCTGTCTCTCTCTCTCTCCCCCCCCTTCTCTCTCTCTCCCCCTCTCTCTCTCTCTCCTCTTGTGCTTTCGTCTTGCTTTTCGTTTTTCTTTTTCTTGGTTTCTTTTCTTCTCTCTCTCATCACTGTTGTGGGTTTCTTTTCATTCTTCTAAACCCCTCCTTTGTTTCTGTCTTTCCATTGTGATGTGGGTTTTTTTTCTTTTTTCTTTGAGCTTCTCTTCTTTCCGTACGCTCATAACTTTCTTTTTTGTTTTTCTTTGAATGTCTTTCTTCTTTCAATGCCTTTCTTTCTTTCTTTCTTTCCTTTGATTCCTTGTTCGTTTGTTATCTCGTTAACTTTATTTTCTTCTTTTCTTCTTTCCTTTTTGTGCTTGTTTCCTCCTTTTTTCTGTTGTGTCTTATTTTCTAACCATTGCTCAATA
>CM054153.1:47216009-47236009 GCA_028751875.1 Rapana venosa
GTGTAAAAGAACCCTTGGCACTAAGAGAGTCGTCCCAGGCAAAGCAACATACAAGAGCCACTCTCTGTCCTGCATTGACCTCAGTGACAAGAAAAGCACAAACACACAGTCACTTTTGAGCAATCCCAACCATCTCTCTCACACCACCATACACATAATACCCATCCCCCCCCCTTCCCTGTTCCCTGCGGGATCAGACGATCTTGTTAGCCATGGCGCAGCGTCATTCGGATGATTGCAGCCATTGAGAACAACCCGAGGGTGATCATTGGAAACCGGTGGTAAAAAATTAGAGCCCTTCTCTTGTCTCGGCTGACTTGGGAGCAACGCTTCCTGCTGTAGGAAGCACTTTGTGTCACAGTAGCAGCAGATCTGTCAAAAACGCTAGTGCTACCTTTTGTTGGCGTGCTCTCCATGCGGAATCTCACCAGCCAGACATGTCAGTCACGCTTGTCTGGCCCCGAAACCAAATGCTTCCCTCGTCATTGACGCGAGCAAAGGGACAAAGCCTGCCTTACAGTGTCGTTATGCACGTTGTGATGAAATTTTGTCGTTATCGTATGACAAGCTCTTAGTAGTTTTTCCCTGTTCCTCGGCTAGATCTCCGTGGTTCACGAAGCAATAGTGAGGTTTTGCGTATGCGACCGTTTGTTTTTTCTTACTATGAAGGTAGCCACATCCCGACTTCGGGGATAAGCTTTTTAGTATAGCAGCTTGCATTTTCCATGAAGAGGAGAAAGAAAATATTGTGAAGACGGAATATGGCTGTCTATATAATGTTGAGGTATTTGAAAACGTCCACACACTCACGCACAC
This sequence comes from Rapana venosa, assembly GCA_028751875.1. Taxonomy (NCBI): domain Eukaryota; kingdom Metazoa; phylum Mollusca; class Gastropoda; order Neogastropoda; family Muricidae; genus Rapana; species Rapana venosa. Next base: position 47,216,826 of record CM054153.1, read on the forward strand.
TTTTCCGGAGAGTACTTATCAGACTTAACAGTGATTCTCAGGAGCGGCTGAGTGAGACACTAGTGCAACTTTTTGTTTCTGGTTACCACCCGAGTGTTTAACTGGGGAACGTCCAACACCATCGACAACATCATCATCAACAACAACACCAGCAGCAGCAACAACAGCAGCAGCAGCAGTAGCAACAGCAACAACAACAGCAACAACAACAACAACAGCAGCAGTAGCAACAACAACAACAGCAGTAGCAACAGCAACAACAACAGCAAGCTGGTTTGATGGGATTGCTGTGACTAGAGAAAAGGACTGGTTTGACATGTTGACAGCAGTCGAGTTGTGGGCCTCGCAGCGAGCGGTTCTTGAAGCGTGTAGATCTGTCATGAAAGTCACTGTGCTGTGAATGATGGCGTAATGCTCTTCTCTCTGTATGTCTGATAAACAGTGATACTCCTGAAAATCTGCCTTCTCTCTTGACAAATATGTCACACTGCCTCCAAGATATTCAAAACTGGATGATACAAAACAAATTACAGCTAAACGCAGATAAAACGGAAGCCATGATTGTAGGGACCAAACACAAACTCTCTTCCATCACAACAGCTTCAATAGAATTTGGCAATACGACAGTTTCTCTACCCACCACAGTCAAGTATCTTGGTGTTGTTATCGACAACACGCTTTCTATGCAAAAATTCATCACCCAGACCTGTCAGTCATGCTACTATCAATTACGACGTATTAGTGCAATTCGAAAGTACCTGTCCACTGTACTGATGTAACATCCAAACTTGTCACATCTCTCATTCTTTCACGTCTGGACTATTGCAATTCTCTTTTGGCTGGTCTGCCTGCATCATCTATCTACACCCTTCAACGCATTCAAAACTCTGCTGCTCGACTTGTTCTCAAAAAGAAAAAAATCTGAGCATACTACTCCTCTCTTGCGATCGCTCCACTGGTTGCCTGTGCCACAGAGAGTAAACTATAAGATCTGTACCCTCTGTTACAAATGTCTCCATAAAACAGCACCTTCCTACCTCTGTGAATGTCTTCACCTGTACACTCCTCATTCCCTCCGCTCTGCTGCAGATACTCTGTGCTTACAAATACCTAGATTCAACCAGTCCACCGTTGGCCGTCTCTCTTTCTCTGTTTCTGGTCCAGTGATCTGGAATGACCTCCCTCTCTCCCTTCGCGAAAAGCCTACTTACAACACTTTTAAATCCAGCCTCAAGACATACCTATTTCAAACCAATATATATATTTGCTTCTCTGTGTGTGCGTTTTGTTTTTTTCTCATTATACTTCTGTATCTCTTACTGTCTGTCTGTCTCTAAATTTTCGTCTCAGTGTGTGTGTTGTGTGTGTGTGTATGTGTGTGTTAGCGTGCGTGCAAGTTTGTGTGTGTGCATGTGTGTGTCTGTCTGTGTCTGTGTCTCTATCTCTGTCTCTCTCTCCTCTCTCTCTCTCCCTCCTCTCTCTCTCTCTCTCTCTCTCTCTCTCTGTATGCAGCAAGGGCATTATGTCACAAATGCACTATTTGCATAGCTATTAACTTCGAGGGTAAAAACCTTAATCTGATTTCACATGATTTCATTTGATTTGACCTCTCCCTCTCCCTCTCCCCCCCCCTCTCTCTCTCTCTTCTTCTCTCTCTCTCTCTCTCTCTCTCTCTCTCTCTCTCTCTCTCTCTCTCTCTCTCTCTCTCTCTCTCTCTCGCTCTCTCTCTCTCGTTGACTTTGACTGACGTGGGATGCTAAACAAAGCGTAATTTGCATAATTATTGCCCTAGAAGATTAAACCCGATTCGGTTTCAAGTGGTGTGATTTGTCCATCACTATCTCTGTCTCTCTTCGCTATTTCTGCCTCTCTTCGATTTCTGTCTGTCTCTCTGTCTCTGCGTCTCGCTTTCTGTGTCTCTGTCTCTCCTTCTCTCTCTTTCTTCCCCTCTCTGTCTGTCTGTATCTGTCTCTGTCTGTCTCTCTGTCTCTGTCTCTGTCTGTCTGTCTCTCTCTCTCTCTCTCTCTCTCTCTCTCTCTCTCTCTCTCTCTCTCTCTCTCTCTCTCTCTCTCTCTTCCTCATGCGTCTTAATGCGTCCAACATTGGTGGATTTTTACATCTTTTTTGGAACAAGACTGAAGTTTATATGAAAGACCTTACAAAAGTACATCATCGTGAAACGTATTGTTTATTTGTTAACTTCACCAAACCTACGTAATAAATCCTTAGTGTTTATAACATTTTGTGAACACATGCTCCACCAGTTTTCATTATTTCTTCTTCGTTTGCCTTTTGGGGAAACGGGATAGCCTGGTGGCTAGAGTGATGCGCTCGTGATCTGCTGACCCGGGTTCAAATCTCGTTCAAGAGGACTTTTTCCTGGAGTTAACGTCAGGGCTGACTCCACTCTCCCTCAAAAGTCTTTCGGATGAGACTATAGACCGAGGTCCTGTACGCGAACGCACGCAGAACATCTTGCGCACACGTTAAAACCCGTTCCGCTTTTAGGAAGACTGCCATTTTGTGCTGATGGGATTGGATGACAAAATATTTTTAAAAAACTGCATTTTCACGGGAACTGGAAGTAAAAAAGTACATGAGTGTTTATTCCATTATCCTCAACAAAAAAAATCTTTTTGCGTTAATCAGTCGACAGCAATGAATGCAAGAGTACGCTGCAAATATTCCCAGGTCACCATAAGAAATCCTTGGCCGCGGCTAAAGCACACACGAACAAATAGTTATTGTGTCGTTGTTTAGCGCTTTGAGGTAGAACCATTCTCCATCACTCAGATAGAACTTTTGTAAATACCAAAATTTGAACTAAAGGTTAATTATTCTTCTCAATTTGTTGTAGGTACGATTTATGAATTATGTCCTAGTTGTATTAATTAGTAGATTTTTTAAGTTTCATTTTTCTTTTATAATGATGATTAAAAAAAATATTCCGTTACTAACTCTTGTTACTGTGTATGTAATATCATTTAATGCGAATAGGCGTTTCATTGAAGAAGAAGAATTAAGAAGCAGAAGAGAAAAAAGAAAAGGGGTAACAACAACAATAACGATACCAAAGACATCAACAAACGCAACAACAACAACAACAACAACAACACACACACACACACCACCACCACCACCACCACCACCATCGGCATCAACAGTGGTCAGTATAAATCAAATCTCTCAAGTCTTTAGTGGGTGTTTTTTCTCGATCGAAATCCAAACACTAATCAACAAAGTTTTTTAAAAAGTTTAGAACGAATCGAAAGGATTCATCACCATCTTCTTAAAATGTTCTTTTCAGTTCTATTTTTTTCTGAATTTTGTGATTGGAACAAGATTGACAGAAGAATTATCCCATCTGTCTTAATTGGAGGTCATTTTGTTGTTGGTGGCTGTAACTGCGCACGTCTTTTAATTGCATTAGACTAATGGGTGACAGTCCGAAAAAGACTGGGACTGTATTAAGGCTGAGAAACTGTTTGGATCTGTCTGTCTGTCTGTCTCTCTGTCTCACTGTCTCTCTAGCTCTGTCACACACTCATACACACACGCATACACACACAAACACACACACATACACACACACATACACACACACTACTTCGCCACTGTACCGTTACCATCAACAACGCTCAGTAAAAACTCTTCAAAAGTCTTCATTCTATGGCCTTAAAATAAAAATAATAATGAAGTACTAAAGGTCAGTTTTAAAGTATCTAGGCGAATAATTGATTTATTTTTCCTTTTGATTCCCATTTTTTATATATTATTGTGTTTGCAACTAAATTGACATAATTACTTCCAGCTTCTTTCGGGGTGGGTGGGGGGGGGGGGGGGGGGGGGTCATTTGATTCTTGCTGTGTTTTGCGCCTGTGTTTTAATTGCTTTCGACTAATGGGGTGTCATTTCGGAAACGACTTGACTAGATCTCTCTCTCTCTCTCTCTCTCTCTCTCTCTCTCTCTCTCTCTCTCTCTCTCTCTCTCTCTCTCTCTCTCTCTCTCTCTCTCTCTCTCTCTCTATCTCTCTCTCTGTGTCTGTCTGTATCTGTCAGTCTGTCGCTCTCTCTATGTCTGCCTCTGTCTGTCTGTGTCCCACTCTCTCTTCTCTGTCTGCCTCTGTCTGTCTGTCTCTATGTCTTTCCTTTTCACTCCATTGTTAGCCACTTTTTTTTTTTTCCCAATTTGAAAAAAGAACCCCCCCCCCCCCCCCCTCATTTACCAGCCAGACTTGTGTGGGTGCCCTAAATTGTAAGTCGTCCAGGAGAGGCTGATGTAAGCCGATCCCGTGTGCAGTAGTATACTTTTCTGCACGTAAAAAAACCCCATGGCAAAAGAAGTTTTTGGCAAAAGAAGGGGCTGTACCCCGAAAATCCCCTTCGTTGAGCAACAAAATCACTGCAAAAAAGAGTAAGACAATTGGGGCCTTGTAGAAAATTTGGCCGCCTCGAAACGTGCGGGGGAGAGTATCCTTTCTAATTAAAAAAATACCCAAGGGGGAAAATTTTTCCTATTTTGGGGGTGGTGGTGGTGTGTGGGGGGAGTGTGTGTGTGTATGGTGAGGGAGGGGGAGGGGTGGTTGGGGTTTTTGGTGTGGGGGGGGTGTTTTTGGGGTGGTGTGTCTGTAAAAGACAAATTTGTCTTCAATGATTTTGTAGAGAAAAGCTTGCTGTGTAATGGTGTGTGTTTTTGTTGGGGGGGGGGGGGGGGGGATTGGTTTGTTTTGGTGTTTGTTGTGTGTTTTGCGTGCTTGCGTGGTACGGTGTATGTGGCATGTCTATGTTGTTTTGTGTGTTTGGTGTACAATGTGTTGCGTTGTTTTTTGTAGTATGCGTGTTTTGGTCTGTGGTGATGCGTGCATGTCGTGTGTGAAAAAAGCGTGCATGTCTGTGTTGTATGCTGATGTCTGTGTGTGTATGGGGCATGATGTTGGTATGCGGATGTCGTTGTGTTGCGTGCTTCCCTGCATGTCTGTTTGGTGTTTGCGTGCTTCCCTTTGTTTTGTTTTCCGTGCATTCTGACTGTTTGGTGTTTTGTTTCTGGTAGAATTTTATGATTGTCCCCCTTCCCTAATTCAGTCGGGATTGTCCGGAAAACCCCATGCGCTTCACCCCACATCCCTAAAACTACGCAAAGATGACCGTCAATCAGGCCCTGCAGAGAGGGTCAGAGGGAACTCGACTCCCAGCCAGACAGGCGTCAAACATACAGACAGGCGGGCAAAACCAGAAGTGTCCAAAAAGAGGGAGGAGAGGGGGGGGGGGGAGGGGGAGACAGACAGACAGACAGACAAGAGACAGAGGGGAAAGACAGACAGGGGGAGTTTCCCTTTGGATTTAAAACATCAGTCCCGACTCCACTTCCCCCAAAAAGCCCCTTCGGGAGACTAAAACCCGACGTCCGTTGCGAACGCAAGCAGAAATCTTGTAAAAACGTTAAAACCCCGTTCCGCTTTTCGGAAGGTAGGCCCTTGTGTCCCGGGTGGGAAGGATGACAAAAAGAAAAAAACAAAAAAAATAAACGGAAGGTGTAAAAAATCACATGAGGGTTTTTTCATTACCCCCCCAAAATAAAGAGTAAATAAATGAAAAAAAGTAAAAGGAGGAAGGAGAGAGAGAGAGAGAGAGAGAGGGAGAGAGAGAGGAAAAGAGGAGAGAGAAGAGAGAAGAAAAAGAAGAAGAAAAAAAGAGAAAAAACAAGAAGAGAGAGGGAGAAAAAGAAGAAAAAAACGGGGGGAGATAAAAAGAGGTGACAGAAGACAAAGAAAAGGGGCGCAGCAGACAGACAGGGGAGGAATGTGATGTGGTTTGATGGCGATCGTTGGGCCCTTTACGTCAAAGGGTTTGGGTGATGTTGAAGGGGGGAAAAGCTTACTTCCTTCCACTTTTGTCTAAAATGAGAGGAACAGAGAAGACGAAAAGAGCAGGGGGGAGAGGGGAAGAAAAGGGACAGAGGGCAGACAAACAGAGGGAGACAGGAAGACGACATAGGGAGAGGGGAAGGAAAGAGGGAGGGGGGGACAGACAGACTGAGGGAAAGGGGGAAGAGAGAGGAGAGAAGGAGGGGAGGGAGGGAAATTTAAAAGCCCTCGTAGGGAAACAAATAAGTTGTAGACCCCCAAAAAAGGGGGGCTGCTCTTGTGGCGACGCGCTCTCCCGGGGAAGCGCCCGCATTTCAAGCAGAAAAATCTCGGACTTAAAGTGGTTTTTACAAAAAAAAAGGGAGGAGGTGGGGGACAGAATGAGAAAGAGGAGGGAAAGGTATACATGGAGAAGAGATTGAGAGGAAAACAGACACGAGGGGGGGGAGAGAGAAGGAGGGAAAACGGTAGAGAAAAAAAGGAAGAGGCAAGGGAAATGTATAAGTTAAATCCTGTTCCGCTTTTCGTAAGAGTAAGCCATTGTGTGCCGATGGGAACAGATGACAGAATTCTCAAATCCGCATACACATGGGGACTGGATGTAAAAAAAAACCCCACATAAGTGCTTATTCCATTATCCTCGATATAAAAGAATAAAATAAAAATAAAATAAGAAATAAAATAAATATTATTTAGAGAGACACAGACAAGAGAGTATGATAGACAGACAGATTGAAGAGAAAGAACGAGATCAGGGGAACAGAGGCAGCATAGAGCATACAGGATAACGTGACATACAAAGAACAATCAGACTACTACAAACCAATTCGTAGGGACAGAAACTTGGCTGAACGCAGTAGGAGGGATAAGGAGGTGTGGCGTGGTTTGGGTTAGTGCTATGATCTGCCTCGCTTCGTCTCCCTCTGTCAATCCGCCAACGCTACAACCTTCATATCTCTAATTAACCAGCGCATAGACTTGAAGTTTAGAGAGCGTCTAAGGGCCTCACCCAGATAAGGATCCTCATGTATCGTAACCATGGAGCAGTATTCCGCTCTCGACTTGTGGCTCGTCGCGCAGTAGTCCTCACGAGCACCTCACTTCTACCATCGTCCGTCCTTCGTCTGATCTCTGCACGGTGCAGACGTTTCGCCTTCTCCCACCTCCCTTCTACTCTGGACCTATGCTCGATCTGGCTATGCCATTAGTAGAGCATTCTACGACAGTGAGAGCTGCTCTTCTCCCGTAACCCCAGGCCATGAGATAGACGCTATGTCTCGAGTCCCCTCGTAGTAGCGAGATTGACAAGTAACTTCGTCCTAGCGACGCTAGGGCTAAGGGGTTCGTCAGCAAATTTTGCGAGCTCGTCAGCTCTCTCTAGCCGTGGATAGGCGCGAAGGGCCCGTAGAAGGACGTTCGAAAAGAATAGTAGAGCACCTGACGTGAGAAGCGAGTGATGAAAAGAAGGGGAAGCGAAGAAGGAGAGGGAGGAAAGAGAAGAAAGAAAAAGGGAGGGAAAAAGAAGGGGGAAAGGGGAAAAGAGGGGGGGAAGGGAGGAGGGGGAAGGGGGAAAGAGGAGGGAGGGACGGAAAGGGAGCGAATAGAAGGAAAGAGAAGAGGGGAAAGGGGGGGAAAGGAGGGAGAAGAGATAAGGGGCGAGAGAAGAAGGGGAAGGAAAAAAGGGGGAGGGGGGAAAGAGAAGAGGGGGGAAAGGAGGGAAGGAGGGGAAGGGGAAAAAGAGGGAAGGGAGCGAGAGAGAGGAGAGAAGGGGGGGAAGGGGAGAGGAAGCGAGGGGAAGGGGAAAAGACAGAGGAGAAGGGGAAGCGAGGGGGAAGAAGCGAGGGCAAAGGAGGAAGGGAAGCGAAGAGCCGGGAGAAAGAGAAGGGAGAAGAGAGGAGAAGCGGGGAGGAAAAAGGAGAAGGAAAGGAGGAGAAGAGGAGGAGAGACGAAAAAGGGCGAAACGGGAAAGGGAAGGAGGGAAAAGAGAAGAGGGGAGAAGAAAAGAGGGGGAAAAACCCAGGAAAGGGGGAAAGGGGAGAGAAAGGAAGAGAAGCGGAGAAAAGAGGGGAGGAGGAAAAAGGAAGGGGGGAGAGAAGAGGAGAAGAAAAGAGAAGAAAAAAAGGCGAAGAAGGGGAAAGAAGAGAAAGGGGGAAAAGGAAAGGGGAAAAGGGAGAGGGCGAAACAGAGGGAAAAGGGGAAAGGCGAGACAAGGGGGAAAAGACAGGGGAGAGAGAAGAAAAGAAGGGGAAGAGGAAGAGAAGGAAAAGGGGGGAAGGGGGAAGAGAAGAGAAAGGGAAAGAAGGAAGAAGGAGAAGGAAAGAGAGGGGGAAGCGAGAAAAAGGAGGAAGAGAGAAGAGAGAGAGAGAAGGAGGGGAAGTCCGGAAAACTAGAAGAGAGGAAGAAGGGGGAAGGGGGAAAAGAAAGGGAAAGAAAGGAGAAGGGAAGAGGAGGGGAAAAGAATCGAAGAGAAAAGGGGAAGAGAAGAAAGGAGACGGGGGGAGAAAGGAAGAGAAAGGAGAACGGGGGCCAGAGGGGACGGAAGGGGGGAGAGAGGAGAAAAAGAGGGAGAGAGGGCAGGGAGCAGGACGGGGGGAGAGGGGTCAGGGAAAGAAGAGAAGAGAAGAGAGAGGGCCAGAGGGAGGACGCAAGAGAGACGGAGAGAGAAGAAAGAGAGAGAAGGAGCGGAGAAGCAAAGAAGGAAAAAGAAAAGAGCAGAAGAAAGGACTAAGAGGAGAAGAAAGCGGTGCCGGGAGACGGACGAGAAAGAGGCGGGACGAGAAGGAAGAAGAGACCAGAGAAGCCAAGAGCGGAGAAGGGGAAAAGCGGAGCGCCCAAGGAGAAGCACACGGCTGAGCGGAGCAGGAAAGAGTCTGTCCTGCTTATCTCTCCTTCCTCTCTTCCTCCTTCCTTCCTCCACTCTCTTCCTCCCTTTTTCTCTTCCCTCTCTTTCTAATCTCCTTTCTCCTATTTCTCTCCTTTCCCCTTCCTCTTTTCTCCTCTCCTTTTTTTTTTCCTTTCTCTCTTTTTCCTTTTCTCCTTTTTCCTTCTCTTCTTCCTCTCCTCCCCTTCTTTTTCTCCTCTCCTTTTTTTTCCTTTTTCTTTCTTCCTTTCTCCCCCCTCCTCTCCCCCTTCCCCCTTTCTCCTTTTCCTTCCTCTCCTCTCCTCTCCTCTCCCTTCCTCTCTTTTCTCTCCTTCTCCTCCTCTCCCCTCTCTCTCCTCTCTTCCTCCTCTCTTCCTCTTCCTCTCCTTCTCTTCCTCTCTCCTTCCTCTCTCCTCCCTCTCCTCCCTCTCTCTCTCTCTCTCTCCTTCTCTCTCTCTCTCCTTCTCCTCTCCTCTCTCCTCTCCTCTCCTCTCTCTCTCTTCTCCTCTCTTCTCCTCTACCACGTCGTCAGCACCAGACAGAAGTTTGATCATCGTCGTCATCATGCTGTCTGAATGTTCTGACATTTTCCCCCGCGAAAAAAGAAAAGAGATAGAGAGAGATAGCGGGGGCGTGGAAAGACAAAAAAGAAAAGAAAGACAGACAGACAGAAAGAAAGGAAAACGACGTAGCCAAAAGATAGAATGACTGGAAGAGGAAGGGGTTGGTTTCACGAACTAGGCGGAGAGAAATGGATGGAGAATGGGGGAAAAGGATAGGGACATTTGTGGGGGAAAAACAAACTTATGTGTGATGATGTCGAAGGTAAGGAGAGAGAGAGAGAGAGAGAGAGAGAGAGAGAGAGAGAGAGAGAGAGAGTGGGGACGGAGAGAGAGAGAGAGAGAGAGAGAGAGAGAGAGAGAGAGAGAGAGAGAGAGAGAGAGAGAGACTGGACAAAACAAAGGAGCGAAAGATCAGGAGAAGAGAAAGAGAGGATGGTACACTAAGAATGACATAATTATCCTGTCCCTTTTGTTTCAACTCAAAGGTTATGAATGGCCTGAGGCAAATGCTACACCGGTTATAGGAACTGAAGTTTGATACATTCTCGCTCCTAATAGAGACGTGTCATAGAGTGAAAGGAGGAATATCTGCCCAACTAGAATCACGACTGGTTTTTAATGCTGCTGCGAAGCTATTGAAGTGATGTGACAAAAATTGAAGGGAGATAATATATAATAATTATATTTTTTTAAACCCAGCTTCTTTCCATTCTTCAAAGAGAGCTGCATACACACCATAGTGCTTAATATTCCTTTACGGTCTAGAAACGATGACTCGTGGAAGAGGCTTTCGGGCCTCTTTTAGCAGCTGAAAGAGTTTGAAGTGCCTGAAAAAGTTCTTCACAACACCACGTGTGCGCGTACGAGGGTAACAGTATTCTCAGTGAAGTATTTTTGCATGCGAAGCAGGCCATACGGCTTCATACTGTATAAAGAACTGCACACATCAGACAGGAGAGCCAACTGCAGGACCCAGGATGCTGGGGAATTCTTTGATGCATCGTGAGCATTTGTGTGTTTCCCCAACCCCAACCCCGAAATATGGCAGGAATAACTTGGTTGATGAGCATGCATAACTGATACCTGCACCTGTGTGCAGAAAGGGGGTATAATATAGCATGTGCAGGAAGGGGGTATAATATAGCATGTGCAGGAAGGGGGTATAATATAGCATGTGCAGGAAGGGGGTATATGATATAGCACGTGCAGGAAGGGGGTATATAATATAGCATGTGCAGGAAGGGGGTATAATATAGCATGTGCAGGAAGGGGGTATATGATATAGCATGTGCAGGAAGGGGGTATAATATAGCATGTGCAGGAAGGGGGTATATAATATAGCATGTGCAGGAAGGGGGTATATGATATAGCATGTGCAGGAAGGGGGTATATAATATAGCATGTCTGCCCAAAAGTGGACCTGGGAGATTGTACATCGTTCATCTTTAATCCACCAGGCGCCACAAAAGATCGAACCTGCAGCCCTCAGCTTCAGCACTGTCAGGGTTAAAACCCCCTCTCCTAGCTTCATCCACTGGGCTAGTGTGACACGCCCGTGCATATCAACGCCGCCATCTACAGAGAAGGCTTCCTTCCAAAGGGCTTTGTGCCCGAAACCGACGTGTAGCTCCAGTCACGGTGGACAACACCCCGATTACGCAAAGTCTCACCATTGGTCAACCTGGGAGCGCTAGCCGATGAATGGAGAAAAAGTGGTTTGGTCCTACATCATCAGCGGTTGGGGTCAAATGGCACGGTAGGCCATGGTGTGCCGGTGGGAACAGATGACAACATTTCCAAAACCGCATACACACAAGGACTGGATGTAAAAAAAAAAAAAGCACATCAATGCTTATTCCATTATCCTAGATAAAAAACAATGAATGAATGGATGAACCACTTCTCTCTTTCAGTCATGTTTATTCTGCGGCTGTTCCAGCAGTACTTACAAACACTACGCGTGTCAGTCTGTCTCAAACTGATAGCTCAACCGACCACGTAGACTAGACCCTGACATGCCATGCGTGTGGCAACAGTTTCAGAATAGGATTGAACACGAAGGCCATAGTTATTGGAGGACGATTGCTGTGCTATTTGATTTGTGGATGCTTTTCACCTTGGGAACATGGATTGTCCTCCCTAGAGTCTGCACGCTACACCTCGTTCAAATCTTGTGATAGAATCTGGATCCTGATATCCAAAAAGTATATATATATATATATAATATGATATATATTTAGATAGATAGATAGATAGATAGATAGATAGATAGATAGATGTTATTTTAGACAAATTAAATTTGCTGTAGTATCCTGGTAGACTTTATTACATGTTTATTATCAGTTCCAATAACCGTTAAATGTAAAGCATGAGAAAATTGACCATCCGCAGAGCAAGTGGAGAGAGAGAGAGAGAGAGAGAGAGAGAGAGAGAGAGAGAGAGAGAGAGAGAGAGAGAGAGAATTTTAAAATCTATTCTTTCATATCGAGGATAATGGAATAAGCACTTATGTGCTTTTTTACATCTAGTCCCCGTGTGTATGCGGTTTTGTACATTTTGTCATCCGTTCCCACCGGCACACAATGGCCTACTCTTACGAAAAGCGGAACAGGATTTTACGTGTGCGCAAGATGTTCTGCGTGCGTTCGCACACGGGGCTTCGGTTTATAGTCTCATCCGAAGGAGAGAGAGAGAGTTTGTGCGCATGTGTGTGCTTGTGTCTGTAGGGGTGGGGGGAAGGGGTACCATTGGCGTGGGGTGTTCAGGAGTACATGTGAATGACTGTGTGATGTGTGTATATCATTTGTGCATGCGTGTGGAGGCAAGTGTGTATATGTGTGTGTGCGTGAGAGAGAGAGTATGTGTGTGTTTGTGCACGCGCGCATATGTGTGTGTGCGCGCGCACGCGCTCGCTCGTTCGCTCGCGCGTATATCAACGTACACACGCCCTCGAATACGTAAGTGCACGCAAACCCGCACACGTATCCTTAAACGAACCTCTTCCCTGCCAGTACAGTCACCCACTTAGCAACTGCCTGTCCCAGTCCACGCACACTACACCACCACCACTCGTGTCTGTGTACGGTCACTGGCGTAGCTAACACACAACGCCCACCCACTCCTGACACCTACACCAAGCAATGCTTCAGTCTGGAAACACGAAGAGCCACGTGATGTTACGCACGAGCGACTCGTGTCAATCACCGCTGTCCTTCCCATTTTTATTGGTCAATAAATTCTCTTCCCCGCCCTGTCAGAAGGGATTAAATTCATTCATCACCTAACTCAGATCATTGCTGTGAATGACCGCTACAATGGCTCTCTTTTAATGTTATCATCACTCTAGGCCGTTTTATGGCAGCATTGTACGAGAGAGGGGCTTTTAAGGTGTCGAGTGGGGATCGAGTTTTTGACCTGCCCTGGAGGTAGTGTACGCTCTTTGGTGGTGGTGGGTAGGTAAGGATCACGTGCAGACAGGAAGATGAAATCTTTAGAGACAATGCATGTACAGGCGTTTGTGTGCGCGCGTGTGTGTGAGAGCATGGAAGTAGGCTCAATTATTACTAGCGAGCACACGCGCGCACGCGCGTATGCACACACACACACACATACACACGCGGGCGCGCGCGCTCTCTCGCATGCATGCACGGATTTCTAGCACACACACACACATACCTTTCTTGTATATAACTCAAAGTATTAAGCAATGTTTCATTTAAGTTTTACCATGGGTTTTTTTTACCACCATCGATTCCCTCAAAAGGAGTTTACACATTGATCCTCATCATTATGCTTGAAGATAAGTACTGAGTTTTATATCACAATATTGTACCATCAGTATGACACGAAACCAATTAATTTAAGTAAAGGAAAGAATGAATATATTATAGGAAAAGCAAGGAAAGTAAACTAGATGTATACTCTGTGAGAACCATCGTATCACGCAAAAGTAAATGCATGAAGTCTAAGAAATAAAATGAATGAATAGATAGAAGAATAAATCAATAAAACTTGAATACATGAAGAAGTAAAAAGCAGAATAAATGTCTACGCAGCAGAGCAGTTGCACAGAAAGCGTGAGCATCTTATCGGATTGTAGATACCGGACCCATGCAGGGTTGATTTAGTTTACGTTTTGTTCATACTCCTTCCACCAGACTTCGTTTTCTCTTTAGAGCTGCACAGTTGTTACAAAAATCATATAAAACCAAAAAGAACAGCGCAAACCAAATGCAGAAAATAAAAACTTATACAGCAAAAAAAAAAAAACCACCCAACTATGTTGCCCCCCAAAATTGTGCCAATTTATTCATTCTGAAGCCTTGATGTGAAATCAGAGATATACTTTAATGAAAATAATGTATCAAAGTCAGTATGATCGTGCATACACACACATGTGTGTGTATATGTGTGTGTGTGTGTGTGTGTGTGTGCGAGCTTGTGTGTGTGTGTGCGTGCGAACGCGCGTGAATAAATACATACGAACCACCGCATTTGCATATACTTACGAGCCAACATTATTCTTCCATGACAGTAGCAAGATGATAATGGTGTTGATGTGAAGAGTGCCGTTAACTGCATGCACGAGCAGTTCTCTATCATCACTTCAAGGCCATGCCTGTTCTCTTTAAGTCTGCAGCTCTTCCATTCTGGCCTCCTCACGAGATGGGGCCGTAAAGGGATACAGAATGAGCGGGATGTTTTACGTTGATCGCAAACCATGTCGTTTTATTGAGTATTCATGCCACTGTGCGTTCACACTGATAGTCTTCTTTCTGCGCAGTGGAAAGCCAAGTTGTGATTACGAAAACATGCCTACATACAGAAACACACACGCGCGTGCGTGCGCACGCACGCACACACATATTGTGGAAAAATAGATGACACTGTCTACATCATCATATACAACCTTATGAAGCTGGTTAAGATAAATAAAGCAATTTTGTAAAATTAAAAACAAAATTGCCTTGTATGTGCCTCTGTGTGTGTGTTTGTGTGTGTGTGTGTGCGTGTGCTTGTATGCACGTGCACGCGCGGGTGTGTCATGTATATATGTATGCATGTCTGCCTGTCTGTGTGTCTGTATGTCTGTATATATGTGTGCGCGTGCCTGCTTGGCATTGCAAACAAACCACTGCATGTGCATGTTAGGAACGCGCTTAAAGCGCGAGCCAACTTTATTCTCCCACAAATCCCATACAGCTAAGGGCATTGAAAGGAAGAGCGCTGTTAACAGGCAGCATGAGCCATCTTGTGGCAATGAACGGCCCTACTTCTGTCTTTGTGTCTGATGCTCTTCTAGTCCGGATTCGTTATCAAGTGGGGCCCTAAAGTTATACAGAATTAGCGGGCTGCTTCGCCTTCCTCACAAACGATGTGTCGTTTTATTGGGTGTTCATGCCTCCCTGTGTTCCCACTGATAGACAAATCATGGTTCTTTCTGCAGGGTGAAAAGCCAAGCTGTGATTCTTAGGGGTACGAAAAACCCCGTACTAGTTTTGCTTTTCTTTCTAAGTCTTATCTATCACACACGCAAATATACATCCACACACAGATGCAGAACGAGTGTTTCTATGTCTCTCCCACAAAGGACAGCTATGGTTGATTGTCTCTGCCACATTATTACTAACTTTATCACGACTCTTGTTAATAACTGGCCCAAAGGTTGTGTGCGTTCGACGATCGGCACAAACCGAATTGAAACCAGGACCAGGTCATACACATCCTGTTTTTCTGTTTGTCTCTGGGGTCTTTGAACTGAACTGTTTTTCTTCTGTTGTGATGAATCGGTCGTTTTGGCTGTTTGCTATGATTGGCGCTATTCGGAATGAAAGTGATTGAAGAACAGTTATGTTTTTTTCTTTGTTTTGTGTGGCCTTCTTTTTGCTTGGGTTGGGATAGCTCAGGGTCGTTTTCCCCAGCCGCGTTAAGCAGCGTCGAGCGTGGTTTCCACTTGGATGGGTGACCGTTTGTGCGCCTTGGCTTCAGTACAGTTCCCCCAGTTCATCCAGCTGTAAATGGGTACCTGCCTCTTTAGGGTCAGGGAAGGTAAAGCAGCGAGGGAGAGGAGATGGGCGCCGCCCTCAATATACTGGCCCCTAGAGAAGTGATGTTTCTGACGCCTCGCTCCCCTATGATCACATAGGTTATGGGACACCTTTACCTTTACCGTACCTTTTACGTACGATCTCAAAGCATTAGGTTTAAAACACTCCAGTATAACAACATTTTGGTTAAAACGTAAATATATATACGTATGATTGTATGGACAAATGATATTACACAGTGAACTCTTCTGCCTATTCGGGAGTGGGTTTTTTTTTCTAAATCACCACCTAACTTCCAGTGTATTACATAACATAATACCACGTTCTAGATTAACTGCCACCCGCCATCCACCTGCCCATCTGCCCACTCATCCATCCATCAACGCAAGCACCACAAGGAGCAGGTAGATTTCTTTGAGAAAAAAGTGTAATGGTCTAGGAAGAATCCAAAAGCTTGCGCGATTCTGTTCCTCACTTCTCGGTCATTTGATTTCATCTCCATGGCGTGTATCCACTTCTCGAGTCTGTTGTCTTTGTCCAAAGCTCATAGACATAGTTAAAAGAATATTGAGAAAAATCATAAGCGCATCATCGTGATTAAGACAAAGATTATAAACTGAACGCGCGTATGCGTATATATTTACACCTTTGAGAAATGGCGAGGTTCTATCAAGTTCGCTCGTATTGTGACTTGGAACACAGTGTATGTCCTCTATCATTTACACCATGGGCTCCCCAAATGACAAACCCGGGTTCCTTGGGAATGGCATAGCTCAGTGGTCAGAGCACTCGCTTTCCCCCAGCCAATGTTACGCAGCATAGAGCGTGGTTACCAGTTGGATGGGTGACCGTTTGCGCGCCTTAGCTTCAGTCCAGTCCCCCAGTTCATCCAGCTGTAAATAGGTTCCTGCAATCTTTAGGGTCAGGGCAGGTAAAGCAGCGAGGGGGAGGAGATGGGGCGCCACCCTCAATATGCTGGCTCCTGGAGAAGTTGAGGTCTCTGATGCCTCGCTCCCCTACGACCACACAGGTTACGGGACACCTTTACCTTTACATTTTTACCTTCCCCAATACTGACCTTCCCAAGAAAGAGTTCCCCCTTTCGGCTGTGACTGTGATAACTGTTGTGGTGCCAGTGTGGTGAGGAGAGTGTGCACTGACTGGTGAAGAGGACGAGAGAGAGAGAAGTGAGTGACCTGTCCAACACGTTGACACTGGCGGCTCCGGCAGTGTAGAAGACCACCAGTTGACCTGAAGATTATATAGAGTTTGTTGGAACATAGGCGAGTTCTCTTGTTGTTGTTGTTGTTGTTGTTGTGGTTCTGGTTGTTGTCCATCCTTTCTTTTCTAACTTTCGTTCTTTTCTTTTTCTTTCTTTCTGTGTTGTTTTTCTTTTCATTTCTTGTCTTTCTTTCTTTTTCTTTCTTTTTCTTTCTTACTTTTTCTACATTATTCTTCATCTTCGCAGTTCTTCTTCTTCTTGTTTTCTTTTTTTGTCTTCTTTGTTGTTGTTGTTGTTCCTCTTCTTCTTCTGTGTCTTCGTCTTCGTTCTAATCCTTATTGTCTATCTTCTCTTTTCTAGTGCTGTTCTCCCTCCTCTCCTCTTAAATTTCCCCTCAACTCCACTGGGAGCGATAGTGGCCCCCTACTGGAGAGGGAGAGAAAGAGTATGTTTGTGTGCACGCGCGTGCGTCTGTGTGTGTACGTGCGTGCGTGCGCTAGTGTGCGTGCGTGCGCTAGTGTGTGTGTGTGCGCACGTGCGTGCCTGCATGAGTGCGCGCGCGCGTGCATACATACGTTTCTGCGTACATGTACCTTATTTCCACTTATTATTCCAACCATACACCCCTAACAACCTCCTGACATCTGAAACGTCAGAGCTTCTTCAGTGACAATGACAAACCTCAGAAGGGGGTTTCCAGAAAGGACTCCAGGGCATTCCACCCCCCCCCCCCTCACACCCACCTACCCCCCCCCCCCCCTCCCCTCCCCACCTACCTCTCTCATTCCCCTTCCCAACCATCACCCACCCCCCCACCAACCCGCTTGTTTGACCTTCTTCCTCCAAGAGATCAGGACAGTACAGTCCCACCCCCCACCCTTCTCCCCCACCCTACCCACCCACCTTTCCCCTTACCAACCATCACTCCCCCCTCCCTCCCCCCACCCTCTCCCACCTTCTTCCTCCAAGAGATCAGGACAGTACAGTCCAACTGACCCTTTTTCCCCCCCCCCCCCTCTACCCACCCCCCTTTTCCCCCTTTCCCCAACCATCACCCCCCCTCTCCCACCTTCTTCCAGCACGTACAACCGAGGATCTGTCATTGGTCAAAGCTCAGAGCTCATAACCCCCCTGCCTCATCACAGTAGTAAGTCAGGAGAAGGGGGGGGGGGGTGGCAGGGATCTGGCTTCAGATTACATACAGCCCAGTTTATTTTCCCTCAATGCCTGCCTGCCTGCCTGCCTGCAGGGTTTGAGGGTGGGAAGGTGGTAGTTGTAGAGGGAGAGCCTAAGGGTATGGATGGATGGGGTGTATTCCCTTAATGAAGAGCCACAGGGTACATAAGTTTAGGGGGGGGGGGGGGGGTAGGATCCCTTTGTGTTTTAGCGTATTCTGTTAAGTCCTTAGCGTTGGTGTGAGGGTAGGGTGGGGTGGGGTGGGTAAGGGATGGTAGTGGGGGGGGGGGGGGGGGGGGGGGGGGGGGGGGGGGGGGTAATCTTGGACTGCGGGGATGGTTGTGGGGGATGATTTGCTCCGTTGGTGTTCTTATATTCTTAGGATGGTGTGATGATGGTTTGTGTGTGTGTGTAGTTGGGGGGTGGTGGTGGTTGGTGGGTGTGTGTGTGTGTGTTGGGGTAGGTGGTTGGTGTGGGGTGTGTATGGGGGGGGGGGGGGGTGCAAGTGTGTGTGGGGGGGTTGGGGGTGTGCTTATGTGTGTAGGGGGGTTTGTGTGTGTGTGTGTGGGGGGGGGGGGGGGGGGTTTTGATGTGTGTGGGAGGGGGCTGTTGTGAGTGTTGGGATGTGGGTGTGTGTGCGTGCGTGCGTGCGTGTGTGTGTGTGTGTGTGTGTGTGTGTGTGGTGGCATACTTAGGAGAATTATTGGAATTTTTAATCCTTAAACGTCCCTTACGTTTTCTTTACAAGTTAGAATCGCTACATTTCAGGCTACGACGAAACAGCACTCCTCAAAACCCCAACAGAATTGGTTTCTCTCTGACATTTACATTCTCTGAAGAGTTGGAACAAATTTATTTATTTGTATAAAGAGAACATATTCCGGCCCCAGAGCTTGAACATATTCTGGTCCCTAAGCAAGAAAGACTGCAAGCACCATGAATCGCAAGAGAGTACACGAGCAGAAAGATATCAACGAAGTTATGATGGGTTCAACGCCTAACAAGCACAACGCTGATCATCACATATAATGACCGCCAGCTTGAACACTGTGGGGGTTACTCAGTGTGTGATTATTCTGCCTCATTCATCACAGCCTGGGAAGCACTATGAGACCGAAACTAGGTACACCCAGGATGAGAAGATTGCCTGTGTGACTGTATTATATTATGTACCTGCCATGTAGGCAGCTACGCTTCATCTTCGGGTGATTTATTTTCCTCTTGTAAGAGAAGAGACCAGAGTTCGTTATGATCAGACAAGCCGTGGAGGAGGATAGTCCCAGCATGATGTTTGAAAGCATCACAACATTGCGGTGTAGGCTTCAGCACTGTTCGGATCAGTAGCTGGCAAAGCTTTTGGCCAGAGGTCGAGGAGTAGATGTAGACCAATGTCCAGTATACACTCACATATACACAAAGAAACACACACACATACACATTTTCGTAACTCAT
>CM054153.1:47246009-47263509 GCA_028751875.1 Rapana venosa
AAGAAGAGGATTAAGAACAAGAAGAGGAGGAGGAGGACAAGACCAAGATCAACAAGAACAAGAAGAAGAACATGATGAACCATTAAAAAAATCGTTTTCTGTTTTAGACATTCTGTTTCCATCGATCCCATACCAACACGTAACCAACAACAAAACTGACTTTGCATTCCCCAGTCTATGACTGTGGTCCCCACACTGTCAAATCCCTGTTGAATCCAAGCTGGAACCGCCGTTCGTTACACAAGGAACCACGGCAGCAATCAGGGATTGAATCAGGATTGCCTCAGGTCTCCGCCTGCAGGCATCAATCATGTGTCGTCTGCTCTGACAGGAAACACGAAACGTCCTACCCCCTTTCCCTCTGCTCAGTTTTCGGTGGTCTTCAGGAAATGATTGAAGAAGACAGGAGAAAGAAAGAAAGAAAGAAAGAGAGAGAGAGAGAGAGAGAGAGAGAGAGAGAGAGAGAGAGAGAGAGAGAGAGAGAGAGAGAGAGAGGAGGGCGGGAACCAGATCGTGGAGAGGGTTGGGAGAGGTGGGGGGTGGAGGTGAGGGGATGTGGGGGTGGGGTGGGGGGTGGGTGGGAGGTGAATGTGTATGAAGAGTGCGTAAAGGGTATGTTTGTGAAGGGAGTGTGTGTGAAGGGTGTATGTGAGGCGGTGTGTGTGTGTGTGTGTGTTGTGTGTGGTGTGGTGTGTGTGCGTTTGTGTGTGTGTGTGTGGAGATAATAATAAGAAGAAGAAGTAGAAGAAGAAAAATATCTGGAGTTTTCACAGTGCTGAATCTTATAAAGCAAACCAATCAAAGCGCTTGGATTCAAATCACTGACAGGCACGCAGCGTGCAACCGTTAACAAGTCAGATTTTAA
This sequence comes from Rapana venosa, assembly GCA_028751875.1. Taxonomy (NCBI): domain Eukaryota; kingdom Metazoa; phylum Mollusca; class Gastropoda; order Neogastropoda; family Muricidae; genus Rapana; species Rapana venosa. Next base: position 47,246,875 of record CM054153.1, read on the forward strand.
ATTCACGCATGCAGGGGCAATAATAACGATATTGATGATAATGATAATGATAATAATGATTTGTGGATATGTGCAGTTGTTATCTATATTAAATTGCGGCTTTTAGGATGAAATGACTGGGTTTTCAGATTAATGTCGATGTTTCCTTTTACACAATATTGATAGTGTTTTCATGTCTGCTCACACAATGATTCAAATTTTCATTACCCCTGTGTGTGTGTGTGTGTGCGTGCGCGCGCGCGCGCGTGTGTGTGTGTGTGTGTGTGTCCGAGTTCGCATGCTTGTGCGTGTGTGTTTGTGTGCGTGCGTGCGTTCGTGCTTGAATACGTACATACGTGCGCACACGCATGCATCACGCGAATGTGTTTCTTCTATAGGCATGTATGTGTTGTTCATATCCTGTACATTGCGTGTATGTTTCTGATAGGCACTGGAATATGTCTGAATGTGTCAGCTTTTATTTTATGGACTGATGGACTGATATTATAAGTACATTTGAACGTAAGGAAGAGGAGTGAGTGAAGACACAGACCTAAAGCTGGAGAGGAGAGAGAGAGAGAGAGAGAGAGAGAGAGAGAGAGAGAGAGAGAGAGAGAGAGAGAGAGAGAGGCGTGCATGCACCCGAGTTCTTGTGCACAGACTCCCCACATGTAAACACACGATCAGTCATTCATAACATTTATTTGAACTGTGAACAAACACCGATCATTTTCTCTTTTCCTTTCGGTCGTAGGATTTGGGGGAGGGGGGGGAGGGGGGAGGGGCTTAGTCGCATTACTTTTCATTTACTACCGACAGTGCTTTAAAAAAAAATCTTTCTTAAGTTTAATTTTCATTTTATTTATTTCAGCTGCGAGCCGGCTACCCAACCCTAACTCCAGCCTCTCTTTTTTGGCTGAAGGGGGAGGTAGGCTTTTCCCAAAGCTCTGACCAGCAGTGACACAATGACCGACCGACCGACTTCTGTTCCCTGTTGAATTCTCACCATTTCAAATATATCACGCCACAGTGACCTGTTCATTCCAGTAAGCTTTTAAAACACAGAAGTGACACAAAGCTTAATTCCCGCCATGTCATCTTTACATCCAGAAACCACAGTCATCTTGAATGAGTATGTGTGAAACACCAGCTTGTTAAGTTTTGAAAGAAGCAGGAGTTACGCAAAGCTTGTGTTTTTTTCTCAGGAAAGAAGGTCATTGTCGTCAAGTGCCGATGGTGTGTGCTCACCACTTAATAATACGTAATCTTTGAAAGGTATAAATCTGTCAGTAGAATGTAGGATAATGAAATACATAGAAAAACAATTACTACATAAATCGCATAATTCTTTTTGGTGATCCTCTAAAAAAATGCAACATGTTCTACACTCATTAAAATGGACGAGTTATCACCATCACATTCGATATTGTTAATCAAATTGGCGTGTCAAAAATTTACCCACACTGTCGTTCGTACGCAACATGCACAGTTGGGATTCTGTAACAAGCTTAGCTGGGTTCGGGGCGCAAAACAATCCGTTCTTTATGAAAGTGTACCACGAGAGTAAGAAACGCACTAGTAACACTTGCAACTCAAAAGCAAAGAACTTAACACGCTACTAGCAAATTGGGTTTCGAAATGACCTTTTCATGGGAATAGAATAAATTGTAAAGCAGTTTCAAGCACAGTACTTTGTGGAGTTAATGTCCATATACCTGTAACTTGGACGCCGGAATAGTTCGGGGTGGGGGGCTGGGGAGACGGGGGGCTGGGGGGGGGGGGGGGGAGAGGGCAGCACACTAAGTACAGAGCATTGACTAATCTATCAGATTGTATGAAAGATTTGTCACATTTTCACATAAAGATAGGTTAGAGACATAGCAGATTCTATACAAGATTTGTCACAATTTCACATAAATATAGGTTAGAGACATGATTTAAGCCATGTTCTTTTGGTTGTTATGATACGAAATAATGCAGGCCACAAGCAACACATAATATAGCATACTACCCTTCATGTGAATATGAAAAATGGGGGCATTCCTTGGACTGGTCACATGCAAACTAAACACCCCTACACAGCCGCTCAGATAGAGCGGAGAAAAATTGAAGCCTCAAAAATGAATAATCAAACATCAAATGCACACACACAAAATTACTGAGCATGCAAAATAAAAAGCATCATGCACGTTCATTAAGACGGAGTGGGGGGGGGGGGAGGGGGAGGATTGCTTCCTGGTGCACTTTTTTTTTTTTTTATTTGGGGGGGGGGGGGGAGATATTCATAGAGCAGAACAACTTTTTAATTATTAGGGGGGTTCTTCATGATGCACTAGGCTTTTAGGCTTTTTGTTTGGGGGGAGGGGGGTGCATCACATTATCGGTCAAAATCATTTTTCTCCCCTTTTCGGTTTTTCTTTTCCAACTCTCCTTAGATATTTTTTCCAAAACAGTGATTATTCTGACAACTGTATATCAGTTCTAAACAAAATTCCATTTATTATTATTATTATTATTATTATTATTATTATTATTATTATTATTAAATGATCTGATTCAACAGAAAACAAAAAGCAATCAAAATGAAAGAACACACACTTTTTTTGTCATGGCAAAATTGATCATCCTGTCAACATGGTTTCAGGAATATTTCTAAATAACCCTGACCCGATTCCGCAACAAGTAACCTTAAAAAAACATCATACAATTATTGACACTTTTCTCTATCCTGTAATCACAAACTATTTCCAGTTCTCTAACCAAAACAAGCTGGATGAAATTGCCCCAACATTCGAAAAGAAATCCAATACAAATCATAAAGGGCAAAGTACATCATTACAACACACCTTTTCCATCACCGCACCACCATTTCAGCCCTATCAACAGAAAATACGAGTTCAGGGCTGCAATGCTTGGCTACAATTTTAATCCGATTAAAAAAATAATCTTCCGAAAAATAAATAAATAGCATACCCTGCTTCCCATACTAATTTCTATGGCTGCAAACAATCCTTCAAGCTAGCCTTTCTTGTCCCTTGGGAGTTTTTTCCCCACTATATGCATATTCATGTGTGCATACATTTCATACTATAAAAATTCATCTTTTTGTTCAGGTATCAACACAGATTCTCTCTCTCTCTCTCTCTCCTCCATCCCCCCCCCCCCCCCCCCCCTCCCTCTCTCTCTCTGAATCAAAATCTGTTACATCTTTTGCGAACTGTTGGCCCACGTGCTAACATTTTGAATGCAAGCGCTTTGATATATTTGCTTTACACGATTCAGTGCCATGCACATTCCCAAAACATTATTCTTTTCTTATTATTATAACTACCGACTGCTGTCACATCTCTGAAGGCATACCAATGATAGACCAGCGCATAGACCTGCCTATGGCGCAAATCACCCCTACCACATCTCTCCACACTCAAACGCAGATTGGGGCTTTTTTGAAAAGATGAGGCGCACTACTGAACACTCTGCCTTCTACTGCTACTCTACCACACTCTCTCCTCCATCGCCACTGACCCGAACACGGCAATTCTCTCCCCTCCGCCTCCTCAATATCTTTTCTTTTCATCTGTAGCCATTTGATTTGTTTTACAAGATATAGTACCATATACCCAAAAAAATTAGGTGGCGCTGCTCTTGTGGCGACGCGCTCTCCCCCCCGGGGAGAGCAGCCTGAATTTCACGCAGAGAATTCTGCCGTGGTTTAAAGTGGTATAAAAATGAAAAATTCCGTATAAAAATTATTATTAGTATTATTGTTATCCCTCCCTGCTTCTAGAAGTATAAATTGTCACGCCTCTACCATTTTTTGGGGCCTCCCTCTCTCTCTATACCTAAACGGCATTTGCCTTTCCTACTTATCTCTTTCCCACCGACTTGTCCATACATACATCGTCAACTTTCTTTGTACACCCTTTATCCCTTTCTGTTCTGAAATCTCTCTCCTACCTCAATACCACGAACCAAAAAAAAATCCCCAGACTGCCCTACTCCCCATGTCAAACACCATTAACAACCCCCCCCCCCTTTCAGATCCAAGCTAACCCCTCCCCCCTCCCTACTTTTCCTATTAACTCTATGTATTATAGTATTATAAGAAAAACATAGCTAACTGCTTTCGCTTCTTAACCCTTTTTTTTTTCTTTAATTCTTCTGTTTATGCTTATTTTTTCAAGGATAATGGAGTAAGCACTTACATTTTTTTACATCCAGTTCCTGTATGCATGCGGTTTTTATACATTTTGTTGTCTGTACCCTACTTGCACACAATGGCCCACTCTTCCGAAAAGCGGAGCAGGTTTTAACCCGTGCATGTTCTAAAGTTTCGTCTCCTACTTCTATATTATTATTAACAGAAAAGAATCTGACGACTCTTCTTTCTTTGCCATACCCTGTAACCATCTTCTATCCCTGTAACCATTTTAAACCCCGTTTTACACCTACCACCTTAACCTCCCTCCCTCCCATTTACTCTCTCCCTCTTCCTCCCACAACTCCAAATTCATTGTTCCTACCCCTTATCACACAACCAAAACCCACATCCACCTCCTTCCCTACCCCACATTTTAACTCCCTCCCCCTTCCCCCATCCCACACACCGAACTGCCCTTACCCCCCCCCCCCCTTCCCACCCACACCCCCCCGTTTTTCTCCCCCACAACCTAAAAACCACCCTCACCCTCCCCCTCCCCCCCCCCCCCCCCCCCCCCCTCTTCTTATAAAAAAATGAGTTATCTACCCTTATGTTCATATATCGTTGTGTCCACCTACTTTTGTGTTTGCATGCAAAGTTAAAAGGTGGGTTAGTACAAGGGTTAGGGTTAAGATTTAGTAGTAAGTAAAAGTGTTGTCTGCGTGTCACATGCATTATGTTTCAAAGTAGGTGGACACAAATCTGGTACATAGACACGTTTGGTAGTGTACTCAGTTACAAATTACCTGTACAAAGGTTGTCTTGGGTTCTGTTATCTCATTATGCTAAGAATAAGAATAGGATCTGTTTAAGATTGGATTGTACCCCATTTTTTCTTCGAAATGATCTCAAATGAAAAGATGCAGGTAAAATTAACCAGTTATTTTCCTCCTTATTGCAGACTATTTCTTGGACTGCTTGGATTCAGTTACATATCCCGTCATGTTACGAATAAGGTTTTAGAGTCCTTAACATTTGTTTGGATATATTACAAGGCTGACTGCATCCCAATTTTTTAAAACATTACCTCAAATGAAAACGTGAGTAATTATTATTTCTAACAGAGTGCTTTTTCTCATTCCCATTGTGCTTCACATGCATTCAACCCCCTTCTCTGGAACATCCCTTCTTTACAGCCTACCTGTAAATAACTGCCCTCTTTTCCCGAACACCTCACCCCTCCATTCCTCATACCTATGTGTGCTGGTGGGAACGGATGACAAACTTTACAAAACTGTATTCACGCGAGGACTGGTTGTAAAAAAACCAAAACAAACATGAGTGCTTATTCCATTATCCTCGAAATAATAAATAAATTAAGTAAATACCCTACAATTATCTGAAAACCACCCCATACTGTCCCCTCACCCAAATACCCCTTCTTCATACTTGCCCTAAAAATACCAGTAAACCACTGCACCCCGCATGCTATCCCCCTCTCCACAACACCCATTCCTAAACACCTATGCCACACTACCTCAATACCTCTATGCTCTTTCTTAACACCTACTTCCTGAACATCTACCTGACAATACCTGAGGACACTTCCATTCAAATACTACCCCCTTGTCCTAAACACCCCTTCCCTATACCTACCCTACAAATACCTGTACCCACCCCCGCTAGTACTCCCCTCTCCCAAACATCCCTTCCTCAAAGCCTCTGCCACAATACCTGGATACCTCCATGCTACGTCCTCCTTTTTTTAACATCTCTTACTCTCAAACCTCTTCCTTAGCACTACCTGCACCCCCCCCCCCCCCCCTGCTAAACTCATCTTTCTTAACATCCACCTTACAATACCTGCCAGTCCCTCCCATAAACAAGTTAATACTTTAATACTTGCACTCCCCTTTCCCCCTGGAGATGCCAGGGGCATGCCAGTATAAAGAGCATCCCCACCTTCTGGAAATTCTGTGCTAGGAATTCCCTTTGTTCTATCCCTCTCCTTGTTTCTGTCTTGTTCCTTTTCTTCCTAACATCTCATTTTAGGTTGCTTTCTGCCCTCGTGGTCCACTCTCCTGCCTCCTCGTCCCAGAAAGACTTTAAATGCAACAATTCTCACCCATGCTGAAGTCGGATGCGCTGGGCCTAACTTGTCAGGCGCTTAACGGCAGCGCGATGCATTTTCGCTCATATGACAAGACAACATTAGGTTGCTGTCTGTTCGATGAAGAAAGCAGTTGCCTGCGCCTTCCCTCAACTCCTTCTGAGGCCCTCAACACACACATAATTATACGCGTGTCCCTTACTGAAAGCTATCTACATACCTCCTGCTTTCATTGTCTACTGGCTTCTTGGCATCTGTCTAGTCCAGTTTTAATTTTTGTACACTATGCAACTAGTATACCATTGGAGGCCATCAGAGATTTGCCTACAGTCTAAGTATAACAAATAATGTAAGACTAAGTGTAATTTTCCTCATATTCCAGGCCATACCCTCAAATAACCATTACATCTCGTTTTTTATATGCCATTTTTTGCGTTTGCACCATATTGCAAATTGTCTTTGATTTTACCGATTTTTGTGTAAAAACTGATGTGAAATCGGAAGGCGAACTTTCTTCGTTAACACAGTTGTTTTAGGGGTGGGGGGAGGAGGAGCAGAACTAACAAATGAACCCCTACCAAAGTAAACTTTACACAGAACTTAAAAAAAAAAAAAGAAACCTGCCATTTGGGTTGTGTTTTTTTAAAGTTGAAATATTGTAACCCTAGCAAAATCAAACATCTTTTCTCTACTCTCATCCCCCTCCATGTCTTGCCATGTTTAAAAATATGAACATATCCCCTCAAACACATCAACATCTCTTATGTATCATTTCAAATAGATACAATTGAAAATATCTGGGGAAAAAATCTGTCATTTTAAAAACCCACAAAAAATAATAATTTCACCCTACTGTTCTTTATAGACACATATTCCACACTTGCGTTATTACAATTACAGTGATTCTGTTTCTTGTGGTATGGTTTGGGAGGGGGGGGGGGATGTTAGGCGAGACGGATGTAAAAATTGCACCCGAGTGCTTACTCTAATATCCTTGAAATTAAAGAATAAATAAATAAAAACATAAATTATGTCCCCTTGTTTCTTCACAATGTCGTCTTGCTTAGTTCGCAATGTCTTCTTGCTGCTTTATAATTTCTTGCTGCTTTCTTTACAATGTCTTCTTGCTGCTTTCTTCACAATGTTTTGGTTAGTTCATAAGTCTTCTTGCTGCTTCAACATGTTCATAATGTCTTCTTGCTGCTTCAACATGTCTTCTTGCTGGGGATTTTTCCACATTGTCTCCTTGCTGCTTTCTTCACAATGTCTCCTTGCTGCTTTCTTCACAATGTCTTCTTGTTGTTTTCTTCACAATGTCTTCTTGCTGCTTTCTTCACAATGTCTTCTTGTTGTTTTCTTCACAATGTCTTCTTGCTGCTTTCTTCACAATGTCTCCTTGCTGCTTTCTTCACAATGTCTCCTTGCTGCTTTCTTCACAATGTCTTCTTGTTGCTTTCTTCACAATGTCTTCTTTTTGCTTTCTTCACAATGTCTTCTTGTTGCTTTCTTCACAATGTCTTCTTGTTGCTTTCTTCACAATGTCTTCTTGTTGCTTTCTTCACAATGTCTTCTTGCTGCTGTCTTCACAATGTCTTCTTGTTGCTTTCTTCACAATGTCTTCTTGCTGCTGTCTTCACAATGTCTTCTTGTTGCTTTCTTCACAATGTCTTCTTGCTGCTGTCTTCACAATGTCTTCTTGTTGCTTTCTTCACAATGTCTTCTTGCTGCTGTCTTCACAATGTCTTCTTGTTGTTTTCTTCACAATGTCTTCTTGTTGCTTTCTTCACAATGTCTTCTTGTTGCTTTCTTCACAATGTCTTCTTGCTGCTGTCTTCACAATGTCTTCTTGTTGCTTTCTTCACAATGTCTTCTTGCTGCTGTCTTCACAATGTCTTCTTGTTGCTTTCTTCACAATGTCTTCTTGCTGCTGTCTTCACAATGTCTTCTTGTTGCTTTCTTCACAATGTCTTCTTGCTGCTTTCTTCACAATGTCTTCTTGTTGTTTTCTTCACAATGTCTTCTTCCTACTTTCTTCACAATGTTTTCTTGTTGCTTTCTTCACAATGTCTTCTTGCTGCTTTCTTCACAATGTCTTCTTGTTGTTTTCTTCACAATGTCTTCTTCCTACTTTCTTCACAATGTCTTCTTGCTACTTTCTTCACAATGTCTTGCTTAGTCCATAATGTCTCCTTGCTACTTTCTGCATAATGTCTTGCTTAATTCATAATTTCTTGCTGCTTTCTTTACAATGTCTTCTTGCTGCTTTCTTCACAATGTTTTGGTTAGTTCATAAGTCTTCTTGCTGCTTCAACATGTTCATAATGTCTTCTTGCTGCTTCAACATGTCTTCTTGCTGGGGATTTTTCCACATTGTCTCCTTGCTGCTTTCTTCACAATGTCTCCTTGCTGCTTTCTTCACAATGTCTCCTTGCTGTTTTCTTCACAATGTCTTCTTGTTGTTTTCTTCACAATGTCTTCTTGCTGCTTTCTTCACAATGTCTTCTTGTTGTTTTCTTCACAATGTCTTCTTGCTGCTTTCTTCACAATGTCTTCTTGCTGCTTTCTTCACAATGTCTCCTTGCTGCTTTCTTCACAATGTCTCCTTGCTGCTTTCTTCACAATGTCTTCTTGTTGCTTTCTTCACAATGTCTTCTTTTTGCTTTCTTCACAATGTCTTCTTGTTGCTTTCTTCACAATGTCTTCTTGCTGCTGTCTTCACAATGTCTTCTTGTTGCTTTCTTCACAATGTCTTCTTGCTGCTGTCTTCACAATGTCTTCTTGTTGCTTTCTTCACAATGTCTTCTTGCTGCTGTCTTCACAATGTCTTCTTGTTGCTTTCTTCACAATGTCTTCTTGCTGCTGTCTTCACAATGTCTTCTTGTTGCTTTCTTCACAATGTCTTCTTGCTGCTGTCTTCACAATGTCTTCTTGTTGCTTTCTTCACAATGTCTTCTTGCTGCTTTCTTCACAATGTCTTCTTGTTGTTTTCTTCACAATGTCTTCTTCCTACTTTCTTCACAATGTTTTCTTGTTGCTTTCTTCACAATGTCTTCTTGCTACTTTCTTCACAATGTCTTGCTTAGTCCATAATGTCTCCTTGCTACTTTCTGCATAATGTCTTGCTTAATTCATAATGTCTTCTTGCTGCTTTCTTCATAATGTCTTCTTGCTGCTTTCTTTACAATGTCTTGCTTAGTTCATAATGTCTTCTTGCTGCTTTCTTCACAATGTCTTCTTGCTGCTTTCTTCAAAATGTCCTCTTGCTGGGTTTTTGTCCATAATGTCTTCTTGCTGTTTTCTTCGAAATGTCTTCTTGCTGTTTTCTTCGAAATGTCTTCTTGCTGTTTTCTTCGAAATGTCTGTTTTCTACCCAAAAAAAAATCTTGCTGCTTAGTTGACGCTGTCCTGTTGTTGCTGCTTCCTTGACACCTGTTGCTGCTGCGTTCTTGACATGTTGCTTTCTTGACACCTGTCCTGTTGTTACTGCTTCTTCAACACTGTCCTGTTGTTCTTGCTTCCTTGACACTTTTTTTGTTGCTGCTTCATTGATACTGTCCTGTTGATTCTGCTTCCTTTCATACTGTCCTGTCGTTGCTGCTTCCTTTCATACTGTCCTGTTGTTTCTGCTTCCTTTCATACTGTCCTGTTGTTTCTGCTTCCTTTCAAACTGTCCTGTTGTTTCTGCTTCCTTTAATACTGCCCTGGTTGTTTCTGCTTCCTTTCATACTGTCCTGTTGTTTCTGCTTCCTTTCAAACTGTCCTGTTGTTTCTGCTTCCTTTAATACTGCCCTGTTGTTTCTGCTTCCTTTCATACGGTCCTGTTTTTCTGCTTCATTGACATTGTTCTCTTGTTGCTGCTTCATTGACACGTGCCTTTTGTTGCTGCAATCTTGACACATTCATCTTGCTGTTTCCTTGACACTGTTCTGTTGTTACTGCTTCTTTGACACTGTCCCGTTTTGATACTGTCCTTTTGTTGCTGCTTCCTTTGATACTGTCCCGTTGTTTCTGCTTAGTTGATCCTGTCCTTTTTTGTTGCTTCCTTGACACATTCCTGTTGTTGCTGCTTCCTTGACACGTTCCTGTCGTTGCTGCTTTGATCCTGTCCTCTTGTTTCTGCTTAGTTGATCCTGTTGTTTCTGCTTCCTTGAAACTCTCCTGTTGCTGCTGCTTCCTCGACACGTTCCTGTTAGTGCTGCTTCCTCGACACGTTCCTGTTGTTGCTGCTTCCTCGACACGTTCCTGTTGTTGCTGCTTCCTCGACACGTTCCTGTTGTTGCTGCTTCCTCGACACGTTCCTGTTGTTGCTGCTTCCTCGACACGTTCCTGTTGTTGCTGCTTCCTCGACACGTTCCTGTTGTTGCTGCTTCCTCGACACGTTCCTGTTGATGCTGCTTCCTCGACACGTTCCTGTTGTTGCTGCTTCCTCGACACGTTCCTGTTGTTGCTGCTTCCTCGACACGTTCCTGTTGTTGCTGCTTCCTCGACACGTTCCTGTTGTTGCCGCTTCCTCGACACGTTCCTGTTGTTGCCGCTTCCTCGACACGTTCCTGTTGTTGCTGCTTCCTCGACACGTTCCTGTTGTTGCTGCTTCCTCGACACGTTCCTGTTGATGCTGCTTCCTCGACACGTTCCTGTTGTTGCTGCTTCCTCGACACGTTCCTGTTGTTGCTGCTTCCTCGACACGTTCCTGTTGTTGCTGCTTCCTCGACACTGTCCTTTGTTGGTACTGTTTTGTTGCTGCTGTGCACTGTGCTCCTCCTGTTGCTGCTGTGCATTGTCTTCGTTGCTGCTGGGCATTTTTGCCCTTGCTGCTGAAGTGCAGTTATTCTTGTTGCAGATGTGCAGTTATTCTTGTTGCTGCTGTGCATTGTTAGTTTTGTTGCTGCCGTGCATTGTTGCCCTGTTGCTACCATGCACTGTGTTCGTTCTACTGATGCTCTGCACTGTCCCGTTTCTGCTGTTGTCTTCCTGTCGCTGCTGTGCACTGTTGTTGTTCTGTTACTGCCCTGCATCATGTTTGGTCCAAGAGCCTGGTGACAAAGTGAAAATGGTGTAAATGTGCTGACCACCCCTCCCTCGGACCCCCTCCACCCCAACCCCCTCCCCGATGCTGGGGGCATGTCACTACGAATAGCTTGCTCCCCTTCTATAAATTCTTCACTAGGATTCCCTCTTTTCTATCCCTTCTTTTGTTTGTCTCGATCCTTTTCTTTCCGTCACCTCCTTCGTGTCTATTTTTGCCTTCTTGGTCAGTTCTCCTGCTTCCCCCCCCCCCCCTTTAAAAAAAAACAACCAAAAAAAGTCTTCATAGATAATAGTTCTCTCCGACGCTAAGTCGGATGCGCCGAGAAACAAAAAAAAATCGCCTAAATATTCTATTGTGATTTCAACACTCTGAAATTAGGTTGAATTATAAATCTGTGTTATAGACAAAGCTCGAGCGAATTAATATCCTCTACATTAGAAAACTTCAAAACATAATGATGGACCAGGAACTTATTCTGTTTAAAAGACTGCGAACAAAATGGTACTTCTGTTACACTACTACGTACTATGACTGCTGCCAAGTCGGTTACCAGTTGAAATCTTCACATAAAAGGTTTAAGCGATATTGGCATTTCATAACTTTGGCTTAGGTAAATTTATATTACTTTACCTGTATATTATAACCCCCTTTTTACTATGAGCTTTGCATTTTTACTGTTCTAAGTAAACCCTAAGGCAAATTTAAACATGCACGCATGTGCCAACACAAACACAGAGAGACAGAGACAGAGACAGAGATTGCGAGAGACAGACAAGAGAGAGAGAGTACACAGAGAGGGAGAATTTGGGGTCGGTGAGATAGAGGGAAAGAAGGGAGAGAGAGGGGGAGAGAGCCTTAAGAGAGAGGAGAGAGGGAGACAGACAGACAGACAGACAGACAGACAGACAGACAGAGAGAGAGAGAGAGAGAGAGAGGAGAGAGGAGAGAGAGAGAGAGTAGAGAGAGAGAGAGAGAGAGAGAGAGAGAGAGGAAGAGAGAGAATCATTAATCACGTTTTAAAATGAAGTGAACTGTAGGATCGTATTTCTACAATATTATAATTATACTTACAACTGAAGTCTTGTTGGTGGAAGGGCCCAGGTTTTAATAGTGCAGCAGAAGCAAATGATGATGGCAGCGAAGCTTCTATCTGATGGCATTCGTACCAGGGAAACAGCTTCAGAAGAACTTATGTGATCAGCATGACAACTTCAACACCGATTTTAGAACTTCAGCAGAATAAAGAGGTTGAAAAGAACCAAGACAGTTTGCGAAACGCTTAAAGAAATGAGGAACTGACAGTCACTAGAGCTCCTACAAGAAGCGAGCTATGCACAAGGCCAGAGAGCTACCTTCAGTAATCAAAACACTTTAATGTGAGAAATTGCCAATAACTACACCTCCTCCAAGAAGAAGCAAGCTATGCACAAGGCCTGAGAGCTACCTTCAGTTTGTGAAACAAGTGAATGTGAGGAATGGACGGAGTAACTAGACCAACAAGAAGAAGCGAACTATGTACAAAGCCTGAAAGCTACCTTCAGTTTGCGAAACACTTAAATGTGAAGAATTTACAGAGTAACTACACCTCCTACAAGAAGAAGTGAACTATGACACAAAAACTGAAAGCTAACTTCAGTTTGTGAAACAAATGTGAGGAATTGACAGAGTAACTACACCTCCCACAAGAAGAAGCGAATTATGCACAAGGCCTGAGAGCTACCTTCAGTTTGCGAAACACTTAAATGTGAGGAATTGACAGAGTAATTAGACCTCCTCCAAGAAAAAGCAAGCTATGCACAAGGCCTGAGAGCTACCTTCAGTTTGCGAAACGCTTAAATGCGAGGAATTGACAGAGTAATTAGACCTCCTCCAAGTCGAAGCGAGCTATTCCTAAGGCCTGAGCTACCTTCAGTTTGCGAAACACTTAAATGCGAGGAATTGACGGAGTAACTACACCTCCCCCAAGAAGAAGCAAGATATGCACAAGGCCTGAGAGTCACCTTCACTCCTACCACAGCACCCACCCAGTGTCCATCCTGTGGGACAGCCTTCAGGGTCCGGATTTAGACTGACCAACCACCTCCAGACTAACAGCTACAGTACAGGCCTGCTGACCAACATTGAAGTCATGGCTATTTTAGCTATCCGAGGAATGAGAGAACTTTTACTGAGCATTGTCAGCGCCTTCAAAGACGATTTTCTTTCCAGGTCACCAGGATCACCATCACTAAGATTGGTCCGCTTTGATCTCTAAAAACTGTTTAAAAAAATGTTTTTCTCTTTGCATTTGTTTAAAGGGGGTAAAGGGGATTTCATTTGGTTTTTTGGGGGGTTTTTTGGGTGGAGGTGGTCTATTTTTGTTTTGTTTTTCCATTTAATTGTTATTTCAGCTACTTCTTTTAGTTATACTCACTTTAGTTTTATTCATGGATTGGTTTGATTTATTTATTATAGTCCCATTTCGTTTCATGTAAGTGTTAAGTTTGGTTTAGTTTTTATTCACCGTTCGGTTTAGTTATGTTTTACATGGTTTAGTTTTAGTCACAGGTTAAGTTTATTTTTACGTGGTTTATTTTTTATTCACGGCTTTGTTTAAGTTTAGTTTTACGCGCTTTTATTTTTTCACTGTTTGGTTTAAGTTTAGTTTCACGTAAGTGTAGTTTTTTATTCACGGTTTAGTTTGGTTTTACGCGGAAAAGTTAGTTTTATTAGGTTTAGTGTTTATTCACGATTTAGTTTAAGTTTAGATTTACGTGGTTAGGTTTAACATATATTTTTACGCGGTTTTGTTTTATTCACGGTTTGGTTAAAGTTTAATTTTGTGTGGCTTAGTTTTAGTTTTATGTGGTTTAGTTTAAGTTTAGTTTTATGTGGTTTAAGTTAAGTTTTACGCGATTAAATTTAGTTTTACGCGATTTAGTTTTACGCGGTTTACTTTTACGTGGTTTAGTTTTAGCTTTACGCGATTGATTTTAAATTAAATTTTTACGCGGTTTAGTTTTAGTTTTACGCGGTTTTGTTTTAAATTTTGTTTTACGCGGTTTAGTTTTAGTTTTACGCGGTTTAGGTTTAGTTTTACGCGGTTTAGGTTTAGTTTTACGCGGTTTAGTTTAGTTTTATGCGGTTTAGGTAGTTTTACGCGGTTTAGTTTAAATTTAGTTTTACGCGGTTTAGGTTTAGTTTTATGCGGTTTAGTTTAAATTTAGTTTTATGCGGTTTATGTTTAGTTTTACGCGGTTTAGTTTAAATTTAGTTTTACGCGGTTTAGTTTTAGTTTAGGTTTATGCGGTTTAATTTTACGCGGTTTAGTACAAGTTTAGTGTTACGTGGTTTAGTTTTTATTCACGGTTTGTTTTAAGCTTAGTTTTACTTGATTTAGTTTTATGTACGGTCTGATTTAGTTAAGTTTTAGTCAAGTTTAATTTATTGAAAGGTTTGTGTTTGGCTTAATTTAGGTTTATTTCGCTTTAGTTTAAAGGCATTTTTTTGTTTGAGTCTCTTTTGGGGGATGGTGTTTTAACTTTTTTACATCTAGTTTAGTTGGGTAAAAATATAACAATTGCTTATTTCATTTAATTTCAAATCCCCTATGTTTTCAAATACTTTAGTTTTCTATCTGAACTGCATGTTTTAAATTTTCTGTCATCTATTGTCAGATTAGGTTTTATTTTGTCTAGTCAGTTTAGTTCATTCCATCTTTTAAAGCTTCTTTTGAGCTAATTTGATTTCAGTTCTTGTAGCAAGAAGTGAGAAAGCAAACAGAAATGTAGTGTCCTTAACTGACAGGTTGTCATGAAACAGAATTGAAGAAGCAAACCTGATCCCAGTCCCTAAATTTGAAACCTCCGCTAGGACATTAGAAATGATCGCCAGCAGCACCAACAATTATCTTTGACCAGAACAGTAAAGGAAAACCTGAAGAATGACCTGAACTGCTTTCCTTTTCAACTTATTTGCACACAGGTTTGTTGACTGTACTTCTCGAAGAGATGCCCACAAACTGGGCCAGGCGGCCATTGCTGGTCTGCAGTTGTGTTGTAGCTCTACTTCATATATTCAACTTTACATGGAGCTGCAACTTCCCGCAATCTATCACTGCACTTACTGACTTATTTCTCCTGAAATATTCTTGCTTTGTTCATGTCGTGGCTTTCTTCCTCCTTTCTTGAAATAATAAAATGATTCCATTCACAATCACGATTCCACTTTCTTTACCAAAAACCCTGTAATCCTGAAACCTAAGGAAACAATCTTGAAAAGTACCAGCGCTGGGACAGTAGAATAATCAGTTCCAAACAAGACCAATGAACGTACGTCTGTGTCTTAAGATCTATGACAATGAGGCTGTTAATGACTGGTTACAGACTTGCAGATTTCTGTTGAAGTATTTTCCCAATCCATTATTTACAGAACCCTACCACAGCGAGCATGCTATCACATCACGAGCCTCCTGTCGCTGTACCCGGTACTGAATGCACGGCATCTCCAGGATTTGATAGGTCCACGACTGTTGGCCAACATCTGATTCAACACATAATAATAGAATGTCACACACACACAACACACACATGCGCGCGCGCACGCACACACATGCACACACACACATGCGCGCACACACACACACACAAGCATACCCCCAACAAAGCAACAAAACGACCAAACAACAACAGCGATACCAAAACACCACCACAAAATCATTATACCAATATTCCGCTACTTCTGACCCCACAACTTATCTCCTTCCATACCCCTCCACAGTAAATACTTTCCATTATCAAGCTGGGTTGTGAACTAGTTTTCAATCAACTGCATTTTTTTCTCTCTCAAAGACTGTTAAACTTGACTTCTTAAAACTTCTTCAACAGTTGTTGGAGCACTGCACTAATTAGGAAACATGTTTTGGGGGAAATTGAACCTGCGGAGCCATCCCTCTCCACGTCGGAGTGTGCATGTTGGGCATGTCTGTTCTATCTATACCACCAGTCATATTTGGAATCTTCTAACCACCTTCAACATGGATCAGCAGTGCAATAGCACTGTCCGCCTGTACTAACGCACTTGATCTGGCGGTGTTCTGTGATCAGAAGGTTCACAGATTCTGGCCACTACCTGACGGCTGCATGCATGCCTTCGGGACCCTCAAGTCATCAGTCTCGTGTGGAGGAAATGCCTGGGACTAGAGTGGGGTCCATTGTCAACTCCTGGGGAAAAGTATCAGGCTAGTCTGATGAGATAGCAGTGGGATGGTCACTGGGAGAAGCAGCAGTCTTCAGTAACCAGATTGTATAACCTTTTTTAAATAAAAAAACGTCGTGTTTTTTCTTTGTTTTCTATAACTTTTTTAAATAACTTCGTGTTTTTTCCTTCGTGGAAGAA
>CM054153.1:47268509-47301009 GCA_028751875.1 Rapana venosa
AATCTCTCTAGTTACCCTTGGTTCTTTTGCATGCACCAGCCGTGTGTTTAATTTGTGATCTTGATTTATTGTTGCCTCCAAAAGACTAACGCTTAGACTACCATTAAAGAGGGAAAATGTTGGGCTGAAACAGGAATCAAACCCATGACTACTTGCTGTTTAGACGGTAGCACACCTCTAGACCAAGCTTGGTTCTTTCTGTGTTCACTGTGAAAAAAATCAGCTTTATAGTCTCTCCTCAGCCACATCAAGCGGTGTACAGTTCTCTCTGGATCTGTTGACATTTCACTAAGTCTGATAATATATTGTGAGGACTTGGAAAAAACAAGATTTAAATGTCTGGTTTGTGAACCTATTCAATTAAAGTATTTTAAGTCATAACCCTTTTCTATCGTTGATTTTTTTCACAAGATAAAGCGTGATACAAAGACCATAAAAATTATTATTATTATTTCCACTGTTATCATTTTTGGTCCTGTCTTCATCGTGGCTGGTTTGTTCACTGATGGATTGATATACACTTAAGTCTGCGGCCTGAAAAATGACGATTAGTCGCAGCCTCGTGTTGTTTGACTGTGAACAGCAATGACGACCTGTACTTCAGGGTTTATGGATGCTGGCTGTCTGTCTCTGCTGAATCGTCTGTGACTTGATGGATAGCTGTGTCTGCCTGCTGACAGGGGAGCAGTGAAAAGTTGTTCATGCTTGTGAACTGGTTTAAGCTGACGGACAGTTCAGCCATGAATGAGGGTCAAACAGTCCTTCAGACATTACCTTAGAAAATGCTAGACTTTTTCATCTTTTTAGATGATTCATATAGATATGCTGGGGTTTTTTAAACCAGAGTTCAGAGAGATTGAAATTCGTAAGCATCAGATTTCAAAGAGAAAACCGTGGACAAAATAGAACAATGCTAAAATGATAATAATAATAACCATAATAATAACAATAATAATAATAATGTATGGAATTTATATAGCGCTGAATCTTGTAAAGCAACAAATCCAAGCGCTCAGATGACACTTTTTTATGCGTGTGTATGCGGTTTTTAAACTTTGTCATCTGTTTCCACCGGCACACAATGACCTACTCTTTCGAACAGCGGAACAGGATTTAACGTGTGCGCAAGATGTTCTGCATGCGTTCGCACACGGGGCCTCGGTTTATAGTCTCATCCGAAGGACTTTGACATTCAGTTCGATTTTTTTTGTCAATCTGGGAAGAAAGGGCGAGGCTGGGAATCGAATCCAGAACCTCACGGTTTACTTGTTGGCAGGCAAACGTCTTAACCATCCTGCCACCTTCCTAAACTCAACAACAAAGGATGAACTGCCGTCTTCTTTGTATGTGACCTGTCTTGTTCCGAAGTTCCTCGTCGGACCTAAAGCGTGTTTCATCTTCAGAACTACTGAGATAGCACAGTGATCACAGCACTCGCTCTCCCCAAGCTGAGGTTAAGCAGCGTTGTGCGTGGTTTAACTGTGGGATAGGTGACTTGTCGTGCGCCTTGGCTTCAGTACAGTCTCATAGTTCACCCAACTGTAAATGGGTACGTGCCGCTTTAGGGTCAGGGACGGTAAAGCAGCGAGGGACACCGCCCTCAACATGCTGGCCACTGGAGAATCTGATGTCTCCGATATCTCGTTCCACAAAGACCGTATAGGTTATGGGAACACCTTCTCTCTCCCTCTATCTCTTCTCTCCCTCTCTCTCCTCTCTCTTTCTCTCTCTCTCTCTCTCTCTCTCTCTCTCTCTCTCTCTCTCTCTCTGTCTCTCTCTATCTCTCTTTCTTTCTCTCTCTCTGTGTCTCTCTCTATCTCTGTAATCTTTCATAAATGCAAACTCCTACCCACAGTACAGGTCTCCTCCATCACTTCTTCTTCATGGACAGTTGTCAAAACCAAGACACACGCAGCACAGTCCATCATTTTCCTTAACTAACCTGCCCAGTACAGCAGTAACCACCCACCCCCCACCCCCCAGTCTGCCGACACGGCAGTTACGCCTTGTCACTGGTTCGTGCTTTATCCCAGGGTGGCAGCAAGATAGTCCATTGTCTCCTGCCTGGGGGCGGTCTCCAGTGGGGCTCACATTTATTCTCTGTAGAACTGTGGAATATTCGTCTGAGACCTGTACAATGTGAGCAGGGAAGATTGGGAGGGTGTGTATAGCCATCTCCTTTAGGTGAACGGGTTGAGTACTGCGCGTGTTGAACTGGTATCTTTTGTGTCTGTGTGAAGCTCTACTGGGCTGGAGTCAAATGTGAGTTGATGGATGCATAGGACATTAATATGCAGACATGCTCAAGTGCAAATGCATGTATTCACGTGCATAAAATGCGTATCATACAGACGTTGTTGTGCGTCATTATACAGACACTCTCTACTTTGTGGTAATAACAATAATTTGAAGTTGCCTCAAACGAATCTGTAACGTGCAGAGAGGCTGGAGAATAAGAAGAAAAGGAAAAGAACAAGAGCACAAAAATAGTGATAAAGACCAAGAACATGAAATACCCATACACATCAAGAACATGAACTGCCCATGAAGAACAAGGACATGAACTACCCATAAGAAACAAAAACAGGAACTACCCTACGTGTGCGCAAGATGTTCTGCCTGCGTTCGCACATGGGACCTCGGTTTATAGTCTCATCCGAAGGACTTTTGGGGGGAGTGGAGTCAGCATTGATGATTCGAACCCGGGTCAGCAGATCACGAGCGCAATGCGCATCCCTCATGTTTGATTGGGTTTTAAGCCTCACATTTTGGTTTTTGAAAAAGTATTCAGCCTACCACAAAACTAGTGCACAAAACGTAAATTAAAAAAACCTGTAACCGTTCAGTTTGCCAAAATTGACCTTTACAACCCGTTCCCTTGACATTGAGCATTGCAAGCCAGAAGTTTGCTCACACGTTTTCTTTCATATCATAGCTTAGACTGAAGAGACCATCAACAAAGCATTATTCAATGCCATACTCTTTCCATATCCCACAACATGTGAACACTTTCAGTTCTTTTGTACCTATGAAATCTCTCACAAAATTAAAGAGACAGGGGGAGGGAGGGGGTCTGGAATTTTTTTTAATTTTCGTTCCTCGGTTTCAGCTCCGAGGTTCACCAATGGTGAGATTTTGCATACGCGACCGTTTTGCCCACCATGAAGGTAGCCGCATTCCGACTTCGGGGATGTATGCTAGGTGTGCTCGCGTTTCCGTAACCCACCCAGCGCTGACATGAATTTCAGGATCTTTAAACGTGCACATTTGATCTTCTGCCTGTGTGTATACATCGGGGAATTGAGGCACTGGCAGGTTTGCACTTGAATATGATCTGGTAGATCGTAAAAATCCCTGCCCTGAACTCACTATACGCCACTGAGATTCGAACCCACGATTCATGGACCTATGGGATTGAAGTCATCATCATTAGCCATTACACCCAGCGGTGTGTAGGGCAGCAACAAAGCGCTTCCACTCCTGCCTATCCTGGGCCAACCTAGTCACTGATCCCCAAGAGTGCTGCATGGCCTTCATCTCACTTTCTACAGTTCTCCTCCACGTTGCTTTTGGTCTTCCTTTCTTTTGAAGTGGAGAGGTCTTATTCACTCGGCGATGGCGTCCGTCTGTGGAAACTACTTGCGAGATCTGTGACATAATAGACAAATAACACTGGGAACAACAGAAGGAAAGAATTTGTCAAGGACACATAATAAGAAAAAAGTTGCTGATGCTTATAAACAGGCGCTAAGAAAAATGTATATTTGCAGGAGAAATAAAGAACAGTGTTACAGAGAAGAAGGTGCACATTTTTAGGCAAAGATATTTGCGGTGTGTGTATGTGTGTATTGTTTTTGTGTGCTCGCTTTAATATAATATCCACTGAAAAGTGGTTCTAGACAGGAGATAGAGAGGGGGAAAGAAATCAAAATGAGTCTCAGTGTTTGTAGAGCTGAATGGAGGATAAGCAAAACACAGCTCTAACCATGAGAAAGTTATTGAGCTGTACATAACAATTAAAACAAGGCAAAGAAGTAAAATGTAGTTGTGTGTGTTTGTGTAATGTTCTGTCTGTGCGTCTCTCTCTCTCTCACTCTCTCTTTGTCTCTTCTCTCTTCTCTCTCTCTCTCTCTCTCTCCTCTCTCTCTCTCTCTCTCTCTCTCTCTCTCTCTCTCTCTCTCTCTCTCTCCATCTCTCTCTCTATCTCTCTCTTGCTCTCTCTGTCTATCTCTGTTTCTCTATCTCTCTATCTCAATTTAAAAGCTTTTCCGAAGACAAGGTAACATTTCAATCTGATCGTCTGATGATGATGTTGTGATCAAATATGTTACAAATTTTACTACTATAGCTCAAAACCTATGTATATCATAAGCACAGGCTAACCCCAATTAGTTAAATAGTTTGTGGATGGTCGAATGTAGCATTCTGGAGTGTTCTTGGGTAATATTAGCTTTGCCTGGTGTTTATTGTTTCCTGCTTTTATTCTGGAGTTGCCATTTTGTGTTTAGCTGAGTTGACGCCCAAAACTTGTAGTAATATCCATTTATAATGACTTCTTTTCATTACGTTAAATGTGTCATGTAATTTCACTTGTATTTATTTCTAGTCACTAAAGAAAGTCATGTGTCAGAAGAAGAAGAAGAAATGGAATTTATATAGCGTTATATCTTGCACAGACAAATCAAAGCGCCTGCACACAACTCATTCTTACACAGTCATGCAACCAATAACAAGTAATAGTTCTAACAAGTCCAAATGCACGCACACACACACACACACACACACACACACACACACACACACACACACACACACACACACACACACACACACACACACACACACACACACACAAGAGAGAGAGAGAGAGAGAGGAGAGAGGAGAGAGGGTTATACACGGTGTAACCCCACTCTGTTAATAGGCCACATTGGGCAATGACAATAAATTGTTCAAAGCGTCTCTCTCTCTCTCTCTCTCTCTCTCTCTCTCTCTCTCTCTCTCTCTCTCTCTCTCTCTCTCTCTCTCTCTCTCTCTCTCTCTCTCATAGTTGCCAAGGGAGTCGTAGGGGCAGGACCTCATTCTGATTTTAATTCTAATTTAATCTCAATTGAGAGGGAGCTTGATATGTTCAGTTTTAATCCACTTCTGCTAATGAAAGACCACATTCTAGAATGATTGAAGGCTCTCTTGGAGAATGAATGTATGTCAACTTGTGGCTGAAAACAGAAACCTTTCCCATAATTTACTGAAAGAAAATCCGTTTTCTATTACGCACAGAACGTAAATCTTCTATTGTTTCTAGTTATGTCAGAGCCACTGAGAAGTAATTTGATATATGAAAAAATATCAGGTTTTAGATTTCAATATAGGAGCATGCAGTCATGTTTGCGGGGTAGGGAGGTTATTCGTGTGGTTTTCTTTTTTCCTGTTCTTATCTTTTGTTATTCTCACTCTTTTAAAGAATAGGTCGTTGAGAAAAAAACAGGGCAACAGGTTTTCTTTAGCGCGCCGTCCACTCTGGCGCGGGGTTATCCTGCTAGATTTCTGGCTGAAGTGTTGAGGGTTCGAATCCCATAAGAGTCACAGGGTCTGTGTGTGTGTGTGGGGGGGGGGGGGGTCAAACCTCGGCCGGCCCTTACCCAGAGTGAGTATGGTATGGGCCCAAGGGGAGGGCTTGGGTCACACAGTCAAGCTTCATCCACTTTATGGATGCGATTTTGATAATGTTGCTTAAATTAATAGACCAACGCTGCAGGAGTCTGTATCTCTCGGGCATGGTTGACACCGGGATATCTATCAAATATAATAGGAAGTGTGGAGGACAGCCCGTTCAAGTAGTCTCAAAGCACAAGAACTTCCATGGCATTAGTATTACTACATTATTTCCATCATCATCAATCATCATGCAATAACAGAAAAGTATCTCTAATTCGGTGGCCCTGGCCACTCTGGTCTCATGGTGACCTCAAACCAGTGTTATTTTGTTCCCTGTACGCTTCTGACACTGTGATGAGGTTTGTCCAAGCCTTTACAGTTGGAGGTGATTGGAAGATGGTGGATGGTGGTCGCCACCCTGGGTAGGACGTCTCATTCAATCTTGCGCCGCGACTAAGCTATCACTGTCGAGAGTAGGGCGCTTAGCAGATAGTGTCCTTAGTAGATAGTGTAGGTAGTGTCCTGCGTATGTTAGCTCAGAACAGGCACCCACTGAACATCACCAACAAGTGAATCAGCAGCAGTACAGGGCCACTTTTGGCAGGTGGCCCCATGGCGGCTTAACATCCATATGCTCCCCTTTGGACCTCCAACCCTGAGAAGCAACAAGGCCAACTGGGCAAGGCCGAGGCGGAGAGGTCGACAATGACGAGCGGCGTGGGAACAGCAGGACAGAAGCAGGGCAAAAGATGGTGCCGGCAACATCAACAAAGACGTTTTGTGTAGCCTTGTGACCCATGGGAAAACGTCTGTCTTGTCTGTCCGAGGAATGCCGGCAATGACTTGATTAGGAAGGAGGGTCGGGCAGACAGGCAGAGAGATAGATTAAGGTCGTTAGTTACTGTCGTTGAACACTGCCATTCAATCTGCGGGGTTGTTGTTTTTTTAGAGCCCTGTTCATCTTGAAAGACTTGGGTCAGTTTGTGTGCCTCTGTGGGTGTGTGTGTTGGGGGAAAGTGAGGGATGAGGGGGGCAGGGAGGAAGAGGGTGGAGGGGGAGTGAATGTGTGTGTTTGTGTGGTAGGGGAAGTGAGTTGTTGTGTGTGTGGGGGGGGGGGGGGGGGGGAGTATGCGTGTGTTGTGTGTGTGTGTGTTGGAAATGTATGGTTCAAAGATGAAAAAACTCTCTGTTAAACATGCAGATTGGCGTAATACTGTAAAGCCTTTATCACACAAACCTTTTTTCTTTTTTTCTTGGCTTTGTCAAACTTCCATGTGATATTGGGAGCCTGGTTTACAGGACAGACACTCTGGCGCCTGTTAACTCCATGCCTTGTTTCGGGACGCTGTGCTGCATTTTTCACACAATGTGTCGTAGACAAGCGAAACCTGGTGGAGCCCATTCCTCTCCAGTGGGCTGGATGCATGCTGGGTGTATTCATGTCATCCATGCGACCAGCCGTGGCTAACCTCACCTCATCTCACCTATTCCGTATCTAGGAGACCGTTGGAGCACCACTGAAGATTTTGCAACCCGAAGGCAACAACAAATTCTGAAAGCAAAGCATGGGAGGGATCGGGCAAAATGGCAGTCGCTTTGCGTACAAGCTGCCGATTGCAGAACGACTTGAGATCTTTTTGTTCTTCGCCAAATATTTTTTAGCAGAGTCTTACAAATCTCTGCGGCGCCATTCTTGTTTTTAACACTAAGGTTATTGTACCAAACATTTGCTATTTGCTTTTCTCCGCTTTCTGTAGTATGTCGCTCCACTCAAGGGCGGTTCACTCTCTGTAATGTTGTCTTCCCATCGTTTTCTTTGTCTGCCTCTTCATCTCCCTCCTTGTACTGTTCCCAGCATGACAGAAGAAGTGACCACAGTTTATATATACAAAACAAAGACGTGACCCTTCCGCTAGAACATTTTCTTTTTCATCAAGACTTCTGAGTCCACCCAGAAATCCAGGTGGATTGATTTTGATAGAGGAGGAAGCCAGCCACGGCTTTTGGACACTTTGTGGAATCGACGCTACGGACGAGCAATGAACCACCAGTGTTGGCTGTGTGGAACTTGGTATCGAAATTCTCTCCCTCTCTCTTTTATAGTAAATTCACCCCTGTAGTTCGTTACTTTGTAGACCTGCGAGGTTGTATGACAAGCTTGTGATGTATCGATGGTGTATACGTCGATTAATCGTTTACCCCTCCTGGTTTTTTTGTGTTCTGTAATGGAGTCTGTATTTCATCATATTTGCATAATTATTGGGTGTCTTGGGGTTCCTTTTTCTCTCTGTTCCGTCTCTCACCACCCCTCCCCCCCCCCCAGCCATCCCAATCCCTGAAGAATTGTATTAGGCCTTTGATACAGCAAAGACAAGAGAGTCGATTCTTTGTTCTTGTGTTGTTAAGCTTCTATACTCTTTGGTCTGTTTTTGTCCCACCCTGTCTCACTTGTCTCTCTGTACCTCTTTCGGTCTCTGCTTCTGTCTATCACTTCTCTCTGTCTCTGTCTCTCGGTGTTTCACTCTTTCTATTTCTGTTTCTCTCTCCCTGTCTCTCTGTCAGTCTGTCTGTCCTCTTCTCTCTCTCTCTCTCTGCTCTTAACCCATACCCCCTTTCTCTCTGTCGTGGGACCCTTTCTACTTTCTCTCTCGCCCGCCCCTCCATCTCTCCTTTTCTCCTCCCTGCCCTCCTTTCTCTTCTTTACTCTCTCTTCTCTTTCTATGTTTTCTCTCTCTGCCTCTCTCTTCTCTGTCTCTCCTCTCTCCTCTCTTCTCTCTCTCTTTTCTTTCTTTTCTCTCTCTGCTCTCTCCCTCTTTCTTCTCTCTCTGTCTCTCGCTCTTCTCTCTCTCTTTCTCCCTCTCTCTCTCTCATCTTTCCTCTCTCTCTTTCTCTCTCTCTCTCTCTATCCACGAAAGTGAAAGGTTTTCGGTTTCTTTTTAAACTTCTTAAAGTAAATCATGTAACAGAACAGTATCTAGTAATGAATATGAACTGGTATGTGAGTAAGAAATGCATATACTAAGCTTTGATTGGAAGTGTCTGGTTATTGCTGTGCACAGTCAAAAGATTTAAATCTCTTGCCCTAAGAAAGATGAATGTCCATTGTGTAGATCAGCTCAAGAAGACCAAGCTCGTTCTGTATTACGTTGCCCTGTATGAGATGACCGGAGAGAAAAATGCCTTCGTCTGAAATATTAGAGAAAACCTAGGTGTCATCCATTATTTTGTTTTGGCTTTTGACGTTATCAAATCAGGCTATTATTCATAAACTTGCTGGGTTTTCATTATTTTTATCATTTTTTAATCTTTCAAAAGACAGAGTTGGTTGGGTTTAAAGCAAACAGCCCAACACTCACATTATGTTTGATTGTATTATTAATATGTTGTGTGTATGCGTGTGATTGGGTGGGTATGATGAATCATGATGACCTGTAGCTTCCCACTTCCAATGGAGCTAGAGTCTTATGGAATAAATCATTGTTATCGTTATCGTTGTTATTATCGTTCTCTCTTTCTGTCTCGCTCTCTCTGTGTCTCTGTCTGTCTGTCTGTCTGTCTGTCTGTCTCTCCTCTCTCTCTCTCTCTCTCTCTCTCTCTCTCTCTCTCTCTCTCTCTCTCTCTTCTCTCTCTCTCTCTTGCTCTCACTCTCCCACTCATTCGTTCAGTCTTATACATCTTTCGATATGTCCTATCTTCATAAATAATCATGATGCGGCACCTCTACTAAAATACGTCTCTTTCTCTCTCTCTCTCTTCCCTCCCTCCCTTCCTCCTTTCTCTCTCTCTCTTCTATCTCTCTCTCTCTCTCTCTCCTCTCTCTCTCTTCTCTCTCTCTCTCTCTTTCTCCCTCCATCCTCTCTCTCTCTCTCTCCTCCTCTCTCTCTCCACCCCCCTCTTCTCTGTTTCTGTGTCTTTCTCTGCCTCATTATGTCTTTCCTTCTCTCTCTCTCTCTCTCTTCTTCTCTCTCTCTCTCTCTCTCTCTCTCTCTCTCTCTCTCTCCTCTTCTCTCTCTCCTTCCCTCTCTCTCTTCTCTCTCTTCCCTCTCTCTCTCTTCCCTCTCTCTCTTTCTCTCTCTCTCTTCCCTCTCTTTCTTCCCTCTCTCTCTCTTCCCTCTCTCTCTCACTCTCTTTCCCTCTCTTCCCTCTCTCTCTCTCTCTCTCTCTCTTTTCCCTCTCTCTTTCTTCCCTCTCTCTCTTCCCTCTCTCTCTTCTCTCTCTTCCCTCTCTCTTCCCCCCCCTCTCTCTCTCTCTTTCCCTCTCTTTCTCTCTCTCTCTCTCTCTCTCTTCCCACTCTCTCTCTCTCCCCCTCTCTCTCTCTCTTTCAACCTCTCTCTCTCTTCCCCCCCCCCTCTCTCTCTCTCTTTCCCTCTCTTTATCTCTCTCTCTTCCCACTCTCTCTCTCCCCCCCTCTCTCTCTCTCTTCCCACTCTCTCTCTCTCCTCTCTCTCTCTTTCACCCTCTCTCTCTCTCTTTCACCCTCTCTCTCTCTCTCGGGTAGCCTTTGGCCTTTTGCTGTGCACCTCCCGACCCAGCTGAGTTAGGTGACAACCTGTAATTACCAGCCACATTCAGGAGATGCCGGACCAACCACCCCAACCCCCATCCCCTCCCCGCCAGCCCCCCCCCCCCCCCCACACCTTCACTCCTGTCCCCATCGTACGTGATAGCTTTCTTGTCTGGGTGCAATGGCCGCGTGGATTGGAGGCAGCGAACTGCTCATCCTAACGGTTCTGGAGTTTCAAGTTCGAATCTTCGCAGTGTTTTGCATTTGCTTCTTTTAGAGCTCTCCCTCTTTATTCTTTTATTTTGAGGATAATGGAATAAGCATTCGTGTGGGGTTTTTTTTACATCCGGTCCCCGTGTGTATACACTTTTGTAAATTTTATCATCCACTTCCCACTGGCATACAATGGCCTCCTCTTCCGAAAAGTGGAACGGGGTTTAACGTGTGCGCAAGATGTTCGGCGTGCGTTCGCGCACGGGGCCTCGGTTTATAGTCTCATTTGAGGCTAATGAATGGTGAAGTGTTGTTTATGGGATTGTTTGCCTCATAGTTTATGGAGCCGCATTTCCCAACATTGGGGATGTTTGGTGTGGTATGAAGTAGAGCTTTTAAACATTGTTTTATTTTACAATCACGTATCTGGATGTCTGTTTTAAAGACGTAATCCAAATCACAACAGCACCTTCATTTTCGAATGAGACTATAAACCGAGGCCCCGTGTGCGAACGCATGTAGAACATCATGCGCACACGTTAAATCCTGTTCCGCTTTTCGAAAGAGTAGGCCATTGTGTGCCGTGGGAACGATGACAAAATTCACAAAACCGCATACACACGGGGACTGGATGTAAAAAAGCACATGAGTGCTTATTCCATTATCCTTGATATAAAATAATTAATAAATAAATAAATGTGTTGTATTGTGCTGTACAGTACTTATATTTACAGGGAGGTTCTTTGTATCGAGTGTGTGTGTGGTTGTGTGTGTGTGTGTGTGTGTGTGTGTGTGTGTGTGTGTGGTGTGTGTGTGTGTGTGTGTGTGTGTGTGCGTGCGTTCGTGCGTATGTGTATGTGTGCGAAACATAAGAGAGAAAGAGAGAGAGAGAGAAGTTCTGAAACTAGAATGGTTTTAATGGTATGTCGGCGCGGCGGCGGCCTTAGGCCTCAATACAACTTGTTGGGGAAACGAATATAGAAGATACAGGAACATGGGACTCGGATTCAGATTTAGATTCATGACATTATATTGCCACGCAGACATTTTTTGACATAACAACATAAACATATCAATAATAATGTGTATATGTATGTGTGTGAGCGTGTGTGTTAGTGTATGTGTGTGCACGTGTGTGTGTGTATGTGTGTGCACGTGTGTGTGTGTGTGTGTGTGCGTGTGTGTGTGTGTGTTAGTGTGCACACGTATTTGTGTGTCTGTGCTTGTATGTTAGTGTACACATGCGAGTGTGTGTATGTGTGTGTTAGTGCGCACACGCATGCGTGTATGTTAATATGCACGCGCGCATGTGTGTGTGTGTGTGTGAGGTCCAGGACACGCATGTTAAGGGAGAGGTCAAGCCCACTATAATGTAAGATAATCGTAATGTTGGTTGATATTCGAAACGAGATTACAGCAGAGATTTCAGATGTTAATTGACGCCTGTTAAAACCCCAACACACACGGCCCTGCAGTTAGTTCAGGTGTGTGTAAACGAGCGGGCGGGGGAGGCACAAACAGTCTCGTTAAAGCCGACATCATACTGTTCATCATCGAGAACATCTCATCTTATCCACAGATGCTCTCGTTAGCATTTCAGGCGGTCGTTCTATGGCAGTGCACCTTCAGTTTCGAACTGTTCTTGTTGTGGATCACAGAGTCATTCCACCGTCAGTTTAAAAAAAGAAATGTACATTCCGAACGACTGAAGTGTCACTTAACATTAAGGCACACAACTAGGAACTTTTTTCCACAAGTTAAAGACTAACTACATACCATTCTCCAAGTAACGGTCCACTTTCGAGTTTGCCAAGGGCAGTACAGAATGAACGACTCGGCGTAAAGGAGACGGGAAACTAACGAGGTGTATAGCCCCCCCAACGAAAAAGCTGCGTAATTCTAGAGTATAAAAATGTACGTTAACATTTCAGAGAGAAAAATAACCAGTATCTGAAAGCAGAATTTGAGAGAACTAGGGCGTGGCCTTGTTAGCTGACGGTAATGTGTGATTGTTCAGACACACTGGAATCGAGCTGAAACCCCCCTGCACATCAAAAACAGTAAAGAAAGAAAGAGTGAGAGAGAGAGAGAGAGAGAGAGAGAGAGAGGGGGGGGGGGGGGGCTAGTCGAACTCGTGACGGAAAGAGAGGGAAGATGTTAGCATTTCAGCTGAATTGCCCGTCGAGGGGTGTTTTTTTCCTTAAATTAACCAGAAATGCAAGAATCTAGTACTTTCAAAAACCTCACTGGCTTATATGAGGACACTTGTTAAAAAGAATATACAGATATCCTCACACACTTGAACATACACCCACACTGCACCTTTACTCACGATCATCACAGTTCTTGATTAAACCATTGACTCGGGGGGCAACAGCAAAGTGAGAGGCTGTATGACCAGTGGCTTTCCCACTCAAGGAATTCCACTTTACAGCTTAGTCTTTAGTGATCGACTATGACTCTCTGACTAGGAGGCTTGACTTGCACAGTCCTTATGTGCTGCAGCCCTGGGGGCTAGTTGGCCTTTGGAGAATATCTCCAACGCTGACTGTCCTTATGCCCACTTGGCCGAGAGAGTGGGGATGTACTGTGGGCAAGGCATCTCCACTATAATCAAATTTCTGCCCAATTTCCGAAACAGCAGCTGCCTTTTCTGCTGTTTTGGAGGTCATCGTCGAAAACGACGTACTAACATACTCACGAAACTATTAACAATTTTAAAATGTATGAATTAACACACAAAGAAACCACACATACATTGAATTTCAACTTCATTCTTCTGCAAGTTCTTCAAGGGGGAGGAAAACCGAAGTCCCCTTGTGAAGGCACGCGTGTAACGTAATGTGCACATGTTGAAACTTACCCTGCCAATGCCGGGGGCCTGTCAGTATGAAAAACACCCCCACCTTATGGAACTGCTGTGCTAGGACTTCCTTTTCTTTCCCTCACTCGTTCTTTCCTTCTTGTTCCTTTTTCTTCCTGTCACCCCCTTCTTGTCTAGTGTCTGCCTTCTTGGTCCATTCTCCTGCCTTTTTTTTTCTCCAGACAGACTTAAAAGGTATTTATTCCCTCCCACGTTGAAGTCGGATGTGCTAGGCCTGACTTGTCAGGCGCTTAACGGCAGCGTTACGCAATTTTCGTTCATATAATGACAGACAGCAGTAGGTGATGTCTGAGAGTTCGACGAAGAAGAAGAACGAAGAAGAAAAAAAAGAAGAAAACATACCTAGCTTTTGTTTTATTTCTGTATTTATTTTATTTTATTCTGTTATTTCGAGGGTAATAGAATAAGCACTCATGTGCTTCTTTACATCCAGTCCCCGTGTATATGCAGTTTTGTCAACTTTGTCATCGGTTCCCACACATACGGCACCTGGGTTTATAGTCTCATCCGAAGGATTTTTGGGGAGAGCGGAGTCGGCACTGATGTTAACTCCAGAGGAAAAATCCTCTTGAATGAGATTCGAACCCAGGTCAGCAGATCAAGAATTCATCACTCTAACCACCAGACTATCGAGACAGAGAGAGGAATGGAGGGAACTGGTTGTTGAGTCTTTGAGGGTGCCCCCACGGTCGTCAGACTACGGGACAGATAGATAGATAGATAAAACCACCAGACTATCGCGTCCCGGCAGCGCAACGCTCCTTCATTCATATGAAGGACAACAACAGTAGCTGCTGTCGGAGTGTTCAACGAAGAAGAAGAAGAAAGAAGGAGGAGGAGGAGAAGAAGAAAAATGAGGAGGGGGAGAAGAAGAAGGAGGAGGAGGAGAAGAAGTAGAAGGAGGAGGAAGAGGAGAAGAAAAGGAAGGAGGAGGAAGAGAAGAAGATGAAGAAGAAGTATGTATGTATGTATTCTTTTATATCGAGGATAATGGAATAAGCACTTATGTGCTTTTTTACATCCAGTCCCCGTGTGTATGCGGTTTTGTCAATTTTGTCATCCGTTCCCACCGGCACACAGTGGCCTACTCTTACGAAAAACGGAACAGGATTTAACGTGTGCATAAGATGTTCTGCGTGCGCTCGCACACGGGGCCTCGGTTTATAGTCTCATCCGAAGGATCCGACGAAGAAGAAGTAGAATGAGCAGAAGAAGAAGAAGAAAAAGAAGAAGAAGAACAAGACCAAGAAAAAGAACAAGAAGAAGGGAAGAAGAAGAAGAAGAAGAAGAAGAAGAAGAAGAAGAAGAAATGAGGAGAAGAAGAAGAGAAGAGAAGAAGAAGATTAAGAAGAAAGAAAGAAAAAGAAGGAGAAGGAGGAGAAGAAGAAGAAAGAAGAATAAGAATGAGGAGAAGAAGACGAAGAACTTATCCAGCTCTTGTTGATGAGTATGCCGGCTATGGCTGGTAACGCGGAAAACACGAACAGACCCAGAATGCGCCTTGCGACCAGAAGAGGGATGGGCTCCGCCAAGGTTCAACTGACTCAAGAGACAGGACCCGAAAAGTTATGTGCAATGACTTCTCCCGGAGTTAAGCACAAGTCAAGTCACTCTGAAAACAGGGGGGCTGGTCCAGTAGCTTTTGAATACTGTTTTCACTTATTGATGTCATGTAATGGAGCCTTGTAGTTTTGGAAGTGTGTGCACAGATCTATGCGCTATGCGCCTCGCGCAAGAAAATGGTGAGATGTTTGTGCAACAGTCAGAGAGAAAAAAAAGTTGAGAAACTGGAGATTGATTAGAAAATCTTAAAATGTTGATATTTTTTTTCTTGTCTGAGAGCAAACGTGCTGTCAAATAGCGATCGTTTTGGTGTGAGATTTCAAAAGTGCAAACGTCTTAAATATTTCAAGAAAACTTTTTTCATCTTACAATTTGTAGTGGGCTTTTTGTTGTTTTGTTTTGTTTGGGGTTGTTTGTTTTTGAGGGGGGGGGGGGGGGGGGGGGGGTCGATCCTCAGCTAGAGCTCCGAGGTTCAGCAAAGGTGAGTTTTTTTGGTATGCGACTATTTTTGCCCATTTTATTTTTTATCTTTTATATCGAGGATAATGGAATAAGCACTATTGTGCTTTCTTACATGCAGTCCTCGTGTGTACGCGGTTTTGTAAATTGTCATCTCTTCCCACCGGCACGTAATGGCCTTCTCTTACGAAAAGCGGAACAGGATTTAACGTGTGCGAAAGATGTTCTGCGTGCGTTCGCGCACACGGGGCCTCGGTTTATAGTCTCATCCGAAGGACTTTTGGGGAGAGTGGAGTCTGCACTGATGTTAACTCCAGGGGAAAATATCCCCCTTGAACGGGAATCGAGACCAGGTCGTCAGATTGCGAGCGCAATGTTCTAACCACTAGGCTATCCCGTCCCCCCCTTCAATGTCAGAATAGATGTAGATGTCAGTCATGATGCCCGCCATGAATGTAGCCGCATTCCGACTTCGGCAATAGTTGTAGTTTGAATCAGCCCAAGGCTTTGTACGGAAGCATGTTTATTTTTAGAGTGGTACCCGTGACACCACACTTCAAACTTGGTTTATTAATAATAATAATAATAATAATAATAATAACAATAACAATAATAAATGGAACTTATATAGCGCTATATCTTGCAAAGTCAAATCAAAGCGCATGCATTCAACCTAATCTTACGCAGTCATGCAATCAATGATAAATAATCAATAGTTTAAACAAACAGATATTTACAAACATGGTGCGCTGCAGACAAAAATCTATTAAATAAAATGTCAATAGTCAAATTAATGTTTTTCAAAAGCACACACACACTCACACAGGTCGTATACTTTAGCAGGGTGATAGGACATGGGTTAGTGAAGGTGGGATAGCTCTTCAATCTGTATCTGAGAGCGTCGTCGAAATGGATCTGTACTAATGGTCATAGAATTTGGGAATGGTAATGCTACTTGGGTATTCATGCACTGACACATTGATGAATTGTTCTGCACTTAGATGTCCTTTTAGAGTGTTTAAATTCCACTGTGTGTACACTTCATTGAAGTGCAGGGTGCCATGGAGTTCAGGAACAGATTGCAATGCATAATACAAAATGTCATTTAAAGTGGTATCTTAATGCGACTGAAGTGTCAGTATAGATCTAGATGTCAGTCATGATAGAGAAAGTGTCATTGAAATAATGCAAAGTGCCATCTTCATGTAATTGAAGCCTCGCGTACATAATTCATTTACATTCTTTCGTGTTCTTCTTTCCGTCCTGACTGTCCTTCCCTCCCTTTTTTGTTTTGTTGCATTTTGTTGATTTTTCGAAAACAGCAGCCTATATCGTTTCCTGTCATCTGTAGAGCCAGCTTTATTACTTCGATTCAAGACATCATCTAAAAGCTGCAGTTTTGTTTTTGTGTTTGGGACGTATTTTGGCTAAGAGCTAAGAAAAAGACACAAAAATGGCTGGAGATAAAGCTGCAATTTTGTTTTTGTGTTTGGGACGTGTTTTGGCTAAGAGCTAAGAAAAAGAACCCCAAAATAGGCTGGAGATATTATTGTAACGGTTTGTGAATAGCAATATAAAACAGGGGAAAACTTTATTTAGAAAAAAAGACCCAACTGAACACCACCACCATCAGCCAAAAAACAAAAACAAAAACCCAAAAGCGGGATGCATTTATTTCTTTTCAACATGCTCTACATATTGCTTGTGAATTGAAAATAATAATAAATAAATGGAATTTATATAGCGCTGTATCTTGCACAGACAAATCAAAGCGCTTGAAAAAGATACAGCATGTCTCCTAACTCGCCTACCGGGACATTGTTTTGTCTGATTGAGGTGTCGCTGAAGATCTACACTACATCCTTTATGCAGAGAATCATGAGCAAGTTAAGCTTGGTAACAGTATCCCCGAAGTCGGAATGCGGCTACCTTCATTGTGAGGGAGAAAAACGGTCATATACGCAAAATCTCGCCGTTGGTGAACCTCGGAGTTCTAGCCGAGGAGCAAAACACAAACCATCATCATCATCATCATCATCATCATCATCAGTCCCGTGACCTTGGCGGTCGTGGAGGAGACACGAAAGACGATGCCGTGGTAAGCCTCCTCCATCCATCTCCGTCCTCGGCTCTGCGCAGTAGTGCCGAGTCATTCATCCTGGTCCATTCTCTGATGTGGAACCATGGAAACAACGAACATCTGACATAGACAACACGTCGTTATTTCCCATCTTATTGCACTCCATTTTCTAATCAGCTTTCTTTTGCATTGTGACATTGTGTGTGTTGCTAGAGTTCGAAAGAAGCCCTGATTAAAGAAAAAATAAAAGGCCGAACGAAAGAATACAACACTTTAGAGGGGGTTTTGTTATAGGTATTCTTCGCAAAATCGCATCGCATCATTTTTCGTGATAGCTTTCAAAGTTATAAAGTAGTTGTTTATATCAACTTTTACTCCTGTTTATCTTCGTTGACTTCACCGTACTAGTTGTAACTGACGTTGCAAAAATACATGCCTCATTTTTATATAAAACTTATAACGTATTTATCCTTTTTATCTTTTTGTTGTTGTTTTATTTTGAGGATAATGGAATAGGCACTCATTCGAATTTATTTCATATTTCATTCGTTTTGCTATTGATATGCCCTACCTCCACTTCATGTCTTATCAGTACACTTATGTGGGATATTTAAGAGAAATGCATTCAAAACACGACATACATAAGATTCATCTCAGATGTAGATATGAACCAGGCTGATATTACCCAACAAAGGGGTACTAAATAAATTGATATGTGTGCCGATCCTTTTAGGAAAAAACTCCATCTCACATAACAATGATGAATATTTTGGTTGTGCAGCGAGTTCAGCTTGTAAGGGATTTGAGCCTGATTACATTTTAAAAACTGATTGTGAGGTAGCATAATCTAGATGCTAGACATGCACATGCGTAGATTTAAAAAAAAATTCTATGTATGTTTAAAAAAAATTGGAACATACATTTCCTATACATTTCTTGAAAATCTTATCTCTTGTAAGATTTGTCAGCGTGTACATGATTGCTTATTTATGCAGCATTAAATTTCATGATTAAGCACGTTCTTGTATTCATACACAACATTTGACAGGCATGAAGCAAGGCTTCCCTCTTCGTCTCTGCGCATTCATCCTGATTTACTCCGTTCAAAAACACGCGCCGTCAGCTAATCGCTTTTCTCTTTCTGCAGGAAGAAAAACAACAACCTCCAGAACAATCTGGGTAATTCCTATGTAACGTAGCCTTGGACTGGCCTCACGTCCACTCGGAACTATAATTCCTCCATGGAGATGAGAAAAATAGCTTGGAGATGTTTCTTTTAGAACCGTTCAGTTTCTCTTTCATCGCTGGCTTAAAAATCTGAGGAGGGACAGGATGACCCAGCTCTTGAAGACGCTCCAAGTCTTGAAATAACAAAAA
This sequence comes from Rapana venosa, assembly GCA_028751875.1. NCBI lineage: Eukaryota > Metazoa > Mollusca > Gastropoda > Neogastropoda > Muricidae > Rapana > Rapana venosa. The sequence goes on from CM054153.1 coordinate 47,287,246, forward strand.
TAATGATGATGATAATAATAATGTTGTGGTTTTATTTTTGGGTGTTTTTTTTCAAGTTTGATATCGTTTGCTGGAAATAGCTTGATAAGGAGAGGGTGAGAGAGACAGAGACAGACAGAGAGAGAGAGCGATAGAGAGGAGCAGGCAGACAGACAGAGAGAGGCAGACAGACACAGAGAAAGAGAGAATGTGTGTACAAGTCCATCTGTATGTGTGTGCGTGTGTGTGTGTGTGTGTGTGTGTGTGTGTGTGTGTGTGTGTGTGTGTGTGTGTGTGTGAGTGTGTGTGTGGTGTCTGCTTGCGCTCGCACGTGTGTGTGTATGTGTTTGTATTTGTTTCTGTGTGTCTGAGTGCTTTCAGAATATCATTGAATCTTTCTAGAAAACAATTTTGTGTCCTGATAGAAAAATGATAGTTGTCCTGATTTTCCCCCCGTTTTTTCAAATGACAAGCTGTCAGCGCTGACGGTGATTAGCAGGGAAACGAGATGTTAAAACAACAGGGGGGGGGGGGGGGGGGGTTGCTCTACAGTCGATGTTTTATTGAGGAGGAGGAGGATGGTGATGATGATGATGGTGGTGGTGGGATGTGTGTGTTTGTGTGTGATGGTTACAGATGATTTCGTCATGTCGCGATTATTTTTTTTTGTGTTGTACACAAGGAGACAGACAGATTAGTGTCTGCCAGAATAACTGTATTTGTTGCCTGTGTTTTTCTCCCAACATTTTAGAGACAAGAAACCCGATCTTTATCCGAGGCTTTGGGGCATTTATTCGCCTTCTTTAGAGGGAACTGGTATCAGACGAGTTACAAGAAAATATACATGGCCGAAGTCGGAAACGAGGCTACCTTCATGGTGTGTCTTCATTTTAACGTTTCCCCACTAGAAAGTGATGTTATACCTTCATGGTGGGCAAAAATTGGTCGCATACACAAAATCTCACCACTGGTGAACCTGGGAGCTCTAGCCGAGGAACACAAATAAAGAAACAGATATAATGTTCGCATTGGCAAGGTCTTTGGAAGTTTGTGTTGATCAATGCTTCTGTTGCTGCAGTTCAACCTTGTACAGCATTGCTGCATCGCAGGAACCCAGGCTGTGTCTGTTGTCGTAGCTGTCACTCCAGTTTATTTCCCCGTGGAGATGCCGGGGACCTGTCAGTATAAATAGCATCCCCACCTTCTGGAAATTCTGTGCTAGCCATTCCCTCTTTTCTATCACTCTCATTGTTTCTGTCATGATCCTTTTCTTCCTGTCACCTCCTTCTTGCCTATTTTCTGCCTTATTGGTCCATTCACCTGTTATTGTTTTTATCCAGAAAGACTTGAACTATAACAGTTCTCTTTCATGCCGGAATCAGATGTGCTGGGCCTGACTTGTCAGGCGCTTAACGGCAGAACAACGCATTTTCGCTCATATGACAGACAACAGTTGCTGTCTGAGCATTCTACCAAGAAGAAGACTCCAGTTTAGTGTGTGTCCGCTTCAGTTTTCATTACAGCTTTTCATTCAGGCCAATTCCGGTTGTCTCTCCCTCAGCATAGTATACAACTTTTCATTCAGGCCAAGTCTGGTTGTCTCTACTTCAGCACAGTATACAACTTTTCATTCAGGTGAAGTCTGGTTGTCTCTACTCTACCTCAGCACAGTATACAACTTTTCATTCAGGCCAAGTCTGGTTGTCTCTACTCTACCTCAGCACAGTATACAACTTTTCATTCAGGCCAAGTCTGGTTGTCTCTACTCTACCTCAGCACAGTATACAACTTTTCATTCAGGCCAAGTCTGGTTGTCTCTACTCTACCTCAGCACAGTATACAACTTTTCATTCAGGTCAAGTCTGGTTGTCTCTACTCTACCTCAGCACAGTATACAACTTTTCATTCAGGCCAAGTCTGGTTGTCTCTACCTCAGCAGAGTATGTAGGACATGTTTCGAGTAAAATACAATCTCTAAGAAAAACACCTACACATCGTCATTGATTTGTCAACTAGTGCATTGATCTTCAGGTCATGATAAGCATTTATTTTTAGAATTAGTCTCTCAAGCGGATTAAACTCTTACTCCTTTTGTCAATCAGTATTGAATCACAAATAAACTGCAGCGAACAAAAAGTATGCAACGCGTCTACGTTTACCAACCTTGTATTTTCTTTTTTAAGATTCACTGTGCTAATTAAGAGAGAAGTCAGAAAACAAACTAGACAGGCGAAGACTCATAAATTCACACACAAAAAAACCGAACTCAAGATTTGAGAATTAGGTGCTGTCGCTAATTATACTTTTTTTTAATAGATGATTTTTTAAATTGATTTTGGGGTCACAAGAACACGACGTATGTCAGTATGCGCACGTGCTTTTAAAAAACAACCCTCACAACTCTTTTTCAAACATTTATACAGAAATCCTTGGCAGGTGTTAAGCTACGTTCCCTTCCTGTTGTGTTTTTATTCACCCGTTGTACCTGGATTTACAGTGCCCAAAAGACTGGAGCAGAACAGCTAACCATCGCCTTCTTTCTTTAAGATGACCACAAAAAAGCGAGAGAGAGAGAGAGAGAGGGTGAGAGAGAGAGAGAGAGAGAGAGAGAGAGAGAGAATTGATAAAGCCTATGAAAGGTTACACACCGGTATTAGCTTGCGGGTCATGTAGTATCTTGTTTAGAGTACGTGTGGAAGAAAAAAACGTTGATAATTTTCACAGATTTTTTAAAGTATGTCAAAAATGCACTGTGTACTTGGTTTTTTTGGGATTGAGGACATAGAGCAATACCAGGTAGTCACGAGAAATTTGGAAATGATCGTCAAATGAGGATTGTTTGTGTTCCTACAGTGTTGACCCCGCGCGCATGCATATTGCGCTAAGGAAGCTAGCAGACGACATAGGACTTAGGGGGTAGGGGCTGAAAATTTAACGAAATTTCAAGCCTACAAAGTTTGTTGAAAATCACTCGAGTTTTGAGTTAGAGTCTAGTCTTTTACAAAAAAACGTGGATTGTATTTGTGTATGTGGATGCCTTAGTACGTGCGGTGTGAATATAAGAGTCATATGGAAAAACAGAAGGAAAAATGCGATGTTTTACATTCCGGTGTGCAGCCTAACATGGCTCTGAACCGGCAGGTAATAATATTATAGCCAGTCTAGGCTGTGACTCAGTGATGAAAGCGAGGACACATCCTGGCTATGAACTTTTAACTTTTTATTTTTGTTGTTGCTTTTGCTGAATTCGAACCTGGATGTGTTTACGATGACCCGGTTATCTAAAGAACAAACAAAGATACAGGTGGGGGTATGGCGGGATGGGGGGTGGGAGTGTTGTTGTTGTTGTTGTCAAAAATGCAAAGATTTCTTTTGTTTTCCTTCTCTCTGATTTAGAGCTTTGTTTCCCGTTTTTGAAGAGAGCTTAGCAAGGACAGTTAGTCATCTTTGTCTGTCTGTCTGATTGTTTGTGTGTGTGTGTGCGTGTGTGTGTGTCTATCTGTCTGTCTGTCTCTCTGTGTGTCTCTGTGTCTCTCTCTGTCTCTGTTTCTCTCTGTCTGTCTCTGTTTCTCTCTCTCTCCTTAAAAAAATATGTGTGTACTCGTGCATGCATGCATGTTTATGTGCGTACGTGTGTATTATACTTGTAAGCGTGCGTGTGTGTGTATGTGTGTGTGTGTGTGTGTGTGTGTGTGTGTGTGTGTGTGTGTGTGTGTGTGTGTTGTATGTGTGTGTATAATTGTAACCGAGACATTTTAGACAAAACAACTTTTTCTCTCTTCCGATAAAAAAAACCCCGAGAGTACACAGAGATAAAACATGACAAACATTGTCTCCCGAAACTCCAGACGATAAAGCAAGGTAGCCAACATGTAGCCCTTTTTTTTTTTAATCGCACAATGTTTTGGTGTGTGTCGTGGTGTGTGTGTGTGTGTCTGTCTGTCTGTCTGTCTGTCTGTCTGTCTGTCTGTCTAGTGTGTGTCTGTTTCTGTGTCTATGTCTGTGTATATATATATATATATTATATATATATATATATATATATATATTCAAGGGTGTGTTTGTGTGTGTGTTTGCTTTAAAGCGTGTGTGATAAACAGACTAATAGACTGTCACGGATAAACAGACTAATAGACTGTCACGGATAAACAGACTAATAGACTGTCACGGATAAACAGACTAGCAGACTGTCACGGATAAACAGACTAGCAGACTGTCACGGATAAACAGACTAGCAGACTGTCAAATATAAACAGACTAGCAGACTGTCACGGATAAACAGACTAGCAGACTGTCACGGATAAACAGACTAGCAGACTGTCACGATAAACAGACTAGTAGACGGATAAACAGACTAGCAGACTGTCACGGATAGACAGACTAGTAGACGGATAAACAGACTAGCAGACTGTCACGATAAACAGACTAGCAGACTGTCACGGATAAACAGACTAGCAGACTGTCACGGATAAACAGACTAGCAGACTGTCACGATAAACAGACTAGCAGACTGTCAAATATAAACAGACTAGCAGACTGTCACGGATGAACAGACTAGCAGACTGTCAAATATAAACAGACTAGCAGACTGTCACAGATAAACAGACTAGCAGACTGTCACAGATAAACAGACTAGTATACTGTCACGATAAACAGACTAGTAGACTGTCACGGATAGACAGACTAGTAGACTGTCACAGACTAGCAGACTGTCACGGATAAACAGACTAGCAGACTGTCACGGATAAACAGACTAGTAGACTGTCACGATAAACAGACTAGTAGACTGTCACAGACTAGCAGACTGTCACGGGTAAACAGACTAGCAGACTGTCACGGATAAACAGACTAGCAGACTGTCACGGATAAACAGACTAGCAGACTGTCACAGATAAACATGTTTTTGTACACAATTGAGTTGAATGTCTTGATGCTTCTTCTTCGTCGAACGCTCAGACAGCAAATATATTGTTGTATGCCAATTTAGTGAAAATGCGTTGCGCTGCCGTTAAGCGCCTGACAAGTTAGACCCAGCGAATCCGACTTCGGCGAGGGGGAGAATTGTTATCTGTTAAATCTTTCTGCAAAATAAAGGCAGGAGAATAGACCAAGAAGGCAGAAAATAGACAAGGAGGAGGTGACAGGAAGAAAAGGAACGAGGCATGAACAAAGAGAGATAAAAATGAGGACATTTCTAGTGCAGAATTTCCAGAATGTGGGGATGCTAATTATACCGACTGGCCACAAGCATCCGTGCAGGGGGAAATTATCTTGATAGTAATTGAATTAACCCTGGGGGGATAGGTTGTATAGGGCATCAATTTAGGTGTGTACAGGTATGCTTGTATGCATTTATGTATATAGGTATGTACCAATGAATGTGTGTAGATATCTACATAACCATGCGTTACTGAATCAAATCTAGCAAAGAATACGTATTCCCGATCAGCGAAAACATCAACCTCATTTCTTGTCACCAGTTCCCTGAGCTAAAGCTCTGTCTTCAACTCAGAAGCCAATATGGGACTTTGTCAATTCATCATTTTAGACTGAATGAAATCAAGCACCCATTTGTTTTACTCCTGCAGTCAGAAACACGTGACAAATCACAGATGTCCCAAAGGTCTGTTTTTATTGTGCAGAAAAAGGTCTGATGAGGGCAAAATGGCTGAACAAAACAAGACAGATTGATTTCGTGATCCATTAAAGCTTCTCATTGCCACACAAAAATAAACAAGAAACGGTTTGTTGTCACGTGCGTTCGTTCATTCATGGTCCCGGTGTTTGGCAGCTTTCATTCCGTTCTGATTGCTTGCAAGTTGTCGTTATTAGCAAATGTGAATCAGGAAATTCAAAACTGAGTGAAATTATCGGATTTGACTTTGACAAAACCGATTTTAACATAGGCTCAGTTTGAACTAATGGCATCTGACATTGACATAATCGATCTAACCAAATTTTAGTTTAAAGTAATCGCATTTGACTTTGACGTATTCGATCTTAATATTAGTTTTAGTTTCGATTCATAGTCAATGTTCAGGACTTTCCCCATGAATGTTTTACAGCAGGCAGAACATTTCATAAATGGTAATAATCATGTTCGCTAAGAGGTCCACTGAGTAGACGCTTTAGCAAAATATTGTAATATGTCAGGTAGGTTTGACCGTTGACGGGAGCTAAACACAAACCGTGTATTACAAGTTTTTCTGTCTGCTGATCAACAATATTTCAAACTAGGGACCAAGATATCGTTTTGAACTTGTGTAACTGTAATGCATTTTGGACAGACGTAGTCTGTGCTTACAAAGAATTCTGTTGCAAAGTTAATTCGCGTGATTCTTGCCAACTGTTAGCTGAACCAGGTTTTTTTTCAATAAAAGAATACAGACAGAAAACAAATGTAATGCTACTAGAATATGGATTGATAAATGCATTCATTGCATAGGAAACTTTATACTTGAAAATAGCAATCTTATGTCATATGAAGAGTTTAGACTTAGATATGATGTGAACATTGATTTTGTTACTTTCACTGGCTATAGATCAGCAATATCAGAACATATCAGAAAAACAAAGGTTGCAATACAAGACAATATTTGCTCAGATATGTCTGCCTGTCTGAGGAAGCTGAACAGTGTACTGAAAGAGTCCACACCCTTTTATGGGGAGCTCATTAGAAACAATCATCACCCAATGTTCTATCAAGTGTGATGAAAAACTGAATGTTGAAAATGACTGGAAAGGGTTTTTTTTGTATGTTCATAACATTTCTGAACTTGGAATAATTCACAGGTGTCTTGGGACCAACGTTGTACTGAAAGAGATGGGTGTGACTGACAGTGACTTCTGCACTCTTTGCCATACAGCAGTAAACAGTATTAGACATGTGTTTTAACAGTGCACAGTTGTTCAGAGGTTTTGGCAGGCACTTACTGAAGTAATGAACGGAAAATGTCAGAATGTGTTCAATCTGAATATAACAGAGTGTCTGGCTATACTCGGATGTGACAGAAATATAAGTATTGATGATAATTTTTATTTCATTCTACTACTGGCGAAACAATACATCTATCATTGTAAAATGAATAGTAATAGACCTGTACTTCATGTATTAATTAACAAATTAATATACAGATATCTTACTGCGGAACATATTTCTCATAAAATTTTACTCATAAGTTTATTATTAGATGGATTCGATATTAACCTCTGTTTGCTAACAGTAGTCAAAACAGTCAGCATTTGTGAATATCATTGTTGTCTACGGTCCTTCCAGTGGAGGCCTTCTGTTAAAAAAATGACACTGGTACGAAGTGTGTAAAAACAGACACAGCTGATTCTGTTTTAGTGCACAGAATGTATGCCAACCCATACATGACTCGCCTGTACTGAGCTTAGTGCCCATTTGGGACCTCTGGTCTGTCTGTCTGCCTGTCAGGTTGTCTCTCTTTCTCTTTCTCTCTGTCTCTGTCTGTCTGTCTGTCTCTCTCTCTCCCTCTCTCCCTCTCTCTCTCCAAAAATTGTTTATATGTTTTGTATCTTTATAACTGTGCAATGTAAAAATAACTGAATTTTAAAAAGTTTTGAAAAACAGTTTTCCTATCCGACCTGTTTTTAGTTTATCTTTTGAAGTTTTTGAAGAAGACTAAAAGTTTCGTAGAACTGAGAAAAAACAAAACAAAAATAAACTAAAAAAAAGGGAGGGTTGTGACATTTTTTGCAAACCCTTACTTTGAAATATTTGAACAATATTTTTAAAGCTGCCCCCAAAATATACCAACGTTATTTACCATTCTTCACTACCAGTCGGCCGGTCTGTTATCCTGTAGAGAGTTTTCATTAAACTAAAGACTTCGGTGTCGTGTTCGTGCTTTTTTGCTCCTACTTTGATATTCCTTGTGATTTCATGTACAAGTCCTCGCTGTTGTCCTCAGCTCACTTCCCTCTTTCAAAACTAATGAGCGGGCCAAGCCATTAAGTTGTTCTCCAAAATAGTGTTATTTACAAGACAGCCATTTCAGCAGGACTAATGCTCCCTCTCCAGAACTTCAAACAGAGTAGCTGATAATTCTTCTTTACTGTTTAAAATGTTGAAGGCTCTTTTTCTGGAGTGTACAAAAGTAAGGTCTGATTTAAAAAGGGGGAACAATGGCAGAAAATAAAACAAGTCACCGTAATTTTGCCAGAAGTACATGAAGGTTGACTGATACTTGTTCACCACATTAAGCCTGACTGAAGGCACTGCAGAACTCAGCATTACCTGGTGTAATGAACGAGGGTTCAAGTTGAAAATCTGGGAAGTTATAAGTCTGGGAACTCGAAATGATAAAAATCACGAAGAAAGGAAACTTACATAGGCAAATTTCATTGCAGGAAGTTTTTAGCTTTAAGGCTCTTGCTATAAGCATTTCTAACTTTGATCGTTGGGGATTTTTGTTGATACTGGCTGTGATAGAGTCGTGTCTGTGTTGATTGATAACTGGATTATTGCTTGTGATAGCTGGATTATTGCTTGTCTCTCTCGGTTCATGTCGGCTGTATGAATCATATTTGCATTGGCAATGACTGTGCTTTCCCTCCTGCTTGTCTTACATGTTATTACAGTTAGAGTAAAGGAATTCAGAGGAAATGTTCAATGTGATTGGATGCTCGAAAACTTTTTTACGCACGCATACATGCGTATAGTCTCTTATGTGTGCACCACATATGTACGCATGCACACAAACACACGCGCACACACGCACGCACGCATGCACGAGCATACACAAACGGCGCTCTTTTTGCTGACATGACGCCATACACTTATTAAAGGATGCCTGTTCTAATAATCGGTAATATTCTCCTAAGGACAAAGGAATATTCAATGTTGTCGATCTACTGTCATTATTTGCACCTATTATAGCAGATCTATCTGCCCACTCATTTCAATAAAGCCCTATATGTGAATGCGTCCAACAAAAGGTGACATTTATACCTCTTAAGCTAATAAAGTTTATCATATACTTGATATCTAATATGATTCTAGAAATTTTCTTATAATTTGAAGATCTTAAAGCACAGAAGGCAGAATTAGAATCCACGCAAAATAATATATGATAGAAAGAAATTGGAAGGTCTAAAACGTACCTCAAAGGCATAAGAATTGCAATGAGTTCAGCTGTGAATAGTGATCGATATTTAACAATATCATAAGACATCAATTTTTAGTGATGATATCACAAAAGCTGAACCTGCTTGCTGATTGTCTAAAATTGAACCATCTGTATACATTTTCAGAGAATGCGAATAATTGGTCTCAATATGCATTTGACAGTTCCCGAAGCGGATTCTAAATAGGAAGAGCGTGTTTGAAGACATTATATATCGAAAGACTCATACCGATGTTGTCAGAGACAGACAAATCAAGGCATTATTCTTCAGAATGAGACTAAATGCATTTGTTACAAAATTGAGCGAGAATGTTAAATATTTATGCGGAGATTATATTTCCAATGCTCATATCATGCTTGACTGCCAGGATTTAAAACCCTATTTGCCTCTCATTTCTAAGACTTCTATTGAAGAAGTTTTCAGTGATGTAGATAATTATGATGTTTGATATCGCTAAAGGTTTGCAGTCAAGTCCCACAGGACATTGTTATAATCAGTGAAGTTTTGTTTGGTTTTGAGGGGGTTTGTCATTACTTGGTTATGTTGTTTAGCACGTTCTATTTGTCATTATGATGTGTTCATGCATACACACGCGCGCACACACAGACACGCAGACACATACACACACTTTCCAATTATTCCTTTTGATCGTCTGGTATCACTTAAAGTGAAAAATGTTAGAACTAAATACTACTACTACAAACGGCGCTCTCATGCATGCAAATATGCATAGATCATGTCCACCTGTTCACCCATACACATGTATGTGTGCCCACTTTTCACTCCCCCCCCCATGCCCCCCCCCCCCCCCCCACACACACACACACAGAAGTTGTCATGTCAAGAGCTGTTTATGATAAAGACAATATCAACAAAACATTTTACAATAATACAACACCACTTTGAGGTAGGCCTTGGCACCTAGCTTACATCCATGACTGATACAAATTGTAACCTGAGCCATTAACAATACCTAAGGGTGAAAGTTTGAATTGCTTCTAGGTATCCATTTCATGTGCTTTTTCCTTGGAGATAACATACATAGATTCCGACACCATCGCCATTAGAAGTTCTTCCCTCAAGACTATAAACCCGTGTCCCCTGTGCGCACGCTGGCAGAACATCTTGCGCGCTCGTTAAAAACCGTTCCGCTTTTCGGAAGAGGAGGCAATTATCTGCTGGTGGGAACGGATGACAAAATTTACAAAACTGCATACACACGGGGACTTGATGTAAAAAAAAAGCACATGAGCGCTTATTCTATTATCCTCGAAATGAAACGATAAAATAAATAACCTAAATAAAAACAGTAAGCTTTACCTATCCTGTAGTCTTGTAGACTACTGGGGCACCACTGTAGATTTTGTAACCAACTTCCTCCACTCTGTTTTCGGCTTTCGCAGCAAGTCGTTTCACTCAAGGCCAGTCCATTGTCTGATAATATCTTGCTCATACCTTATAATGTTATCCATCCCCCCCACCCCCCAGCAGATTAGTCCAACAACAATAACTGGAAGGAAGTATGGATGGCGTGAACACATCTGGCATGCCATTTTTGGCATGGACAGTGATTGGCTCAGTAGATTTAATGATCAGTGTTTGCGCTAATTTCTGGTAGATGATCATTTTACAAGTTTGCTGACCATTGCCAAGTTTTGATGGTCCAACTGATTGGGCGTATAATAACCTCATCTTCATGGCCATTGCAGTAGGCGGGACTGTAAACAGCATGATGATAGTGACAATATTTCGTGATGTATGTCTCAGAAGAGTGCTAGGGTGACGAAACGGTGGTGCCAGTAACTTAGAAAGTCTTTATGTAGCCCAGGAGAGATTGCGCAGCCTAGACAGTAATGATCATCTAGCTGTCTGTGAATGCAGTTTTAGAACTGTTTGGTTTATTTCATTTCATGCTGTTTATATTCCCTCGTGGGGAGGCCGGGGTCCTGTAAGTGTAAATAGTATCCCTCATCTCATCTCATCTCACCTCATCGCACGCAGAACATCTTGCGCACACGTTAATCCTGTTCCGCTGTTCGTAAGAGTAGGCTATTGTGTGCCGGTGGGAACAGATGACAGAATTTACAAAAGCGCATACACACGGGTACTGGATGTAAAAATCACGTAAGTGCGTATTCCATTATCCTCGATATAAAAGAATAAAATAAATAAAAACTAAATAAATCTCATCTCATCTGCTCCCATAACACCCTCCGGGGTCGTAGGGCCACTGCAGTAACCAACGTTGCACCAGCTGGCTCCATTTGCGGCGGTTGTGGGCAAGCGCCTGGGTTGTGGAGAAGCTCTTCCTTATCTCCTGGAAATACTGTGCTAAGAATTCCCTCTTGTCTATCCCCTCTTTGTTTCATCCGTGTTATTATGCTTCTTGCCATCTTCTTCTTGCCTATTGTCTGCCTTCTTGATCTAGTCTCCTGCCTTTTGTCCAGAAAGACTTGAAAAGCTAGCAAGTCACTCCCACGCCGAAGTCGGATGAGCTAGACCTGACTTGTCAGGCACTTAACGGCAGCGGAACTCAAGAACGTTCTTTTTTTTCCTCAACTCTTTTGACTTTTCTTTTTTCTTCTCCTTTTCATTTTTTTTCTTCTATTCCTAATTCGGTTAAAAAAATTATTCAACACTTAGGGTTTGGCAAATTAAACAGTTTTGAAACTGCATTCGTTTATATATACCAGTAAAAGGCAAAGGTAAGATATCTACCAGACAGACAAATAAGATCAATGTAGCTTCATAAAATATTGCAAGAAGCTATGATAAATGTTTTTTGCTTGAAGATAAAAAAAAGAAGCCAACTATAAAGATGAATTTAGAAATGTACTTTGTAGATTCATGTAAAGCTGCAGACAGATCAGCTTCTTACACTATAGCAAGAATCTGTGATACGTTCAATTCTGGAAGTTGAAAAAACACAACTGTGAAGACAGTTTTAGAAATGTACTTTGTAGGTTCATGTCAAGCTACAGACAGATGTATAAGCTTGGACTTTGACCTCTTCATTTCAGACGTGGAGACAGGCATCTAATGCTAGACACCATGGCCAATTCAGACACAACATTGCTCTCTTTTTTAGAGTTACTCCATGTAAAATGTTTTCAAGACATTAGCCGAAAGGGTCAGAAAGAAAGGAACATTGATTCAGTTTGGCCAGACGCACTGTTTTGTGTTATTTGTTGGGTGTTTTTAGTGTCTCCATGTTCACAGTTAAAAGCTTTTCCTCGTAAATCAAAACAGGATACAGGCGGGCTGGGCCTGGACGTCTGTAATTGACAGTGGGGATTTTCAGTTTGGATTTTTCTCCTTTTGGAGGGGGGGTGGGGAGAGGGAGGGGGTTAGGAGCTGTAGGTTTTCAAGTGATATGCAATCGATTGTAATTGAGTTTCACGTAAAGTTCATAAAAGATTTGTAATGCATGCACACAAGAAATGGATATGTACGGAAGTGTGTGTGTGTGAGAGGGAGAGAAGAGAGGGTTTCTTAAGGGTCTTTTTGCTGTGTGAGAGGGAGTCGCAGATTAGAAGACCTTTTCTCTCATAAAAAAGAACCGTGGTATATCGGATAGAGAGAGGGGGGGATTTTTTCTGGAGCTGTTGGCTATGATTATTATGAAAGGAAGACTACAACAGTTCCAATGCTAATTTTTATTTTATCTTGACTGCTTGTCAGTAAGAGATAGCCTTGTACGCACATTCTAGACGTTCGCTACCAATCTCAAGCATACATATGAGTAGTGTCAAAGTCAAAAACACTTTGATCATTTAAGTATTGGAAATCTATGAACATAATTATATCATTGATGGGAAGACTATTGCTATCTGCAATAAATGTGTATGGCTTGTAGCGTGGCACTACCGGTATATTCGGCAGGTTTTGAGGCTTCTGTTATGACGAGTAATGTGTTGGACATCTCCTGTTGAAGGCCTAGGGCTCCTAGTTCTTTGTTCAGCTCAGCTGTTTTCACAACAGGAAATTTTCAACACAGAGCTATGCTAATAAACCATTTTTAATTCAGACGTAAACACACATCCATTCTCTCCTTAACTCTCTCTCTCTCTCTCTCTCTCTCTCTCTCTCTCTCTCTCTCTCTCTCTCTCTCTTCTCTCTCTCTCTCTCTTATTTACGCATATCTCTTTTCTCCAAAAACAAAAATCAATGTATCTTTTGACATTAATGTTCAGATCAGTTAGGGATTATGTATTGTTGAATAAACTCTTATCTTTTATAAATCATGTTGTCGTTGTTGTAGCAGGGTTTTCCCTTGTTTCGTTGATAGTCCCTAATCAGGGCAAGGGCCGGATGAAAATAAGTATGCGCGTGCTTATTCTGTTACTCTTGTAAAATAAAGATTTATTCATTCATTCTCTCTCTCTCTCTCTCTCTCTCTCTCTCTCTACTCTCTCTCTCTCTCTCAGCTCCTCTCTCTCTCTCGCTCTCTCACTCTCTCTCTCTCTCTCTCTCTCTCTCTCTCTCTCTCTCTCTCTCTCTCTCTCTCTCTGAGTAATTGATGTTGCATTCATTCAAAATGTGCTTTTTGTACTAGCATAATGCCGTATTCAAAGCAGTCAGTCATACATGATTACCCATGGATGTGTAACGGGTTACATGGCCTATACAATATGT
>CM054153.1:47306009-47326009 GCA_028751875.1 Rapana venosa
CTTTTTCTTTATCTTGATTTTTTCCCTCCCTCTCCTTTTGTCCCTTTTTTCTCAGCATTTACCATGAACCAGTACATACTTTCCTATAGCGTATAATATTCTTGTCACTGCACACATCTATTTCTTCCAGATAGGCAAAGAAACGGAATTCACCATTCACGAGTAATGACAAATCGGTGTACAGTCAATCACAAAGTTTAGGAAATATGTAAAATTCCTTTTACAGGAATGACATTCAGGCTGCAGACTGACCAGCAGACTTGGCACTGACCTTCAAGCTGTAGTTTCTACTTTAAGCTGTTCACACGGCATCCTTGCATGATTTATCTACTTATCCCAGACACCGTTCTTAGCCCTAGTCCCATTCAACCTGAGAGTAGCAATAGGAAAGAGAGAAAATTGATAGAGTTGACCACATACCTTGTTTGCGGTGAAATGTGGTGCCGTTTGTGATTTCCTCGAGGCCTAAAAATACACTGTCTGAAAGCTTTTTCTCATCACTTTCAGCATGAAATACTCTGACCAAATAATCTGTAACTGTTTGCAGGTTTTGCTTTATTATTTGGTTGGGGGTGGGAGATGTCTAGGAGGGGGCAATAAATTCTTAACTGGAACATCACTGGATGTGATTTGATTTTCTTAAGAAGTGCATAAGAATTCTTTCATAAAAGTAACCTTATGTATGTGTGTGTGCGTGCTTTCGTGCGCGCGCGCGTGTATGTGTATGTGTGTGTTTGTGTGTGTGATATGTCAAACTTTTTTTTCTTTTATCCGTGATTCACTTTTTGAAGGTTTTTTGGGGGGACATTTTCTCTTTTCATAAATAAATACACAACTGTAAAGGTTTTTATTTATATGGTGTTTTTCTCTCTGCTACAAGGGAAGGTTAAAACGACAGTGGTGTATGATATGCAGCTGTGTTTGAACAGTTTGGGAGTATTCTTGACAGTAAAGAAGATAGAGATATGAGTCAGGCACAGAAGATTGTGTTTTGATATGCTGAGCTGTGCTTTAGATTCCAATCATCAGTAATACGAAATTATGAATATTAGTTTTGTTTAGTGTTTTTATCAGTGCATGATTAGAATGTGACAGAGAGGCGTTTTGAAGCTCTTCATTGATACATAATAATTATGATAAATCTTCTGAATTAATTTCTCATGAAGGGAGACTTTAAGCCTTTGATATCTTAATAGCACAGAGCTATTTTAGCTTAATTATCATAACTACCTGTTTCTTTTTGTTGATCAAAAACGCGAATGCGCGCATACGTATGAGTGCTCGTAGCCATGACATAGTGTAGATTTGTATGCATTACTGACGAACCCATATTTTTCCAGATGAGCTGCAGAAGTTTGTGCAGTACCAGCAGAAACGAAATCCATTTCTTTTTATTTTTGTGTGTAGCACATGTATTTCTATAGCAGAAAATTTGATATAGGATTTTGCTAATAAACAGAGGGTTTGCTTTTAAAATGAAAACAGACAGCCGATTTTTCACCCGGTTCCCTCCCCTTTTTATGCCTGCTGTGACTGATGCAAACTGTCTTCCAGCTTTGTTGTCAGCGTGCAAGCAGAGACCTGATTAGAGCAGAATGGCTAAACAAGAGGAAGATGGAGCAGTTACTGCTCATGCCCAACCTCTCATTTTCTCAAGTCAACACTGAGTATTTCTTGCCACATGGCGGTGTTAGCTAATGCAGTGCCTTCGTCTAGCACTGGCCTAGTTCCACGTCGATTGGTTGGAAGCTTTTCCACAAGAGAACACGGTCACATAGCGAATATTGTCAAGAAATCTTGCTGACATAACTTGATTTCATAATTTTTGAATCGCTGCCTTGAAAAATCAGATTATCTCAGCAGGCACAATCAGTGATTCCATTTCTCTCGTTCTTTCACATTTGATAATAGAATGACTCACTTCTTCGGTAAGCATCTGTTGGTTCAGTAGTTTCCCTTTTGTAGCAGGGGACAAACATCCTGTAAGGAGGGACTGGCAGACAGAGGAAGACAGACATGTACACAGAACAGAAAATCAATGTGCTTGTAAACAAGGCTGAATGGCCAAAACATCCTCTTTCACTGCCAGCTAAGATAAATGTTTATTTTTTCCTCAAAGCGGATTACTGCACTGCACCCCAGAATAGAATTCTGCTTGTGAAACAGAAAGACGCGAGGGCCACTTCAGGGCCTTCCCGTCTTTATGTGATGAGGTCACTGGGCCACCAGCACTGTCAGGCTAGCATCTTTTTCTGTTCTTTATTCGAAAGTGCTTTCTGGATGTTGTCCTCAGCTGTTCTGACCTCTTCACATCGCTTTGATTTGTCTGTGCAAGATACAGCGCTATATAAATTCCATTTATTATTATTATTGTGATTATGATAATGATGATGATGATTATTATTATCATTATCATTATCATTATTATTATATGACCGGGATACTGATAGGACACTCTCTCCTCTCCTGTCAGCTCTGTATTTCTCACTGTTTAGAATCTCTATTGCTGGCTGGCTGGCTATCAGTCTGTCTGTCGGTCGGTCGGTCGGTCTGTCTGTCTGCCTGTCTCTCTGTCTCTCTATCTGCCTCTCTGTCCTTCTCTCTCTCTCTCTCTCTCTCTCTCTCCTCTCTCTCTCTCTCTCTCTCTCTCTCTCTCTCTCTCTTCTCTCTCTCCCTCCCTCCCTCCCTCCCTCTCTCTCATCTTTCTCTCTCTCAACTCGTTCAAGAGGATTTTTTTCTCTGGAGTTAACATAAGTGCCGACTCCACTCTCCCCAAAGTCCTTCGGATGAGACTATAAACCGAAGTCCCGTGTGCGAACGCACGCAGAACATCTTGCGCGCACGTTAAAACCCGTTCCGCTTTTCGGAAGAGTAGGCCATTGTGTGCCGGTGGGAACAGATGACAAAATTGACAAAACTGCTTACACACGGGGACTGTATGATAAAAGCAGCTGAGTGCTTACTCCATTATCCTCGAAATAAAACACTCTCTCTCTCTCTCTCTCTCTCTCTCTCTCTCTCTCTCTCTCTCTCTCTCTCTCTCTCTCTCTCTCTCTCTCTCTCTCTCTCTCTCTCTCTCTCTCTCTCTCTCTCTCTCTCTCTCTCTCTCTCTCTCTCTCTCTCTCTGATTGTGTTATTAATTATATATGTATTTTTGTGCCCATTCCCCACCCCGCTGTCCCCTTGTGAATGGGCATATTTGCTTCACACAATAAACCGTTGTCATTGTCTCTCTCTCTCTCTCTCTCTCTCTCTCTCTCTCTCTCTCTCTCTCTCTCTCTCTCTCCTCTCTCTCTTCTCTCGCTGTTATTTTGCTCTCTGCCTTCTTCAGCCTTTTCTTACCCCTACGCCCGCTAGATAATTGTTTGTCTGCATTTTAAACATTTCTCTGTTTTATTCTCTTTCTCTTTCGTGCTGTTCTTGATTCCTAGATATACAGCCTTTTTCTTTTTGTCAGCCTCTTTCAAGTATGTTTTCTTTCTGAACCTATTTCTTTCTGGGCATGGATCTGGGTAAGGTTTGTTTTAAAATGAAGATTCGATTTAAGAACTGCAGAATTGTTGTAAAGGGCCTATGAATTAAAATATACGAGAGACAAATCTCTGAGCATGGATTTGATTACGGTTTGTTTTAAAATTAATATTCGATTTAAGATCTGCAGAATTGTTGTAAAGCCTATGAATAAAAATATACGAGAGACAAAATTCATTTTAGTCCATCTCGCATGTAAAACAATGAGGGGTTTGTATCTTGCTCCTTTTGTAAAACTGGTTTGAGGGTTTTGATTTGTTTTTACATAAAATCAGGTGCTAAGAAATGTTAGTGGTACATAGAAATGAAGGCAGGCTTTTAACAATGGGAAAGTCTGTTTTACGAATTTTAGACTAAACCTAAATCATTCTCTCATCTCACCTCATCTGCTTCCGTAACCCCCTCCAGGGTCGTAGGGGCACTGCAATGATGAACGTTGCCCCATCATCATCATCATCATCATCATCATCATCATCATCATCATCATCATCAATGCCTTTGTGCCTTATTGGCACGTAGGGCAGCAACAAAAGTTCTCCACTCCTGTCTGTCCTGGGCCAGCTTCTGAATGGTTCCCCAGGTATGTTGGAAGGTCTTCAGCTCTGTTTCGACAGTCCGACGCCAAGTGTTCTTGGGTCGTCCTCGTTTGCGTTTTCCCTCTGGTGTCCAGTGGAGGGCTGTTCGGGCGATGTTTCCCTGTTCCCGACGGCAGATATGCCCTATCCATCCCCATCGCCTATGCGTTGCCCCAGTTGGCTCCATTTTCGGCGGTTGTGGGCAAGTGCCTGGGCTGTGGAGAAGCTCTTCCGGTCCATTCAGTGATGTTGTCTGCCCATGTCTTCTTCGGCCTGCCTCGCCTTCTCTTCCCCTGCGAATAAATCAGCCAATAAATGTATATATCTTAAAGGAAACCAAGAAGTTGGCCTTTCTGTCTGTTTCTGTTTTATCGCGGAAGAGAATAATTCCTGACCTAAAACAGACTAGGGAAACTTGCTAGTAAACTTTTTCTTTAAATTTATGACATTTTGTCAGAATTGCTGTTTCATAACTTTGTAACATGATTAACAACAACTCGCTCTATGGCTATAGAAAGAAGACGAAACAGAAAAGGAGTCTCGTTTATTATTTGTTCCTCCCATACCAAGAGAAAAGTTTAAATCACTCTGTGCCTACGTGCATGTGAGCATATACCTTCTCCTTCACCTTTCCTGTAGTCCTGTAGACCGTGGAGGCACCAATGAACATTTTTGCAACCAGCTTCCTCCACTCCCCACAGTCCTCTGCTTTCCGTAGCAAATCATTTCACTCAAGGCCAGTCCACTCTCTGATGTTGTCTTCCTATCATTTTCTCTGTCTGCCTCTTTGTCTCCCTCCTTGTACTGTTCCCGGTATGTCCTTGAACATATACACATGTTACGTAATTGCTGTCACAGTCACAACCAAGTGCAATGGCGTATCTGTTCTTGTGGATCTATGCTCCAATAAATCAGTCACGAAATGCTTATGCAACACCAGTGAAACAGCCATATCTTTTTTGTTCCAAACTCTTTTTGTGCAGCACGCATTCATTTCCGCAATAGGAAATTCAATACAGAACTTCGCTGATAAATCGTTTTGGACTGAGCAAAAACAAACAACCCTTCTTTCCTCCCCGTTCCCTCCCCATCTTTTGCCTGCTGTGACTAATGGAAACTGTCTTCCAGATTTGTTTTCATCCTGCAAGCAGAGACCTGATTAGAGCAGAATGGCTAAACAACAGGAAGAAGGAGTGCTTTGATCACTTTTGAACCTCTCATTGTCTCAAGCCAACACCAATTAGTTGTTGCCACATGTGTTTGTTAATGCAGTGTCTTCAGCTAACGCTGGGTTATCTCCTGTGTGATTGGCTAGGCGATTCCTGGAGAGGCGCTTGTGGGAGACAAGGGAGGAGAGAACGTCAGGAAGGAGACAGTAATGTTTCACAAATCAAGTTTCATATCATATGATTCTGAGATTTTTCAGGTTTTGCTTCATGATATTGAATTTTCTCTGCATGTCAAACCTTGACTTTTTCCTGTTGCTTTCACTATATTCTATATTCCCCTTGAGGCGGTAGGAATAGTACTGCTGAATCATGAATAATTATTTGATTTTGAAAATCCTCTGTGTAGCAAGGGGCATTTACAATACCTCTCATTTCTTCCTTTTGGGGGAACAAACTGGATATATGGTTTTGGGGAATGATTTCTTCATCCAGTGAGAAATCATTATTTCTAGAACTACTTCATTTTTTTCTTTACAGTGTTGATACACTGTAGCCTGGCCTGACATGGATCATTTGTAAATGTTCCTACATAACTCACGTCCCAATGCAGCAGAGTTTCTTATCAAGTATTTCTTGTCTTTAAATTTGGAAAGAACATATTACAAAATATCAGCATTTTAGCCTGGGCAAGGCGTCGCGTCGAGGCATCCGATATCAAATGTTGAATGTAATTAGGTAGATTAGTGTAAATTTAAGTTTCATTTTGTTTTTGAACTGTTTAGCCACTTGGCTGTTTAATACTGGATGTGTTTTTTTCTTTATAAGAGAAAAATTATAAGAATGTTTGTGTTTTGATAGCAGTCTTACCTTCCTCATATTTTTAATAGAACATCGAGAACAAAGACAAAGCACGACACAGAGACAGATAGGTAGACAGACAAACAGAGACCGACTTAGAGACAAAGACACAAAGAGATAACAAACAAACAGGTAAAAAATAGCCACCAGGTGAACGACACACACCGCATCATCAAACAATCTCTTCTGTCACTTAAAAATTCATGACTGTCTTCAGACCAGATGACTGCGCAGTACTCAGAATAGAACGAATCCTGTTTGTCAGGCCAGAGACATGACGAGGGTTATTTCAGACCTCTCCCCCCCCCCCCCCCATCCCTATCTAACCAGGTCACTGGGGCAGCGCTGTCACCCCCCTCCATCCCCCTGTGACCTTGTCCTCCACCCCTCTTCAGGCACCGGGCAGGATGTTGTCCTCAGCACAGCTGCCCCTTCCCTTCTTCTGACAGGCTTCCTTCACTGACACAGTGGCCGCTCTTTTCAACACCTGGTGGATTTGAATGTCTCACTGTCCATAATTCTGTCTCTGTCCATCTGTCTGTTTCTGTGTATTTACTTTATTCTTTTTATTTATTATTTTATTTCAAGGATAGAGCTACAAGCATTTCATGTTGCTTTTATACATCCTGCCTCCATGTTTATCCATTTGTTTCTCTCTCTCTCTCTGTCTCTGTCTCTGTCTCTCTCTCTCTCTCTCTCTCTCTCTCTCTCTCTCTCCTTTCTCTTCTTTCTTTTGCTATCTCTCAAATCATTTTTGTTCAATAACTTTGTGACATAATTGACAACTCTTTCAATGGTTAAAGAAAGAAGACCGAACAGGAAGCAATTCGTATTTATTATTAGCTCCTCCCATAACAAGAGAAAAGTGTAAACGAATATGTGCTTACGTGCATCTGAACATATATGTACGTAAATGCTAAAAAAAAATTCACAGTCATAATCAAGTGTGATGGGGGTTTGATTGCGTTCTTGTGAATCTATACTCCAGTAAATGTGTTCAAGAATGCTTATGCCACAACAGTAAAACGTTCATGTCTTTTTTGTTCTAAACTCTTTGGATGCAGCACGCATTCATTTCCACAAAAGGAAATTCAATACAGAAACTTTGCTGACAAATCGTTTTGGACTGAACAAAAACAGACAAACGTTCTTTCCTGCTTCCCTCTCCTTATGCCTGCTGTGACTAATGGAAACTGTCTTCCAGATTTGTTTTCATCCTGCAAGCAGAGACCTGATTAGAGCAGAATGGCTAAACAACAGGAAGAAGGATTTCTTTGATCACTTTTGAACCTCTCATTGTCTCAAGCCAACACCAATCAGTTGTGGCCACATGTGTTTGCTAATGCAGTGTCTTCAGCTAACACACAGTTGTCTCCTGTGTGATTGGCTGAGCGCTTCCTGGAGAGGCGCTTGTGGGAGACAAGGGAGGAGAGAACGTCAGGAAGGAGACAGTAATGTTTTACAAATCAAGTTTCATATCATATGATTCTGAGATTTTTCAGGTTTTGCTTCATGATATTGTATTTTCTCTGCATGTCAAACCTTGACTTTTTCCTGTTGCTTTCACTATATTCTATATTCCCCTTGAGGCGGTGGGAATAGTACTGCTGAATCATGAATAATTATTTGATTTTGAAAATTCCTCTGTGTAGCAAAGGGCATTTACAATACCTCTCATTTCTTCCTTTTGGGGGAACAAAATGGATATATGGCTTTGGGGAATGATTTCTTCATCCAGTGAGAAATCATTATTTCTAGAACTACTTCATTTTTTCTTTACAGTGTTGATACACTGTAGCCTGGCCTGACATGGGTCATCTGTAGATGTTCCTTCATAACTCACGTCCCAATGCAGCAGAGTTTCTTATCAAGTATTTCTTGTCTTTAAATTTGGAAAGAAAATATTACAAAATATCAGCATTTTAGCCTGGGCAAGGCCAGTCAAGCCATCCGATATCAAATGTTGAATGTAATTAGTCGGCAGATCGGAAACAAAGCCAAGGAGATGATCTGTAGATTAGTGTAAATTAAGTTTCATTTTGTTTTTAAACTGTTTAGCCACTTGTCTGTTTAATACTGAATGCGTTTTTTCTTTATAAGAGAAAAATTACAAGAATGTTTGCGTTTTGATAACAGTCTTACCTTCCTCATATTTTTAATACAATATCAAGAACAAAGACAAAGCACGACACAGAGACAGATAGGCACACAGACAGACAGAGACAGACTTAGAGACAGAGACACACAGAGGTAACAAACAAACAGGTGAAAATAGCCACCAGGTGAACGACACACACCGCATCATCAAACAATCTCTTCTGTCACTTAAAAATTCATGACTGTCTTCAGACCAGATAACTGCGCAGTGTCCAGAATAGAACGAATCCTGTTTGTCAGGCCAGAGGCATGACGAGGGCTATTTCAGTCCTTCCCCCCCCCCCCCCCCCTCTATCTAACCAGGTCACTGGGGCAGCGCTGTCACCCTCCTCCATCCCCCTGTGACCTTGTCCTCCACCCCTCTTCAGGCACCGGGCAGGATGTTGTCCTCAGCACAGCTGCCCCTTCCCTTCCTCTGACAGGCTTCCTTCACTGACAGAGGGGCCGCTCTTTTCAACACCTGTTGGATTTGAATGTCTTTCTGTCCATAATTCTGTCTCTCTGTCTTTCTGTCTGTATCTCTGTATTTAATTTATTCTTTCTATTTATTATTTTATTTCAAGGATAGAGCTACAAGCATTTCATGTTGCTTTTATACATCCTGCCTCGATGTTTATCCATTTGTTTCTCTCTCTCTCTCTCTCTCTCTCTCTCTCTCTCTCTCTCTCTCTCTCCTTTCTCTTCTTTCTTTTGCTTTCTCTCAAATCATTTTTGTTCAATAACTTTGTGACATAATTGACAACTCTTTCAATGGTTAAAGAAAGAAAACCGAACAGGAAGCAATTCTCATTTATTATTATCTCCTCCCATAACAAGAGAAAAGTGTAAACGAATATGTGCTTACGTGCATCTGAACATATATGTACGTAAATGCGCTAAAAAAAAATTTCACAGTCATAATCAAGTGTGATGGGGTTTGATTGCATTCTTGTGAATCTATACTCCAGTAAATGTGTTCAAGAATGCTTATGCCACAACAGTAAAACGTTCATGTCTTTTTTGTTCTAAACTCTTTGGATGCAGCACGCATTCATTTCCACAAAAGGAAATTCAATACAGAAACTTTGCTGATAAATCGTTTTGGATTGAACAAAAACAGACAAACTTTCTTTCCTGCTTCTCTCTCCTTATGCCTGCTGTGACTAATGGAAACTGTCTTCCAGATTTGTTTTCATCCTGCAAGCAGAGACCTGATTAGAGCAGACTAGCTAAACAACAGGAAGAAGGATTGCTTTGATCACTTTTGAACCTCTCATTGTCTCAAGCCAACAGCAATCAGTTGTGGCCACATGTGTTTGCTAATGCAGTGTCTTCAGCTAACGCTGGGTTATCTCCTGTGTGATTGGCTGAGCGCTTTCTGGAGAGGCGCTTGTGGGAGACAACGGGGGAGAAAACGTCAGGAAGGAGACAGTAACATTTCACAAATCAAGTTTCACATCCTATAATTCTGAGAGGTTTTATTCTACTTTTGCTTCATGAAATTGTATTTTCTCTGTTTGGTAAACATTTGCTTTTTGCTTTTGTGTTCACTATATTGTATACATCACTTGAGATGATAGAAATAGTATTGTTACATCATAAATCTTTGAATCTGAAAATTCCTCTGTGAACAAATAAGCTATTATGAGATCTGGTTTTTTTTCCTTTAGGGCAAACAAAATGGATCAGTGATTTGGAGGGGGGATGTTTTTCATCCATTGAAAAATCAGTAGATTCTAAAGCTATGCCTCTCTTTGTTTACACTTTTGTTGCATGGTAGTCTGTTCTGACTTGGGTCGTCTGTAGATGTTCCTACATAGTTCCTGTCCCATTGCAGCAGAGTTGTCCTAGCAAGCAATATTTCTTGTCCTTAAATCTTAAAAGAAAACATGAACAAAAGGCCATGATTTTCTACTATCAAATCTTGATTGTTATTGTTAAGAAGCGGAACCAAGAACATGTAGATGAGTATAAATGTTCTTCTTATTTTTTAAACTTTTGAGCCGCTTTGCCATTTGACACAAAAGCATTTTTTTCTTTGTGGGAGAAAAAATTATAAGAATGCTGGTGTCTTTGATAGCAGTCTTACCTTCCCCATAGTTTTATAGAAAGTTAAGGACAAAGACAAGATACAACAGAAAGACAGAGAGAGACACACACACACAGACAGAAGGACATAGACTGACAAACAGAGACACAAAGAGATAACAAACAAACAGGTAAAAATAGCCACCAGGTGAACGACACACACCGCATCGTCAAACAATCTCTTCTGTCACTTAAAAATTCATGACTGTCTTCAGACCTGATGACTGCGCAGTATCCAGAATAGAAGGAATCCTGTTTGTCAGGCCAGAGACATGACGAGGGTTATTTCAGACCTCCCTCCCCCCCCCCCCCCCTCCCTATCTAACCAGGTCACTGGGGCAGCGCTGTCACCCTCCTCCATCCCCCTGTGACCTTGTCCTCCACCCCTCTTCAGGCACTGGGCAGGATGTTGTCCTCAGCACAGCTGCCCCTTCCCTTCTTCTGACAGGCTTCCTTCACTGACAGAGGGGCCGCTCTTTTCAACACCTGGTGGATTTGGATGTCTCACTGTCCATAATTCTGTCTGTCTGTCTGAACATCTGTCTGTATCTGTGTATTTAATTTATTCTTTTTATTTATTATTTTATTTCGAGGATAGAGCTACAAGCATTTCATGTTGCTTTTATACATCCAGCCCCCATGTGTATCCATTTTGGTGTCTCTGTCTGTCTGTCTGTCTGCGTGCCTGCCTGCCTGTCTTTCTGTCTGTCTGTCTCTCTCTCTCTCTCTCTCGCTCTCTCGCTCTCTTGCTCTCTCAATAAAAGAATTTGATTTGATTTGTTTCATTGTCTCACTCTCTCAATAAAAGAATTTGATTTAATTTGATTTGATCTCTCTGTCTCTCTCTTTCTCTCTGTCTCTTCTCTCTCTCTCTCTCTCTCTCTCTCTCTTTCTCTCTGTCTCTCTCTCTCTCTCTCTCTCTCTCTCTCTCTCTCTCCAATCATCCTCATGTCTTTTCAACTAAATCTGTTCATTTTTGTTTCTTCCACAATATTTTCCCACACAGTTCTTTATTGTAATCGCATCAAAGAAACGGGTCTTCTTTTCTAGCCTAACTCTTTTTAAAAGCTGTCCACTCAAATGTGGATCAAAGAACCAATCAAATCAAAGTTTACTCCGTTGTCAAAATTGAGATTAGGATTTAATTTGATTGTTACTATTCAGAATATATATCTCAACAATTTGGTGGTTTATGAATGAAAATATATGAGAGATGAACTTATTTTGGTCCACATTGCACATCAGGCATGAAATCTTGTTTTGTGTCTTGCTCCAGTTTGAAGCTGGCAGGATAGCGTTCCTCACTGTGTGTGATGTCATTGTCGGGATATTACAGGGATGGGAAAGCATTAGACACGGCCCAGTGAGCCCAGCCCCGAGATGGCCGCTGTGGTCGGCGGGGCTTCAAACAGCCAGACTGGGTTGGACTGGCCCAGCTAGCCTGACAAGGCAGCCGAAACTGCACAAGGGGTCTAGAGGTAACGCACCCCTCTACAAAGCCAGAAGTCACTGGTTCGAACCCTATTGAGTACAAACTTTTTCTCCATCCACTAAACCTTGACTGGTGGTCCGGTTGCCAGCCTTTCAGTCTAGACTATAAACACTTATTAAGCGGACGTAAACGGTCTCGCCCCAGCAACAAGAGAGTTGTCCCCGTTACAAATCTGTAGAAAGAAAGCCACTCTGGTATTGACACTCTGATAAATAAACAAATGACACAAAAAGACAAGGAAAAAGTGGCGTAGTGCTCTTGTGGCGACAGTCTGTCCCCGGGGTGAGCAGCCCACATTCCATGCAGAGAATTCTGGTGTGACTGAAAGAGTTATTAGCAGTAACAAATGGAAATTGTATAGCGCTATATCTTGCAAAGACAACTCAAAGCGCATGCATTCAACCTAATCTTACACAGTCATGCAACCAATGTCAAACAATAGTTTAAACAAACAGATATTACAAAATAATATGGTACGCTGCAGACCAAATCTATGAACTAAAATTTCAATAGTCAAATGTTTTTCAAAAGCACACACACACACACACACAGGTCATATACTTTAGCAGGGTGATGGGACATGGATTAGTGAAGGTGTAACAGTTCTGATAAGAAACAGGAGGGGAAAATCTTAGGTTTGAAATAAATTTGTTTTGAGGCTGGATTCAAAAGTGGCATAACTAGGCTTCTGGCGAAGAGAGAGGGGGATTGGTTGAATCTAGGTATTTGTAGGCACAAGGTATCTGCAGCAGAGCAGATACATTATTCCATGTATTGAACAAAGTTATTTTTTCCGTTCCTCGGCTACAACTTCGGGGTTCGCCAGTGGTGAGACTTTTGCATATACAGCCACTTTTGTCCACCATGAAGGTAGCCGCATTCCGACTTCGAGGATGATGTCTAAACAGGACACCTGTGTGCATGTGAATTTTTAACGATCTTTTTATCCGTTCCTACAGGCACACAATGGCCTATTCTTCCAAACGGCGGAGTAGGTTTTAAAGTGTGCGCAAAATGTTTTGCGTGTGTTTGCACACAGTACAGGACTTGGGTTTTTAGTCTCATCCGAGGGACTTTCGGGGGAGTGGAGTCAGTAATGATGTGATAAAATACAAATCCCTTGAACGGGTGCTATGGTGGTGGCTCGATCCCGGGCCGTCAGATCTTGAGCTCAACGCTCTAACCACTGGGCTACCCCCCCCCCCCCCCCCCCCCTCCTCAGGAACGAGGTGATAAATCGGCTGTTGCGCTGTCTTCTGTCTCAGACAGCTGAGATAAATCCCCCAGCTTAAAACGGAATATGGAGACTTTGCCGATTGAATTTGTCTCTCTAATTCAACAAGGATGTGCAATAGTTTTCCTTGAACAATCGGGTGACAAATTGAAGATGTCTTTTACCGTCTGCTTTTTTGCTTGTGTTTTACAGTTTCAGCATGAAAGCCTGGACCTGATTAGAGACAGAAATGCTTAATGAGAGGAAGACTGATAGGTTTCATGTTCTGTTACATTCAGTTTCTCAATATTCCTGGAAGCAAAAATACCGAATGAGTCATAGATTGGTCGCGCGTTCCCCAGCTTAACAGGCTCGAGGTCACCTAGAGTATGCACTCTGACTCACCCATCCCACCTGGGAATCACTGTGAGACTGCGAGTACATGCTGGATAAGAAGTTTGCATGTATGACCTTGTTCGAGTACCTCCACATGCTTTTAGGCAGCCATACTCCGATTTCAGATGACCTTTTTTCTTGTGTAAATTAGAGTGCACGTTGCTTTGCCAATATATCATCATGATTGAAGACAATATCAAGGTAACATTTTTTTTAAAAAACAACCATAGCAGCATTTTGATTTAGGCCTGAGAACTTCGCTGACATCAGTCGCTGACGAAGTTTTTTGGCCCAAAGACTGGTATGATTGATGAGCCAAGGCCAGGCGTCATTAGTTTAATTGACTCTCATATCAGTCATCGGGTCAAAAGATGGAAATGATCGTTGTTTCTTTAACGATTCCTCCTCTCTGTCTGTCTGTGTTTGTCGCTGTGTCTCTGTGTGTCTTTGTGCGTCTGTCTCTCTGTCTCTGTGCCTGTCTGTCCATCTGTCTGTCTCTCTCTTTTTCCCTCTCTCTCTCTCTCTCTCTCTCTCTCACACACACACACACACACACACACACACACACACACACACACACTCACCACTCACACACAACCACACGCGCACATACACATACACACAAACACACACAAAAGCACATACACACGCACACAACCACGCATACACACACGCACGCACGCACGCACGCACCCACAAGCAAACACACGACCACAACACCCCCCCCCCCCCCACACACACAAAACACCAAACATACTCACACACACAAACACACACACAAACACACACCCCACACACACACAAACACACACACACACACACACACTTGTAACCAGTGTCACAGACAAACTGGACTTGACCATCTTTTGTCTTCATTGGGTAGGCCGGCAGCCTTGCTTTGAAAGAAAAAATATGGTCGACTATTTCTTCCCCTACTTTTTGGTATGCTTCTTTAAGGTTTAGTTTCTTTTTGTTGTTGTTCAACTTTTCCTGTTGTTGTTGTTGTTGTTGTTTTCTATGTATTTGTTTAGCGTTGGTCTTGCTTCTTTGCCGTTGTTTGTTGTTGGCTGTTGGCTTTTTTGCTGTTGGTTTGTTTGGGGGATTTTTGGGGTGGGTTGTGGGGTTTGTTTGTTGTTGGGTTTGTTGTTGTTTTTTTTTGGGGGGCGCTGTGATTTTCATCCTTTTGCTGTGTGTGTGTGTTGTGTGTGCGAAAGAGAGAGAGGGAGACTGAGAGAGAGTGGGTGTGTGTGTGTTGCGAAAGAGAGAGAGGGAGACTGAGAGAGTGTGTGTGTGTGTTTGTGTGTGTGTGTGTTGTGTGTGTTGTGTGCGAAAGAGAGAGAGGGAGACTGAGAGAGAGTGGTGGTGTGGTGTGTTTGTGTGTGCGAAAGAGAGAGAGGGAGACTGAGAGTGTGTGTGTGTGCGTGTTGTGTGTGCGAAAGAGAGAGAGGGAGACTGAGAGTGTGTGTGTGTGCGTGTTGTGTGTGCGAAAGAGAGAGAGAGGAGACTGAGAGAGAGTGTGTGTGTGTTGTGTGTGCGAAAGAGAGAGAGGGAGACTGAGAGAGAGTGTGTGTGTGTGTGTGTGTGTGTGCGAAAGAGAGAGAGGGAGACTGAGAGAGAGTGTGTTGTTGTGTGTGCGAAAGAGAGAGAGGGAGACTGAGAGAGAGTGTGTGTGTGTTGTGTGTGCGAAAGAGAGAGAGGGAGACTGAGAGAGAGTGTGTGTGTTGTGTGTGCGAAAGAAGAGAGGGAGACTGAGGAGAGTGTGTGTGTGTTTGTGTGTGTGTGTGTGTGTGTTTGTGTGTGTGTGTGTGTGTGTGTGTGTGCGAAAAGAGAGAGGAGACTGAGAGAGAGAGTTTTTTGTGTTGCGAAAGAGAGAGAGGGAGACTGAGAGAGAGTGTGTGTGTGTTGTGTGTGCGAAAGAGAGAGAGGGAGACTGAGAGAGAGTGTGTGTGTTGTGTGTGCGAAAGAGAGAGAGGGAGACTGAGAGTGTGTGTGGTGTTGTGTGTGCGAAAGAGAGAGAGAGGGAGAGAAAGGAGTGTGTGTGTGCGCGCGCGCGCGAAAGAGAGAGGGGGAGACTGAGTGTGTGTGTGTGTGCGAAAGAGAAAGAGAGAGAGAGAGAGAGAGAGAGTGTGTGTGTGTGTGTGTGTGTGTGTGTGTGTTGTGTGTGTGTGTGTTGTGAGTGTGCGCGAAAGAGAGAGGGGGAGACTGAGTGTGTGTGTTGTGTGTGTGTGTGTGTGTGTTGTGTGTGTGTGTGTGTGTGTGTGGTGTGTGTTGTGTGTGTGTGTGTGTGTGTTGTGTGTGCGAAAGAGAGAGAGGGAGACTGAGAGTGTGTGTGTGTGTGTGTGTGTGTGCGAAAGAGAGAGGAGGTAGAGAAAGGAGTGTGTGTGTGCGCGCGCGCGCCGAAAGAGAGAGGGGGAGACTGAGTGCGTGTGTGTGTGCGAAAGAGAGAGAGAGAGAGAGAGAGAGAGAGAGAGTGTGTGTGTGTGTGTGTGTGTGTGTGTGTGTTGTGTTGTGGTGAGTGTGCGCGAAAGAGAGGGGGAGACTGAGTGTGTGTTGTGTGTGTGGTGTGTGTGTGTGGTGTGTGTGTGTGTGTGTGTGTGTGTGTGTGTGTGTGTGGTGTGTGTGTGCGTGCGAAAGAGGGAGAAAAGATGTGTGTGTTTCATCCTGGTTTGATAACAGTTTTCTTTGAGAGTTTTTGGGGTTGTTTTTATTTCACCACAATGCTGGATTTTTTATTTGTTGATTTTTTTCTTCGGCTCTTTTGTTGTTGTTGTTGTGGTTCTTTTAATAAGTTTCTTCAGGGACTTTGTGCTTAGTTTTTTGTTGTTCTTTTGAAACTTTTTGTATGGTTTCTGTTCCTTGTCTGTATTTCTTTCTTTCAAGAATTTCTTTTGTTTGTTTTTGTTTTGTATTTTTTTGGTTTGGTGGGGAGGGCGGGGGGGTTGCCGCCGCCTTATTTCCCCTATTTTTTTTCCGTTTTTCTATTTCTTTGATTTCTTTTTTTCCGTTTCTCGCAAATGGGAAAAGGGTGGGGAAGTCTTATACTTCAATGTCGCTACTACCTCCATGCCGCATATACCGATCCACACACCCACATCATCATCCAGGCATTCCAAGAGCCAGCAGATCACAGAAATCTGTCAATGCTCGGCTGCTGTAAGACTACCACCCAGAGCGGACCCTGCACAGCTGCTTGTTCCATTTGGCTCTGTTCAGCGGTACCTGTTCTCATCGAGGATAGTCAGTCTTTCTCAGCTAAACCCCCTAACTGATATGTCAACTGGAAGGGGGGAATGGGGATTCGAACCCGAGGCATGATTTTTTGTCAGATCATAAATTCAACACTCTAACCTCTTTGCTATCCCAGACCCGGTTTAAAAAAAAAGTGTTGCTCATGAATGAAGAGGAAGAACAAAAAAACACACAGAAGACGACGAAGAAGAAAGAAACAACCAAAAATAATCTAATGATAATAGAACACGAAAGGAAGGAATAAATTGGTTTCTGGGCGCTCTACAAGGAAGTTTTTGTCAAGAAGGCTATCAGAGGACATATATATCGTATATCCTGACAGTTGATGATGGCACTGACCTGAAATCTACACACACCATCTCACGGCTGGGTCAAAAGCGAAACAAAAAAGGACAGAAAATGACGACAGTCTATACCATCGTGAATGACCACCACTGACAGCTACTCATAGGAGAGTTTGAAGAGGACGGCAGAGAGTCTTGGGAAGAGAGAGAAGGAGAGTGTGAGAGAAAGGGGAGGGAAGGAGAGACAATGACAATGACAGAGAAGGGTGAGGAGAGAGAGAGTGAGAGAGAGAGAGAGAGAGAGAGAGAGAGAGAGAGAGAGAGAGAGAGAGAGAGAGCTCATGACAGCCTAGGTTCTTGACATTTTCTTTGATTAGGTATCTGTCTTGTCTGTCTGTCTATCTGTCTCTCTATCTCCTCTCTCTCTCCCTCCCTCTCTCTCTCTCTCTCTCTCTCTCTCTCTCTCTCTCTCTCTCTCTCTCTCTCTCTCCTCTCTCCCTCTTTCTCTCTCCCCCCCCCTCTATCTCTCTCTCTCTCTTTCTCAAGGGCCGGATGAAAAAAACGATGTGATTGCCTATCTCTTTCGTTCAATAAAGATCATTCATTCTCTCTCTCACTCTCGTTCTCTCTCTCTCTCTCTCTCTCTCTCTCTCTCTCTCTCTCTCTCTCTCTCTCTCTCTCTCTCTCTCTCTCTCTCTCTTCTTCTCTCTCCCTCTCTCAAGGGTTGATGATAAAAAAGACGTGAGTGCCTATCTGTAACCTTTCATTGAATATAGGTCTTTTTTTTCATAAAATCTACTTCTCTCTTTATCTCTCTTTGTGTCTGTCTGTCTGTCTCTGTCTGTCTGTGTCCCCATTTGTGCTAGGAATTATATTAATACTGAATATAGATCTTCATTCATTCATTCATTCTTTCTCCCTCACTCTTTCTCTCTCTCTCTCTCTCTCTCTCTCTCTCTCTCTCTCTCTCTCTGTCTCTGTCTGTCTGTCTGTCTCTCTCTCTGTTCTCTCTCTCTCTCTCTCTCTCTCTCTCTCTCTCTCTCTCTCTCTCTCTCTCTCTCTCTCTCTCTCTCTCTCTCTCTGGAACTACGATGACATGAGAAGTAGTAATAGTGGTAGTAGACGTTTGTGGTCGTAGTAGTTGTAGTGGCGGATGCAAAAGTGGTAGTCTTCGTTGGCTTTAAGTGACAGGGCGTCTTTCAGTGTGTAGTGATGATGAGAGGAGTGCAGTTTATTGTGAGTTCAGCCACTGAAGAGAAAGGATTGATCAGGACAGCAATGTGAAACGAAGGAACCCTGGCGTGTGTCCATGCGCGCGCGCGCACACACACACACACACACACACACACACACACACACACACACACACACACACACACAGACATTCGGAGGTAAAGTGAAAGATAAAATACAAACACAGACAGACAAACAAAGAAAGAGATGCACAGACACAGAGATACACAGACAACAAGACATAGAGATACACAGACAAGACAAACAGACACAGAGATACACAGACAACAAGACAAACAGACAGATACACAGACAACAAGACAGAGACAGAGATACACAGAGACAGATACACAGACAGACATAGACATACACACACACAGAGACAGAGATACACAGACAGAGAGACATAGGCAGAGATACACAAACATAGACAGAGACACACAGACAGTCAGAGATACACAGACAGTCAGACCAACAGAGATAGAAATACACAGACAGACAGACATAGACAGGGACACACATACCGATAGACAGACATAGGCAGAGATACACAGATAGATAGAGACAGAGATGTACAGACAAGTAGAGACAGATATACACAGACAAACAAGCAGAGACAGATATACACAGACAAACAAGCAGAGACAGAGATACAAAGACAAACAAGCAGAGACAGAGATACACAGACAAACAAGCAGAGACAGAGATGCACAGACAGACAGACCAACAGAGATACACAGACAGACAGACGAACGGAGATAGAGATGCACAGACAGACAGACAGAGATACACAGACAGACAGACGAACGGAAACAGAGATACACAGACAGATCAACAAACACAGACAACAAGACAAACAGAGACAGAGATACACAGACAGACAGACCAACAGAGACAGAGATGCACACAGACAGACAGACAGACCAAATCATGGAAAGAGACCGAGAAGAAGCAGCAGAGAGTGGTGCAGTGCCTCATGTGGTTAGTGCCACTGGCTGTCTGCTCTGAGTGTCCTGGTGATGCTGCCCACTGCCAGGCCAGGCCTGCCTCCTCTGTCCCTCGTCTGTCTGTCTGTCTGTCTGTCTGTCTGTCTGTCTGTCTGTCTGTCTGTCTGTCTGTATGTATGCATGTATGTATGTATGTTTTTATGTATGTATGTATATTAAGTGTGTGTGTGTCTCTCTCTGTCTCTGTCTTTGTCTCTCTCTCTCTCGCTCTGTTTGTCTCTTGCGCGCGCTCTCTCTCCTCTCTCTCTCTCTCTCACTCTCGTTCTCTCGCTGTCTGTCTCTCTGTCTCTGTCTGTCTGTCTGACTCTCTCTCTCTGTTTCTCTCTCTCTCTCTCTCTCTCCTCTCTCTCTCTCTCCTCTCTCTCTCTCTCTCTCTCTCTCTCTAAGGGTCGGATGAAAAACAGTATATGAATACTTACTCCGTAACCTTTGAAAAATAAAGATCATTCATTCATTCTCTCTCTCACGCTCACTCTCTCTCTCTGTGTTTCTCTCTCTCCCCCTCTCTCTGTCTCTCTTTCTCTCTCTCTCTCTCTCTCTCTCTCTCTCTCTCTCTCTCTCTCTCTCTCTCTCTCTCTCTCTCTCTCTCTCTCTCTCTCTCTCTCTCTCTCTCTCTTCTCTCTCTCTTGTTTCTCTCTGTCTCTCTCACTCTCTCTGTCTCTCACTCTCTGACGCAGCACACAGTCAGACACACACACACAGCACGCGCGGCGAACACACACACACACACACACACACACACACACACACACACACACCACACACACAC
>CM054153.1:47331009-47341009 GCA_028751875.1 Rapana venosa
TTATGTTGCTGCTGCTATTTGGGGATTTGTTGTTTTTGTCGTTATATTATGGTGTGTGGTTTTTTTTAGCTGTAAGGGGGGTAT
Organism: Rapana venosa; assembly: GCA_028751875.1. Taxonomy (NCBI): domain Eukaryota; kingdom Metazoa; phylum Mollusca; class Gastropoda; order Neogastropoda; family Muricidae; genus Rapana; species Rapana venosa. Next base: position 47,331,094 of record CM054153.1, read on the forward strand.
GGTAGAGAAAGGTAAATGGTTTTTTTTCCTTTTTTTGGTGGGGGGGTTGTGTGTTTGATTGGTTAGTTTTCATATGTCTTTTCCTCTCTTTATGAAAACACTGCCTATCTGACTTGCTTCTGTTTCTTCTTCCCTTGTGGGGGGAAGGTGGTGTTTGTGTTTTTTGATGGGTTGCTTTTCATATATCTTGTCTTTTTTCATGGAAGCACTGCCTGTCTGACTTATTTCTTGCGTGTGCTAAAGATCACGGACACCATTTGCTCCTGTCAGATTAGGAAGTCAAAAAGACAAGGTATCCTCGAGCTGTAGTTGTGTGGCTGATATCGCCCACACTTCAGTGCTGGGAGTTCTGTGTGGGGGCAGTGACGCCACACTCACAGGATAAAACGCGCTAATTCTGTTGGCAAAGTTTCCAAGCGAAATGTTTTGTTTTCCTACTGATCCCAAAATATCGTAATTATGATCCAGAATAGAGATTTTTATAAGCTAATTCGACAACATGACACAAACCTAAGAGCAACAGTTGCTTCTGTTAAATTAAACATCACACACACACACACACACACTAACACACACACTCACACACCAACAAACACCAATGTATAATATATATTATATGAATATTATAAATATATATTATCAAGGTATATATTATTATATATATATATATATCACCAGTGCAGACTCCACTCTCCCCAAAAGTCCGGATGAGACTATAAATCGAGCCACGTGTGCGAACACACGCAGAACATCTTTCCACACGTTAAATCCTGTTCCGCTTTTCGTAAGAGTAGGCCAGTGGTGTGCCGGTGGGAACATTGACAGAATTTACAAAACCGCATACACACGGGGACTGGATGTAGAAAAAGCACATAAGTGCTTATTCCATAATCCTCAATATAAAAGAATAAAAACACAATAATTTTTAAACACGCTTCTGTCATTCTTTCATTCTCTGTCTGTTTCACTGTCTCTCTGTCTCACTGTCTGTCTCACTATCTCAGTCTGTGTCTCACTGCATCTCTGTCTCACTGTCTCACTGTCTTCCACTGCTGTCCTCATGTCTCATGTCTGTCTCACTGCTCTCTGTCTCACTGTCCTCACTGCTTTTCACATGTCGTCTGCTCACTGTCTGTCTCACTGTCTGTCTCACTGTCTCACTGTCTGTCTCACTGTCTGTCTCACTATCTCACTGCCTCTCTCTCTGTCTCTCTCTCAGGTCCTGGAGAAGAGACGAGTGGCTCGCCTCGTCGCTAAGGGGCATGGACTGCGCCGAGCCCCCGCCTGCCGACGGTCCCCGCCCTCCCCGCAACCCCCGCCGCCCGTGCCTCGCCCCTCCTCCGCCCGCCACACCTGCTAGCCCCCTGACCCCGCGCTCCCTGGGCGCCGCCACTGCGGCCACGGCCACAGGCACCTACGCCTCGGGCTCGGGCTCGGGCTCAGGCACGCCCGTGGGTTCGGCTTGGGGCTCGGGCTCTCTCCGCGGCAAGGGAGGCTCCCGCGCGCGCCTGCTGTCTTCTTGCCGCTGTGACGTCTGCCTGCACGAGCGACGTCATCTGTTGACGTCACCTGTGACGCACGAGAACGCGTCACCTGAAGGTGGGGGAGGTGGAGGAGGGGGGCGGTCGTTTTCTTGTCAAAGATGTGCGCGTTACGCTAGTACGCAGCACCGCGCGTGCTATCACTGTCCTCCTCCGTGTGTGCATCTGTATCCTCCCCAACAACAACAACAACAGCATCAGCAACAGCAACAGCAGCATCAGCAGCACTACGTCATATTCGGACGAGAGAGAAGGTGGTCTTCTTATCACTCGGTTTGATCCAACCATCTTTTGTTTTTCTTTTTCTTTTTTTTTTCTTTTTTCTTTTTTGAAAATTGTGTGATTTTGACGCACGAACTAAGAAGATTGTTCCACTAGGTTGGCTGAATTTGGTCTGAGGTTTTATGTATGGATTTTTTTTAAGGGGGTGGGGGGGAGGGGGGATGATGCGTGTGTGCTCTTACACACGAACACTACTAAGAGTGTCGTTTCTGGTTTTCCACGAGAACATGTTATGGATTGGAATTGGACCGGTTTTGGGGAACGTGTTCTACTGCTCGAAAACAAGTGTTCTTCATCTTCCTCTTCTGCTTCTGCGTCGTCTTGTTCTTCTTCTTCTTCGGCTTTTTCCAGACTCGTGTGTGTGAAGGAACCGAGTGGTCTTGCGTGTTTTTTCCATCAACTTCAGACTTCTGGTTTTGTTCAGAAAGAAAGAAATGACGATCAAACATTTTCATGTCCGTATATGTGGTGGGAGAGGTGGGGTTGGGGAGATTGTGAGGGTTGGGTGGGGGTGTTTTGTTTTGTTTTGTTTGTTAGTTTGTTTGCTTGCTTGTTTGTTTACAGTTTGTTTGACAAGACGGTCGTTCTGTCCCCCCCCCCCCCCCCCCTTCATTATGGTTTTTTTGGCCAGCTTCTTTCTTTCCTTCTTTTCTTTCTTTCTTTCCTTTTTTTATTTCCTTTCTTTCCTTCCTTCTTTCTTTCTTTCTTTCTTTCCTTCTTTCTTTCTTTCCTTTCTATTCTTCCTTCCTTTCTTTCTTTCTTTTTTCTTTCCTTCTTTCTTTCTTTCTTTTCTTCCTTTCTTTCTTTTTTTCCTTCTACTTTCCTTCTTTCTTTCTTTCTTTCTTTCCTTTCTATTCTTCCTTTCTTTTTTCTTTCTTTCCTTTCTTTTCCTTCTTTCTTTCTTTCTTTCCTTCTTTCCTTCTTTTCTTTCTTTCTTTCTTTCTTTCTTTCTTTCCTTCCTTCCTTCTTTCTTTCTTTTCTCTGACAGTCTCTTTGACGAAATCAGGCCGTTCTGCTGTATACTATTTTCTGTGACGGAGGCGAGACAGTAGTTCCCTGCCCTAACTTCCAATCGACAACACTGGCCACCGCTTCTTTGAAACCTCGCCCTGTGTTCTTCAGTCCCTTTGGCTTGGCACCACAAACTGGATCAGTTTGCCATCCGGGAATAGCAACTGGGCAAATCCGTGAGATGGGCAGTGGGAGAGGGGGGTGGGGGTGGGTGTATGGTAAAGAAAGGATGTGGGAAAGGGCGGGGAATGAGGTGAGTGGGAGGCGTTAGGGGGGTGGAGTTGTTTTTTTAACAGATGACTTTTTTCATCTTAACTTCTTGAGGAGTTGTTGGGTCGGGAGTGGAAAGGTGGGGGGGGGGGGGGGGTGCCAACTTGTGCAACGTTCGTCACTGCAGTGCCCCTACGAACCCGGAGGGGGTTATGGGAGCAGATGAGATGAGATGGAAAAAGGACAAATCAGCCTCACAGTTTCAGGTTAACTCTTTCCTGTGGAAAGAATATTCACATGTCAGTGATCTCCATCCATGTAAGGGTGTATCTATTTTTTTTATTTTGGGGTTTTTGATTGTAGTGTAGTCTCAGCGGAATTATCCGATTTAGAGACAGTGGTAGACTAAGTCTATGCTTCCTTGGTTCTATAATCATGACACGGGGGCCATCAAAAACATCAACGTCCAGGGAGATGGTAGGGAACGGGATTGTTCAGTGGTCAGAGCACTCGCTGACCCAAGCTATGGTTAGGCAGCATCGAGCGTGGTTACCACTTGGATGGGTGACCGTTTGCGCGCCTTGGCTTCAGTACATTCCCCCAGTCCACCCAGCTGTAAATGGGTACCTGCCTCTTAAAAGTTTGAGAAGGTAAAGCAGCGAGGGAGAGGAGATGGGCGCGTCCTCAATATGCTGGCCCCTTGAGAAGTTGAGGTCTCTGATGCCTCGCTCTCCTACGACCACATAGGTTATGGGATACCTTTACCTTTAGTGTTGGGCATGTTACAATCCATCATTATCATAGGGTATGTAATGCGTTTCTTTACACACACACACACACACACACACACACACACACACACACACACACACACACACCAAGACCTCGGTTCATAGCCTGACCCGGAACCGAAACTCGTTTTTGCTTCCAAGGGGGAAAGAATTCCCTCTCAAACGGGACATCTTGAGGAAGATTCGAACCCACCTCTTTCAGCTGCCGTCAGATTACGTCTTCGAAGCTCTGACCACTAGGCTAACCCTCTCCCTGGTGAAGAAGTAGGGGGAGACATTTCCCACAGGAAATATGATACATGTACGTATATCACACTTTTCGCGAACATGCTTGTGCATCAAGTTCAAATTTACTTAGGGAGTGATGGGGGGTATGACTGAGGTGAGGAAAGGGGACTGGCCTTGTGACTTGTTTGTTTGTTTATGTATTTATTTATTATTCATTTATTTATTACTTATTTAATTTTTTATTTATTCATTCATTCATTTATTCATTTGCTGTTGTTTAGCTCTTTCTTCATTTACTTATTTGTTTATCCATCTGTTTATTCAGTTTACTGTTGTTTATTCAGTTTCCCTTTGTTCCTTATTGAGAAGCTTGCTTGCATATCTTTGGCAGAATGTGATCCCCTGAATTTGATTACTCGTTTTGTTTGTTTGAGGGTTTTGTTTATGTTGGGAGTTTTTCTGGATTTTTTTTTATATAGTTTTTGTTTTTTGTAAAAAAATTTGTTTTGGTTTCGTTGGAAAGAAAAGGTGATATCTTGTATATGTTAATTTGATGCCATTTTGGGTTTAGTTTGGTTCTGTTTTTATTGCTTTTATTTTGTTGTTTTGTTGGGGGAAGGGGTTTGTCGGTACGCGGTGTGTGTGTGTGTGTGTGTTCGTGCGTCCGTTTGTGCGTGCGTGCATGCACGTGTGTGTGCATATACGGTACATGAGTGCGTGTGTATGTGTGCGCGCATACGTGAACTAGTATGTTGTGGGTTTTGTTGTTGTTTATGTTAGCTCAGGTATTTCACAATGGCCATCATGTTTTAGGGGTGATCATGTTTATATTAAGTTCACGTTGACGAAACAGTCGAAAAGTTCAGACAGTCTGCATTGATGCTGCCATGGGGTTTTCTGTCATGTTGAACAGTGTTTGTCTTGTTTTCCTTCTGTCTTCATTAACCCTTCATCTAGCGCATCGTTTTCTTCGTCGAACGCTCAGATGGCAACTGTTGTCCTCTGTCATATGAGCGAAAATATGTTGCGCTGCCGTTAAACGCCTAACTAGTCAGGCCCAGCGCATCCGACTTATGCGTGGGAGAGAATTGCTATTTTTAAAGACTAAGGCTGGCGAATGGACCAAGAAACTACGGAGACAAGAAGGCGGTGACAGGAAGAAAAGGAGCATGGCAGAAAACCAAAGAGATGGATAGAAAAGAGGGAATTCCTCGTACAGAATTTCTAGAAGGCGGGGGTGCCTTTAATACTGACAGGCGTCAAGCATCCCTTCGGAAGATACTGAGATTTAAAAATGGATACAGCTATAAAACAACACAAGTAACATATTTGTTCCTCGAGTGGTGAATACCTCAATTTTGCAGAGGAAGTTGACTGTATTTAGCTACCCCAACAAATTAATTGATTTTTTTCCCCTGGCTCGTGTGACTACTTGTACGTTTGTTCATTATTCGATTTGGAATTCAACTGTTTGTCTTTATGTTTTTTTTCACCCTGGTAAAGAAAAACAGTAAAGACTGCTTCCAGCAATAAATGAGACTTTACGCCGTGTTCAGTTAAAGCCAAACGGTAACAAGTTCTACTGACACGCGTACTGTTTACTGGGAAGAGCTACGTTAAGCTGTCTCGGGATATTCACGCTCATATGATTGCTTTTTTAAAGCACTTTTGTCTGTCTTTGAAAACAATAATAATAATGGGCTTGTTAGTTTTTCCATTTCAGCTCGCGCTACAGTTATTCAAGGTGAATCTCTTTTGTTTGCGAAATGTGTTTTTTTGCTTGTTTATTATGCTTTTTGTTTTTTTATAATTTTTTTGTTCAATTTTGTTTTGTGTTGATTTGGTACGGTTTGCTATTGTTTTGTCTTGTTATTATTATTTATTATCTTCATTTCTAGTTGTTTCTTTTTTGTTGTTGTTTTTTATTGTTAATGTTAGTTTTTGTCATTAAATTTTGTTTTCGTTCAGTTTTGCTGCTGCTGTTTCTTGTGTGGCTTTTTTTTTTAAATAAAAAGCTTTGTTTCTTCTTTGATCGTTATTATTCACTTCAATAAATTTCCATTCTTGCCTGCAAAAATGAGATGTGCCAGATTTTTTATTTCTAAAATCGCTTTCTTTGCATCAGTTTTTCTTTTGTTCTTTCTATATACTGTTTGTTTCTTTTTATACTTTTCTTTACAGTGAATTTGTGTTTTCTCTCATTTTTTTGTTTCTTTTATTGGTTTGATCCAGTTGATTGCTCCTTTATTTGTTTGTTCGTTTATTTATCTATCTCTTGCAGATTTCATAAAATAAATCTTTCTCCGATTTTGATGTTGGGATTTTTCTTTATTATCGCTGGTTGTTATTTTTTTTAACATGACCAGAACATGAGAACTGCCCGATTGGCAGCTTTGAAAAAAAAGATTGTGGTGGTGTGTTTCTGTTTGTTATGTGTATAGACAATATGACGGTGATTTTATTCGTTGATATGTTTTTCATCATTTAGAGAAAAATAAGATGAAATAACTTTTGGGATATAATTTAGATTTTAATATGATGTGTACTATGTTTATCTTTTCTTTTATACTGGTATTTTTCTGTTTGTTTCTTTTAATACTTTTATATTTTGTTTTGTTTTGTTTTTTTAAGATTTGGAAAATTTTGATTTTGATGATTTGGTGTGGGGGGAGAGTAGGGTATGGGGAGTGTTTGGTGTGTGTGTGTGCGTGTATGTGTGTGTGAGTGTGTTTGTGTGTGTGTGTGTGGCGCGGGTATGTGTGTGTGCGTGTATGTGTGTGTGCTGAATGAGTGAGTGTGTGTGTGTGTGTGTGTGTGTGTGTGTGTGTGTGTGTGTGTGTGTGTGTGTGTGTGTGTGTGTGTGTGTGTGTGTGTGTGTGTGCTGAATGAGTGAGTGAGTGTGTGTATGTGCATTTTGTTATTTTCTGACTCTGATCTAGGCGTGATTGTTCAGTCTATTGGACTTTAAATTCAGAATAATCAGCTCATGCCTTTGGTTTGTTGTTTACATACTTTCATGCCTTCTAATTCAGTTTGTTTCGAAGTTTTCTTTCTTTGTTTTGTTGGAATTGTTGCTTCCTATTTTTCCTTATTTCTTATGTTTCATTTTGGTTTGTTTGGGGGTTTTTTTTGTTTGTTTCTTGACGAAGTTTCCTCCTTGCACAATACCAAATCGACTGTCTTTCGCTTTCGGTGATTATTATTTTTCCATATTGATCATTATGACCTGTTTGTTTGTGTGTGTGTGTGTGTGTGTGTGTGTGTGTGTGTGCGTGCGTGTGTGTGTATGTGTTTGTGCGCGTGCGCGCGCGCGCGCGTTTGTGTGTGCGTGTGCGTGCGTGTGTGTTCGTGTGTGTGTAGGTGTGTGTGTATGTGTATCTAGTTCCTGCATCTCTATATGTGCGTATACTCGCACGTCTCTGTATGCGTGCGTGCATATATGTGTATGCGTGCGTGCATACATATGTTTTATGTGTCTGTCCATCTGTCAATCTGTATATGATTGCATAATTATACTTCTGATCTTCAGCGAAGACGATGCTGACGGCGTGAGTTGACCTACACAATTATGATATAATTATACTTTATTGTGACTTACTTTCTGGTGGTGATGATTCGTTGATAGTGGAGGGACACGTGTTGAACACTTTGTCTTGTTGATTGGAAGAGACGGTTATGATTTTGTTAGTAAATCTATACTGTCGTTTTACCATCGTTTGTTTGCTTGTTTGTGTGTTTGCTTGTGTGTATGTGGAGGGAGAGAGAGTGTGAGGGGAGTGGGTGGCTTGGTGTGTGTGTGTGAGAGAGAGGGGGGGAAGGGAGGGAGAGAGTGTGTGCGTGAATGGCTTGATATATGTGTGTGTGTTTTGAGATTTTGAAAAAAAGCAGTGAAAAAAACGACTTTGCCTGACCAAGGGAAGAGAAATGTATAACAGCAGGTAGGTTATGTTTCCGTTTGTCTTTCTGTTTCTGTCTGTCTGTCACTCACACATACACACACATGCACACACACGCTCGCACACGCACGCAGACAGGGAGGCATGCACACACACACTCCCACACACACACACACACATACACACATATATATATATATATACAAAGATAGGTTCTCTTTCTTTTTGTTTTGGGTGGTTGGCTGGTCGATTGGCTGGTTAGTGAGTTGTGGGTTGGTTGATGGGTTGTGGGTTGGTTGGCTGGTTGATCAGCTGGCTGGCTGGTTTCCTAACCTGTTCGTGCAAACAAACAAAACGACTGCCCCATTTAATATAACGGTACTGGAAAAAAGAAGTCATCTGAGCGCTTTGATTTGTTGCTTTACAAGATTCAGCGCTATATAAATTCCATACATTATTATTATAACTGGTCGATATAACAGTGCTGCCTGCAGCATCCTTGCCAGCGAAGACCTCCTCCTGTTGTCGAGAACTCACAGCCAAGATGACAGATGACCATCACAGCTTCGCCTCTCACGAACAGCCAGCATTATCTTTCTCCTCGGCAAACACCTTCCACAACCTTGCTTCTTCAATTGAGTAATGACATTATTGCTTGACAGTCTCAAAACTGTGTTAACTTTAGAATGTGACTCTGAGTTCTGAAGAAATATACAGAAAGCTTTGTTGTTGTTTTACTCGTTGAAAAAGCAATGTTTTGGAAATATTTCAGATAAACACTGCGCAAGTTTGCTGGATCAATCCGTCAAAAACACGAAAGAGGTTTAAACGGGGACTTCAGCCATGGTCTGGCGCCACCAACTCGAAATTTGTCAAACAGGTAATTAAAGTCTATAGGTTGATTTTGAAAGGTTGGTTGAAGTTTTTGTCACAAGCTCGTTTCCAGATGGACTGCTGGTGAACTCGTTGGGCTCAAAGTCAAAGTCAAAGTCAATGTGAAACTTTTATTTTCAGATGGTACATTGAATAAGCAGTGCATTTGCTTTTGTTCATCAAGCCATTCTCCTGCCATTTTTCTAGAAAGACTTTACAAAAATAACAATTCTCTCCCTCACCGAAGTCGGATGCGCTGGGCCTGACTTGTCAGGGGCTTAACGGCAGCCTTTAGATTTCTCAGGCAAGTTGACGCTTGCAGACCCCATCCTTCTCTCAGTCACAGATTGCATGCTAGGCCTATTTTGCAGTGTTCATATCACTGTTCATCAATAGCTTACTCATTCATGACAAAAAATGACTGGGTTCATAACGTTCTATAGTTCCGAAGTCGGAATGCTGCTACCTTAATACTGGTTCAATGCTTGCGTGCTTCAGATCTCACCATTGCTGAACCTCGCAGTTCTAGCCGAGGAATAAACAAAGAATAAAAAAGATGATAAAATAAAGAAAGACAGACCGTTTGTGTCAGAGGTAAAGCGTGCCTTGACAAACGGACCTTTGGTGACTAACCCCAGTCGATGAGAATACTGACGACTGATAAACTCTATCATGCCATCTTTGTTTTGCTTCCAAACAAAGATTAGATAATATTGTCACCTCACAGTCACATTTTCACGAATTGGTCGCTAAAAGGTGCTTCTTTAGAAAGAAACCATTGTTGAAAAAAAATTAAAGCAATAAATAGACTTAACAAAATAATGCAGAAAATTTATATGAAAAAAATGATGACGAGGCTGTACACATTTGACAAGCGCACACGTGCGCATGCGCGCACAAGTCTGTCGCGCGCGCGCCCGCACACACGCACGCACGCACACACACACACACACAACACACATACACACACACCACAAACTTGCCACCATTAATTAAAATAATGTAGATACTCGATGGTCGAGCGAGCATGTGTGCTTGTGCGCGCACGCACGCACACGCACGCACACACACACACATTATAAAT
>CM054153.1:47348509-47383509 GCA_028751875.1 Rapana venosa
GGGGGGGGGGAGAGGGAGGGAGGGAGAGAGAGGGGGGATGGAGGGAAGAGATAAGATGATGGTGGTGGTGGTGGTGGGGTTTGGGGGGGTGGTGGTGGGGGGTGGTGGGGATTTTTTTTCCAAAGAAAAAATATAACTTTTTTTCATCTGTTTCTAGCCAAAGTAAGATTGGAGAGAGAGAGAGAGAGAAGAGGAAAAAGAGAGAAGAGAGAGAGATGATGATGATGATGAAAGATGAAAGATGATGATGATGATGATGAATGATTATGATGGTGACCTGTTTTCCAAAGGGAAAAGATATGAATATCAGCATACTTTATTTCCATCTGTAGTGAATGAAAAGAGAGAGAGGGGAGGTGGGGGATGGAGGTTGTAGAAGAGAAGAGACCAGCGGTTGGTAGTGTTGACCTGAGGTAGGGGGGTGTGGGACAGTGCAGTCATTATGTATGCTGAAGACTGGCGTAGGTACACACAGCGGCCCCTCTGGCATGACCAGACGTCAAGTTGGTCTCTGTCCGTCTGACTGTCTGTCTGTCGGTCCGTCCGCTTATCTACGCATTCGTGGCTCTCCTTCTCTCTCTCTCTCCTCTCTCCTCTCTCTTCTCTCTCCTCTCTCTCTCTCTCTCTCATCCTCCTCCTCGCCTCTCTCTCTCTCTCTCATCTCCTCCTCTCTCACCTTCTTCCCCCTCTTTTCCCCCTCTCCCCCCTCCCTCCTCCCTCTCTCATTCTCTCCTCCATCCCTCCCCCTCCTCTCCCCTCCATCCGTCTATCTCTCCCTCCAACTCCCCTCTCTTTCCCCCCATCCCCCCCCCTCTACTCCCCTCCATCCCCCTATCCCCCCCCATCCTTTCTCTCTATCTCTCCCTTCATCCTTCCCCATCTGTATCTCTCCTCTAATCCCGCCCCCTCTCTATCTCTTCTTCCATCCATCCCTCTCTCTATCTCTCCCTCTCCCTCCATTCCTCTCTCATCCTCTCCCTCCATCCCTCCCCTCTCTCTATCTCTCCCTCTTCCTCCATTCCTCTCTCTATCTCTCCCTCCATCCCTCCCTCTCTCTATCTCTCCCTCCATCCCTCCCCCTCTCTATCTCTCCCTCCATCACTCTCCCCCTCCTATCTCTCCCTCCATCTCTCCCCCTCTCTATCTCTCCCTCCATCTCTCCCCCTCTCTATCTCTTCCTCTCCCTCCATCCCTCCCCCTCTCTATCTCTCCCTCCCTTCTCTATCTCTCCCTCTCTATCTCTCCCTCCATCCCTCCCTCTCTCTATCTCTCCCTCCCCTTCTCTATCTCTCCCTCCACCTTCCCTCTCTCTATCTCTCCCTCCATCCCTCCCTCTCTCTATCTCTCCCTCCCCTTCTCTATTCTCCTCCCATCCTTCCCTCTCTCTATCTCTCCCTCCATCCCTCCCTCCTCTCTACTCTCCCTTTCCCTCCATCCTCCCTCCTATCTCTCCTTCCATCCCTCCCCCTCTCTATCTCTCCTCCATCCTCTCTATCTCTCCCTTTCCCTCCATCCTCTCTATCTCTCCCTTTCCCTCCATCCCCCTCTCTATCTCTCCCTTTCCCTCCATCCCCCTCTCTATCTCTCCCTCCATCCCTCCCCTCTCTATCTCTCCTCCATCCCTCCCCCTCTCTATCTCTCCCTCCATCCCTCTCCCTCTCTATCTCTCCCTCCATCCCTCCCCCTCTCTATCTCTCCCTCCATCCCTCTCCCTCTCTATCTCTCCCTCCATCCCTCCCCCTCTCTATCTCTTCCTCTCCCTCCATCCCTCCCCCTCTCTATCTCTCCCTCCATTCCTCTCTCTATCTCTCCCTCCATCCCTCCCCTCTCTCTATCTCTTCTTCCATCCATCCCTCTCTCTATCTCCCCCCATCCATCCCCTCTCTATCTCTCCCTCTCCCTCTATTCCTCTCTCTATCTCCCCCTCCATCCCTCCCCTCTCCTATCTCTCCCCCATCCATCCCCTCTATCTCTCCCTCTCCCTCTATTCCCTCTCTATCTCTCCCTCCATCCCTCCCCTCTCTCTATCTCTCCTCCATCCCTCCCCCTCTCTATCTCTCCTCCATCTCTCCCCCTCTCTATCTCTCCCTCTCTATCTCTCCCTCCATCCCTCCCTCTCTCTATCTCTCCCTCCCCTTCTCTATCTCTCCCTCCATCCTTCCCTCTCTCTATCTCTCCCTCCATCCCTCCCTCTCTCTATCTCTCCCTCCATCCCTCCCTCCTCTCTATCTTCCCTTTCCCTCCATTCCCCTCTCTATCTCTCCCCATCCCTCTCCCTCTCTATCTCTCCCTCCTTCCCTCCCCCTCTCTATCTCTCCCTCCATCCATCCCTCTCTCTAGCTCTCCCTCCATCCCTCTCTCTATCTATCCCTCCATCCCTCCCCTCTCTCTATCTCTCCCTCCCCCTCTCTATCTACCCTTCATCCCTCCCCCTCCTATCTCCCCCTCTCAAATCTCTCCCTCCATCCCTCCCCCTCTCTATCTCTCCCTCCATCCCTCCCCCTCTCTATCTCTCCTTATCCCTCCATCCCTCCCCCTCTCTATCTCTCTCCTTATCCCTCCATCCCTGTCCCTCTCTTATCTCTCCCTCTCCTTCCCTACCTCCCTGACCTCCCCCCCCCCCTCTCTCTCTCTAGTAGTAGTACACATCTGGATGTCAGTGTATGTAGTTATATGAGGGGCTCCACAGCTGAGTGGTTAAGCTCGTTGGACAATCCCCACACGTCCATCAAGTCCCGGGTTCCAGTCTTGGCGGCAGCATCTAGCGTCCAGTAAAGTTAGGGTGGGAATGTTTAATCATCTACCTGGTCAACTTTAACTGCAGACCTGCCAGTGCTTTAATTCACTTTGTGTGTACACACATGCAGAAGATCAGATTAATATGCCCGTTAGAGAGCCAGTAATTCACGTCACGTCAGCGGACGTTTGGTTACGGGAACACGAACATACCCAGCATGCAGCCTGTACAATGAACTGAGCTGCTCTGGAGTCAGAATGCGTTAGCTTTAGGCCAGGCCAGCGGGCAGACTTCCTGCAAAGCGACAAGCACAGGATAGAACCAGGCCCTGTGCCCCTCACCTGTAAGGGAATGCAGAACAGAAGAGAAGAAGCGTGTGAGTGTATGTGTCAAAGGAAAAAGGTAAAGGTGTTCCATAACGAGGCGTCAGAGACCTCAACTTCTCCAGGGGCCAGCATATTGAGGTCGGCGCCCATCTCCTCTCCCTCGCTGCTTTACTTTCCCTGACCTTACAGAGGCAGGTACCCATTTACAGCTGAGTGAACTGGGGGACTGTATTTAAGCCCAGGCGTGCGCAAACGGTCACCCATCTATCCACTCTGTAACCACGCTCGATGCTGCTTCACAATTGTTAGGGGGAAAAGTCAGTGCTCTGACCACTGAGCTGTCCCGACTGTATGTGTGCATGCGAACAAATGAACAAATCTGAAATGAACCGAGACAGCTGTCTCCTACTTATTGGCCAGCTGTTGATGTTTCGCCAGGGGTAGTGGTGTGGTCAATCATCAACATGCCTGCCAGACCCTCCCGTCCTGGAGTCTGGTGTAGCCTCTGTCCCTACAGGCCTTTGTCATATGACTACAGTGCTTGATCTGTCTTCGCTTTTACTCAGGTACCTGTGAGGGTTTTTTTCGTTCCTCGGCAAAAACTCCGACGTTCACCAATGGAGAGATTTCATTGCGTATGCTTCTGGCGATGGTGTCTAAACACGACGCCTGTGTTGTACGGTAGGTGACCCTCGTGGTGTGAAACTGAAGAACGCCCAACAACAGCATTATACAAGCCCGTCATAAAGAAGCCAGAAGGGGAGAGGAAGAAACAGCTTGTGATCATGGTCAAAAGAGAGAGAGAGAGAGAGAGAGAGAGAGAGAGAGAGAGAGAGGAGAGAGAGAGAGAGAGAGAGAGAGAGAGAGAGAGAGAGAGAGAGAGAGAAATGTGAGGAGAGGGGAGCACAGCGGGAATCTTTTTCTTCTTCCTCGTCGTCGTTGTCGAGCGTTCAGACAGCAACCATTCATGTCTGTCATATTTCGAGCGAAAATGCGTCGCGCTGCCGTTAAGCGCCTGACAAGTCAGGCCCAGCGCATCCGACTTCGGTATGACAGCGGGAATAATGTTGTACACACTGTTCACGACATAGCAGGATGGAAGCTGCCGTGTTGTTGACGATCTGTATTTATGCTGCAGAATTGTGTAGCAACTCATAAAGCAGTTGGTTAGTTGGTTTAGGGGGGGGGGGGGGGGGGGGGGGGGGGGGGGGGGGGGGGGGGGGGGGGGGGGGGATGGCCTTGTTGAAACGTCAAGCTCATGATCAGACGATAGCAAAGGGCATGGGCTGGAGTCTTCGCTTAGATGTCAAAGGAATCTTTCCCCTTACAGTTAACAATGACACTGACTACATTCCCCGACAATCTTTCCCATGAGATTATAGTTCGAGGTGCCTGTAAAGACGGCATATAAACATCTTGCCCGCATCTTAAAATCAATCTACATTTCTTTTAAGAGTAGGCCGGGCCTGTGGTATGGATGACACCAGCACACCCAGCATGCACCCTATGATCTGAAGAGGAATGGGATTAAAAAGGCAACGGTATTCCTATAACCTATGCGGTCGTTAGGAAGCGAGATGTCAGAGACCTCAGCTTCTTGAAGGCGGCGTCCATCTCCTCTCCCTCGCTGCTTTACCTTCCCTGGCCCTAAAGAGGGCAGGTACCCATTTACAGGCTCAGATTCTCCTAGACACATGGCCCGAAAACTCCAGTGCAGTGCCCCAACCCTTTCCCAAGGAGTTAAAGATGAAAAATTCTGAGTCAAGTCAAGCCGTTTAAAGCTAATCGTTATGTTGACCAGTCAGGGTATCAGGCGGATTTCGTGCGTGAATGGTTTAGTTTGAAACGATCGGCAAGATGTAGACCATAAAAGGGTCTAAGTATTCTATTTTGACCGTCGTGAAAATGACCAGTTCTATTGTTGATTGAGAGAGATGCCAAGAGTGAGAATGAACTAAAACGAAACAACGTATTAATTTCAGGGTTTATTGACCCAACTTTGTGGACAGAAACGGTTTTGCCTTGGCTGTTTAAAGTGTTCGGTCTGACGCCCATGTAAGGTGACACGCTCTGTTTCATAGAATAAAATGAATGTCAAGATGGTCCCGTTATCGTTGTCCTTCCTCTAACGAAAACGATACATTAGCCATAATTACACACACACACACACACACCTGGAGATGAATTTTGCCAGAGAGTTGAGAAACAGAGGACGCTTTCAAAACAGGAAACCCCAGCCTGCTATTTTGAGAGAGAGAGAGAGAGGTATCATCACTTCGCCTCCTCCTGTTTTCCTCCAAAAAAACAGGGGCATTTTTTCTGGATCAGGACAATGACCGTCCTTCGTGCTGTTTTAAAACAAGCAGATCATATTCGTCGTGTGTCACGCTACAAGAACACATTTTCTTCTTCCTCTTCTTCTTTTTTCTCCTCCTCCCCCTCTCTCCCTTCTTCTTCTCCTTTTCCTCCTCCTCCTCCTTCTTCTTCTTCATTGAACGCCTTCTTCTTCTTCTTCTTCTTCTTCTTCTTCTTCTTCTTCTTCTTCTTCTTCTCCTTCTCTTCTCTTTCTTCTTCGTCTCTTCTCTCCTCCTCCTCCTCCTCCCTCCTCCTCCTCCTCCTCCTCCTCTCTCCTCCCTTCTTCTTCTTCTTCTTCCTCTTCTTCTTCTTCATTGAACGCTTCTTTTTCTTCTTCTTCTTCTCTTCTTCTTCTTCTTCTTCTTCTTCTTTCTTCTTCTTCTTCTTCTTTCTCTTCCTACTCCTTCTTCTTCTTCTTCTCCTCCTCCTCCTCCACCTCTCCTCCTCTCCTCCTCCTCTCTTCTTCTTTCTTTCTTCTTCTTCTTCCTCCTCCTTCTCCTTCTTCTTCTGCTTCTTCTTCTTCTCCTCCTACCTCCTCTCTTCTTCGTCTCCTCCTCCTCGTTTTTCTCCTTCATTGAACGCTTCTTTCTCTTCTTCTTCTTCTTCTTCTTCTTCTTCTTCTTCTTCTTCTTCTTCTCCTTTTCTTCTTCATCGAACCCTGAGACAGCAATTACCGCTGTCTGTCATATGAGCGAAAATGCGTTGTGCTGCCGTAAAGCGCCTGACAAGTCAGGCCCAGCGTATCCGACTTCGGCGTGGGAGAAAAGTGTTATTTTAAGTCTTTCTGAACACAAAAAAGCAGGAGAATGGACCAAGAGGGCAGAAACTAAACAAGAAGGAGGTGACAGGAAGAAAAGGAACAAGGCAGAAACAAAGGGAAGGATAAAAAGGAGGGAATTCCTAGCGCAGAATTTCCAGAAGGTGGGGATGCTGTGTTAATACTGACAGTCCCCCGGTATACCCATAGGGGAATACAGATTTCATGGGAACTCTAAGTTAAAAAAAGAAGCGGAAAGGAAAGAGATATATTCTTTTATTTCGAGGATAATGGTATAAGCACTCATGTTCTTTTTTTACCATTTAGTCCCCATACAGGTTATTTTACATTTTGTCATCCGTTCCCACCTGCACACGATGGCCTACTCTTCCGAAAACCGGAACAGGTTTTAACGTGTAGGCAAAGATAATCTGCCTGCGTTCGCACACGGGACCTCGGTGAATAGTCTCATCCGAAGAACTTTTGGGACGGAAACACGGTAACGAATGTGTTGTTTCTGACAGAACGTAACCGGCATCAGCAGAATTAATATTCCAGAAATTGTCCACAATAGTCCCCTGTGGAGATGCCAGGAGGTCTGTCAGTAGAAGTCCTTCGGATGAGACTATAAACCGAGGCCCCGTGTGCGAATGCATGCAGAACATCTTGCGCACACGTTAAATCCTGTTCCGATTTTCGAAAGAGTAGGCCATTGTGTGCCGGTGGGAACAGATGACAAAATTTACAAAACCGCATACACACGGGGACTAGATGTAAAAAAGCACATGAGTGCTTATTCCATTATCCTCGATATAAAAAAAATGTCATCTGAGCGCTTTGTTTTGTTGCTTTACAAGATTCAGCGCTATATAAATTCCATACATTATTATTATTATTATTATTGTTATTATTATTATTATTATTATTATTTATTAATAGTATTCCCACCTTCTGGAAATTGTGTGCTAGGAATTTCCTCTTTTCTGTCACTCTCGCTGTTTCTGCCTTGTTCCTTTTCTTCCTGTTGCCTCCCTCTTAGTTATTTTCTGCCTTATTGGTCCACAATAGCAATTTTCTCTTGGTGCCGATGTCGGATGTGCTGGGCCTGACTTGTCAGGCGCCCAACGGCAGCGTGATGCATTTTCGCTCATATGACAGACAACAATAGTTGCGGTCTGAGCGTTCGACGAAGAAGACGACGACGACGACGACGACGAAGAAGAAGAAGAAGAAGAAGAAGGAGGAGGAGGAGAAGTCCACAATAGTCCACACAGAGCCATGTAGAGGCACAAAGCAGTGTAACGACCAACACCAACACGGGTTACACCGAAAGAATATTGTTGTTGTTATTGTTGTTGTTGTTGTTGTTGTTGAACTTTACCCAGCCCTGGGGTTACCCCGGAACTTGCACTCTTGTCCTCTTCATCCCACACGGGAACAAGGTGTGAGGCCGTAAGTACGTAGGCAGGTACAGGGTGGGTGAGAAGTCAGGGAGTCACGGCTGCTGGGAGGGAGTGGCTTGCATGCCGTGAGGAATACAGGCAGCCTTCACGCGGACAGCCCGTGAGAAATGACTGCAGGGGCGTTAACGGGCTGGACATAGTCCCGGGTTTAGGAGCTGAGGGATGGAGAACGGTATGTAGCGAATGCGTAGTTTCTGAAAATACCGAGCAATTTGCTGTAAGAGATAATTCTGTTGGGGGTGTTGCTATTTTTTGTGGATATGTATTGACTGTGTGAATTTTCATCAACTGAATATCAATTGTAGAATATCTTTCTACTGAAGAAATTTTTTGATTTGTTTATAATTGCTGAAATGGAGAATTCTTTCAGGTTTTGTTGTTGTTTTTGTTCGTGAATGTTTGATTGTGTGATCCTTTATACCTAAATATCAATAAGAAAATGTTTTCCAGTGATTAAATTATTCATTTTTTTATATGTCGTTTGTTTGTTTATTCATGAAGTTTTTTGTTTTAAGAAAGGGTCGTAAAAGACCTATCAGTTCAAAACTACTGATGGCCAGGAGATCATTCAGCCATTTGATTATGTCTTCGTCAGTTGAGATTTAAAGAAGAAGACTAACAAACAGAAAACTCAAGCAAACAAAAAATGTGCTCTTATATTATTCTGGTATCTTTTTCTTGTGCATAACTACATAAACAGTGCTAAAAAAAAATTTTAAAACACACAAAAGACAAACAAAAACATTCCCCCACACACACATACATACAAACACAATATACGCACACCACACACACACACACACTACCCCTTCCCCCACACACACTCACACACACACACACCTCCACAGAGACACACACACGCACATGCATACACACTCACACACACACACACACACACACACACACACACACACACACACACACACACACACGCATACACCCCTCCCCCCCAAACACACTCACATACACCCATCCCACCCCCCACACACACCACACCACCCACACCCACCACACTACATACACCGCCCCCCCCCCCCCCCCCCCCCCCAACACACGCTCACTCACTACAACATACACACACACACTCACACACACTCAAACACACTCACACACACACAATAACCCACTCCTCCTCCTCCCTCCCCCCCCCCCCCCCCCCCCCCCCCTCCCCCCCCCCCCCCCCCCCCCCCCCCCACACACACACACCCGTGGTCTATTCCAGCGTCAACAGACACCAGGCAAGAAGAACTCGAGCCTTTGGGGCAGCGTAGACTGGAACCGGATAGCCCTCACGTCTGCACCTCGTTTCTAACGGGGTTTTTCTTTGTCCATGACAGCTGATGACAGGAGGGGGGATGTGGTGGGCAGCACACTGACACTGCTACAATTGGACCCACCCCCGGGGGAAAGGGAAATAATTGGGGATCGCCTTCAAGTAGGAATGGGGTGGGGGAGGGTGGTGGTGGTAGTACTGAGACCATCACTTGTTTGTGAGAGGAGAGATAGGAGGAAAAGAGAGAGAGGGGAAGAGAGAGAGAGGGGGGAGGAGAGAGAGAGGGGGAGAGGAGGAGAGAGAGGGGGCGATAGAGAGAGAGAGAGAACGGGGGGGGGGGGGGGGAGAAATACAGACAGACAGAGAGCGAGGAAGGGACAGAGAGTGTGAGAGAGAGAGAGACAGACAGACAGAGAGCGAGCGGAAAAGGGGGAGTAAGAGAAAGAGAGACAGACAGAGATAGAGAGACAGACAGAGATAGAGAGACAGACAGACACAGAGAGAGACAGACAGACAGACAAACAGACAGAGAGCGAGCGGAAAAGGGGGAGTAAGAGAAAGAGAGACAGATAGAGAGAGACAGACAGAGATAGAGAGACAGACAGACAGAGAGACAGACAGACAGAGAGCGAGCGGAAAAAGGGGGAGTAAGAAAAGAGAGACAGACAGAGATAGAGAGACAGACAGAGATAGAGAGAGAGACAGACAAAGAGACAGACAGACAGACAGACAGAGAGCGAGCGGAAAAGGGAGAGAAAGAGAGACATTTATTTATTTATTTATTTATTTATTTATTGTTATACACTTTAAGTCACGGATTCTCTTCGTGAAATTCGGGTGCTCTCCGGGGGAGAGCACGTGCGCCACAAGAGCAGCGCCACCTTTTTTTTTTTTTTTTTTTTTTTGGTCTGCAACTGTATTTCTTTCCCTATCAGAGTGGCTTTTTCTAAGAATTTTGCCAGGGACAAACTCTCTGGGTTGCCGTGGGTTCTTTTTCGTGCGCTGCATAATTTTCTGTAACACACGGGACACGGTTTATCAGTCTCATCCGAAAGACTAGCCCCAGACACACTCATGGTCTAATGGATGGGGGAAAAGTTCGGGCCAGACGGGATACGAACCGGACTTTTCGCTTCTAGACAGGCGCGTTACCTCTAGACACCGATCCACAGACAGACAGAGATAGAGAGACAGACAGAAAGAGAGAGAGACAGACAGACAGACAGAGAGAGAGAGAGAGAGAGAGAGAGAGAGAGAGAGAGAGAGAGAGAGAGAGAGAGAGAGAGGAGAGAGAGAGAGAGAGAGAGAGAGAGAGAGAGAGAGAGAGAGAAGTATAACGACCATTGCAGTAGCAGCGGGGAATAGTAGTTGTTTTATTGCTGGCTCTTGGTTGGTTTGCTTGTTTTGTTTTCTGTTGCCTGACAATGTTGTTGTTCCTGTGTCGCTGACCTTGATGTCATCATCATTTTATGTGAGTTTTATCCGCAATTTCTTCATCGTCGTTGCTATTCTTCATCATCTTTATTCTTTACAGCATCTTCATCTTTGCTTCCTCCTCCTCCTACTTCTTCTCTTCTTTTTCTGCTATTTATTCTTCTCGTCTTTCTTCTTTTTCTTGTTCTTCTCCTCCACTTACTCCTTACCCGCCTTTGTCTTCTACTCCTCATCTTATGTCTTTTCCTATTACCTTGTTATCATTGTCGTTCTCATAGTGATACGAAATCCTCTCTGTCTCTTCTTCTTTTCTTCTCCTCTCTCTCTCTCTTCTCTCCTTCTCTCTCTTTTCTCATCTTCTGTTCTTTATGTCTTTTCTTTCTCTCTCCTCTTTCTTTTGCTTTCTCTCTCTTCTCTCTCTCTCTCTGACTCTGTCTGTCTCTCTCTCTCTCTCTCTCTCTCTCTCTCTCTCTCTCTCCTGTGCCCTCTGTCTCTGCACTTTCTTTCATTTATATTTTGCACACGATGCTTTGTTATTTCCTTCATTTTTCCCCTCCTCCTCTTTCTCTTCACGCTCCCTGCATCTCCTCTGTTCCCCACCATTCTGTCACTCCCTCCCTGCCTGTGCAGAGCTACAGAAACAGACCACGGTAACAGTCCTCCCCACGCGGTCAGGCCTGTCCGGCTACACTCTACGTTTAAGCTCCTGCGTCATGTAGTATCTTTTATATTATAGAGTGCTAGTCCAAACAATTTCTGCTGATTTTCACAGATCTGTTGAAAAGTAAGAAAAAAATGCACAGTGTACTTCGTTTTGAGGATTTGAGAGCAATAACCTGTAGTCGAGAGAAAGTTGGATATGATAAACCAAGTTATTGCTTGTGTTCTTACAGTGTTGACCCCGCGCATGCGTATTGCGGTTAGGAGGCTAGCAGACGACGAAGGATGCGAGAGGCACAGTGTTTGGTGACCCCAAAAATTTCAAACCTCCCTCACCTGTGCAAAATGTTACGAGTTTTGAGTCAGAGGCTAGTCTTTCAACAAAAGTTTATTTCTATGGATGACTTAGTATGTGCCAGAGAGAGAAGACAGAGACAGCGAGACAGAGAGAGAGACAGAGAGAGAGAGAGAGAGAGAGAGCATCCCTGATCTTGTGCACATACTCTACACTCGTAAACACACATTCATTCATTCATTCATTCATAAATAGGAGTGAACAATGCCTCGGTCAATTTTTGTTTTATTTGTGGTCAAATCAAGGCAAGTCAAAAACACTCCAATCATCCCATGAAGGATATTTATACCATTTGTGATTTTTAAATATAATTTTTGCACCAACTGTATCATTTTCATCAACTTTTGACATGAAATGAAATGAACAAGATACTGTACAAAATACAATAGTGTTGATTTTCATCATCTTTATTTGTCGTATGTCTAACAAAACTCGTAAAAAAAATTGTTTACCAAAATATTGCGCTAAACATCCAAACATTTCCAAGTATGAACAATCCTTTTCTTCCTCAAATAAAAAGACTGCTCAATGTTGTATACATGATTTATAACATGTAAACTTTCTTCAAAGAGTTTGGTGTATGCAAACAGACCAATTTTTGTTCTATAGTAAATCGTTCAAATATCCAGTTACATGGTGCAACAATGTTATTCAATAAATAATTTTGTTGATATGTAAAATCCTCCACATCCCTAAAAGGAAAACGGGAAAAAAAAAAAAGAATTTGACAACTTTCAAGTTTTTATCATAGCTGCGAGCCGGCTACCCAACCCTAACTCCAGCCTCTCTTTTGGCTGAAGGGGGAGGTAGGCTTTTCCCAATGCTCTGACCAGCAATGACACCATGACCGACCAACTGACTTTCGTGTGCTTTTCAATACCCACACCATCATAATTATGATCTATCTCTGACCAAGTGACAAGTTCATTCCGCGCCATAACACCAGCTGTTGGCTTGTGAACAGAGGGAGAGGGGCAAAGTGTGTAGTGTTCTCAGGGAAAAGCAGTTGGGCAGTCAGGTGCCCGTGGTGTGTGCTCACCACTTGAGTTTTAAACCTAAGGGCTACATTTATCCAATATTTACATTGCCGTTATAAAAAGAAAAAATATACTGATAACACTAGCACCCCAAAGCAAAGAAAAAACTTAACATGCTACAAGTGAATGGGGCCGTCACCTTTTCACAGAAAAAAAAACATTTGAAACGAGCTTCCAATGCAATACATTTTGGTAGAAAAATGCTTCAAACCGATTTTGACCCTGAAATACCAGACATTAGGGGGTGGGAATAAAATAGTGGAGGCCATGAAGTGAATAACGTTTACTGTCTACCATATACCATGCAGAATCATTGTCTAAAAGTTTTGCTTAAGACGATAGATAAGACAATTTAAGCCATACCCTTAAGTTATGACCGAGAAATGATACAGGCAACAAGTTACAAACATGAACTTTCTTTCATTGAAAGGGGACACATGTGGGCATTGCTTGGAATGGTTACATGCATCTACAATTACACCACTGCCTAGAGAAGTTTCAAACCTCCAAAATAAATATTGAAACATCCAATGTAAAGAAAATTACTGGATATGTAGATTGTAAAGCATCCTTTTTTTCATTGAAGAAATGGTGATATGTTGGAAAAAACTTGACACTGTTGTATCATTATGCTTGCTGTTTATGCAGAGGAAAAATGAAGTTAAGCCAGCCAATGGGGGAAGAAAACCCATACCTCACTTACAGCTGGGGAACTGGTAAAGCCCAAGGCAGGCAATGCTTCATGAACAAAATAGTCACTACAAACTGTAACAATATCAGGCTGTGTTGGAGTAACGATGCATAAGTACAGTGGCAACGCAGGAATTGACAATACCCGAATTCCACCATTTACACCGAACAGAAAAAGGGCATCAGCAGTAAACTGCTTCACTTTGCGCTCAATACTTGAAACCCAATATATTTTATATAAAAAAAGTAGCTCGAGCTTTTGGTAACTAAGTCCCAAAAAAGTGCAAAATGTTTCAATAAAAAATGTTTAAAAAATGGAATCGGCTAAAAAGAACAAAATCAAAGGCAGCGCTTAAAATACGAGACTAGCTGTTCACCTGCATTTCTTGCTCAAATACACGTTTCACCTCTACTTGAACAAGTCACTTCAAACAATGAAGAACCCCGTCAAGCCAACCAAAAAAAACCATTAACACAGTCAACTTTTCCGTACGTTTGCATGAAAACAGTAAAAAAACAACAACACACACTCTCAAAAAACCCATTCACTCACATGTTTAACCATTGTCTTGCTTTACACAACCAGGGTATAATTATCAAAGCATCAAAATAAAGCTAAAAGATAATTATCAAAGCATCAAGATAAAAGATAAAAGATAATTATCAAAGCATCAAGATAAAAGATAATTATCAAAGCATCAAGATAAAAGCTAAAAGATAATTATCAAAGCATCAAAATAAAAGCTAAAACAAAGTCTGAACAAAACACAACACTGCATTCTCGCAGAGCTCTGATAAAATACATAATATCACAACATCAGCTTTTGCATACTGCAATTTGATAACACACACATTTGGAATGAAGCTGCAGAAAAGCACACCTGGTCATAACACAACACCTGCTCATAACACAATACCTGGTCATAACACCCAATACCTGGTCATAACACCCAATACCTGGTCATAACACCCAATACCTGGTCATAACACACACTACCTGGTCATAACACACAATACCTGGTCATAACACCACAACACCTGGTCATAACACACAATACAAAGATTGCCCAAATGCAAAATAAAAGCAGACAAGAAACCATGCAGCAATGAGCATTGATCAATATATCTTTGCAGTCTTGAGAATACAACCAGATTTTTGGTGGGGCTTTACAACCTCTATTCCCCCTCTTATTTCCTCTGTCATTTTTGTTTTTCTAATCTTTTCTTTTTCGCTTTCGTTTCTTTTAATTACAATCTGGAGCCTCCAACCACTTTCCCCCACTTTGGTTCTTTTCAGCTTGAACAAAAAGAAAAACAAAATAATGGCTGTGATAGAGAACATCTGTGCTAGCACCTGGAATCAAAGACTGATGGGAGAGATGCAGACAGTAGGCTATTGATGGGGTGGGAGTGCTATGACCTGGATAATGGGCATGGCCCTGACCTACAGCAAAGCAAGGGCAAGCAGGAAATGAGATAATCTGACAACTGAAACTATATACACACTTCAGAATGAAAAGCGAAAAGGGTTTTCACACACCAGATTTGGTGAAATTACAAAGGGGAAGTTCTGTTTGAGATGTACAAAGTGGGTTTTTTTTTTAAACCACCAAAATACTCGAAATGTTTTCTTCATCTGACATTTCAATACTTCTTCCACCTTTTCCAACATGATGGAATTCTTTTTACCGTCAATAATAAATACAGCTTGAAAACCAGCAGTTTGAAAAAATGTTAACAACACACACAAAAAATTCATGCAATTTCAGCAACTGCTAGTTTTACATAACACCTCCTGAAAAGCACATACATGGTTTTTTTGTGCTGGATATACTAATTACTAATATCTCTGGTATACCTTTCTGATTATATTGATTTATCTGCAGCACAATTTACACACGCACACTCATTCACACTGTCGCTGTACATACTTGCTACCCACCCCTCCGTTTTTTAATTATGCCCCCCTTTTCTGTAATGCTTCCTCACACCCAGTACCTGGACTCAAATGATTTTTCAGTAATGTATTCTCAAAACGGCGAACCCTACACTAAGTTTTGAATACATCTTTTTCACCCTCTACTTTCAAATTCTTTTTATGACGTCTAAACCCAGCACCTCACTTTTGTTTTTCGATCATTCTTTCCCTAACATGCTCCTGCCCCAACTCCAATCCAATTTCTGTGTAGCCCCGCCAACCACAGAGGCCCTATCGGGGCTGTCACCTGTCAACTGTTAGATAAATATCAGTAGTAACACTTTCCCGACTCTTCTCTGAAACTGATCAAAAAGTGCGACTGCCTGCCCGACTACCTACCTGCCCCCTGAGCCTGTTTTCCCATCCCTTTATTCCAGAATATTTTAACGCATTCCTATTTCTGGCATCTTTTTCTAAAACGGCTCCCTCTACAAGTTCGAAAAAGACAAGCGTTCAGTCGTTATGTCAACATTTTCCAGGTTTCCGCCGAAGCAAAGCAAAACTACACGTCGCTGTGTGTTTTATCTGCCCGTCTGTTGTGTCCACATAAGGGGCCAGGGTTAGCGTTGAGGTTAGTGGTAGTGTTAGCAATTAGTGAACAGCGGGTAGGGGGTGACTGTCAGCTGGTCGGTCTGAATGTTAGAATACATGTGGACACAAAAGCAGGCAGACAAATGGTATGTAGCTGTAGACAAGGCTACTCTCAATAGTCTGGAGCTTTAAATCGAATCACTAGTCCTATCAACAGCTAAGACTGTGCATTGGACTGCCGTGTTCTCAAATTTCCAGTGTTACTACCAAAGTGGTTCCAGTCCTAGACATTTTGTTGAGTTGTGATCATTTTAAAAAACAACAGGAGCGCAAAATAAACCCTGTAAGAAAACTATTAGCCGAGTAACTTTTTTCTCTTCACTGCTGTAAAGTGTATGTTTGTGCCCCCTCCTGACTACCCCGTCCCTTCCATGCTTCTTTTAACCTCATCTCCCCGCAACCAACCTTTCCACACACACACACACACAACACATACACACACACACACATACACACACACACACATACACACACACACACACATACACACAGAAAAATACACACGACAGTTTTTGGTGAATATCACCCTCATAGAAAAAACTTTAAAAAGCGCCCTTTTTCAATTGTTTGGTATTGTTGAGGTATTTAACACTTGCAACCTGGTGACTGCTTAGTTTATGAAACATTTGCTTAATTTCCAATAACTGAACATTTTCTTTAAAAGCATCGTCAGTTGTACATGCTCTAGCGGCCATATTACCACAAACATTTTCTTTATCATGTGGTCCGATTCATTCAAGAAAATCCTAGTGGAAAATTACAGCCAGTCCCAAAAGCCATACCAGGACGAAAGTATTTTTGCTACCAATCATTAAAATCGGATTCATTCGAAAGACAGAACATTTCTGAAGACAGCATCAGAACTACTTGCTACTGTGTCCTACAAGCATGGCACAGCAGTATTTCTCCAAACAGATTCCATCGATTTCATTTGTACAGTAAAATCAACAAACAAAAATGCCTTCATCATTTAAAAAAACAACCTACAAGTTCTTTCCAATCCTTATTTCGATGAAAGTTATGTCAAGACCCAGAGTACTTGCTCAAGCAGCCATTAGATCCTTTAAAAACAAACAGGACAACAGGCTGATTACAAACAAAGTTTCCCCTAAAAAGTCAAGTTTATGCTAGAAACTGTCTATTTTTGGAAGCAGTTATTTGATGGGATTCTTGCAACAATAAAAAAACCACGAAATATTGACCAGATGTTTTCTATCCTATGAGCATAAAAGAGATATATAGAAGTTTATCCAACTTGAAAAAAAAGATTTTTATTTTTATTTTTTTTTAATCGCTTCAAATTCGAAATGTATAATCAATCGTGAAACAGATAAGGACTCCCTCCAATGGCAAAAACCAAGGCATGTTACACTAGACATCTACCCTAGTAGGCAGTGTTGAAAATGTCAGCGATTGTATTGTATTGCATTTCATAAGAAAAACAAACTAAAAATGGGAAAAAAACCATTGTTTCAATCTGCTAGATTTTTCTACATCTAATCAGGCATTCTGCCCTTTCCTTTTGTTATGATCGTTTCACTACTGTGCCTCATTTCCATGAAGATCGTTAACTTTTCCCGCTATTATTTTGGTGGGGTTTTTTTGTTCATTACTTCCCTTTTTTGGCTAACATTTTCCTCTTTTTTTCTTCCTTGAGTGAAACATTCTCATCCTTGATAGATTTCGACCTTGAAGTCCGATAGTGTCGTCCTCCTCTTGTACCTCGAGATTCTTGTCGAGTGTCGCATAACATCTGAAAAAGAATAATCAGTTTGATTTGCTTGATAAATGGCAGAAGAATGAGATTGAGAGGATGGAAAGGTAAGTATGAAGAGAATACCCAAGGGGAAATTTCTCATCCCAGCAAGACAACACAAATTTAAACTGTGTGTGTGTGTGTGTATATGTGTGTGTGTGTGTGTGTGTGTGTGTGTGTGTGTGTGTGTGTGTGTGAGTGTGTGTGTGTGTGTGTGAGTGTGTGTGTGTGTGAGTGTGTGTGTGTGTGTGTGTGTGTGGATCCTATGTCATGTAGACATTTAACAAGCTCACCGTTCCAAACGACATCAAAATAATTCTGACAGAAGTCCCCACCACTGTCGAAGACTGGCATAATTATCTCGGAAAGAATACTGAAGAGCATTTAGAGGTGCTAAGGGCAGGATATGTGCAGGAACATTGACATCAAGGCAACATTACTGGCATCAGTGGATTTGGGCCACCGAATCAGACATTTCTTCTTTCATTGCATGGTGATGGCTGAAAATGTGGTTGAAGGGATGCTGCTGCTATCGAAGTGCATGTGATTTGAGACTACATGACAGGGATGTACTTACGCGTCTTACCGCAATATATCCTGGCATCAACTAGACCCAAAAGACAAAGACACCTGCCATGTTAGTGAGGTAGCTTTAAGCAACACTATCAAAGTCGGCATCCATAAAGATGCAGCTCGACTGTGTGGTCCCAGTCTTCCCAATGAACTCACAGCAAAGTCACTCTGGGTGGGAGCCAGCTAGGGTTCGAAAAATCCCCATGAATTATGACATTTGAACCGACAACCTTCAGGTCCGTTAAGTGATTGGTTATATACAATTTCTTTGCAGTAACAATTATTAAGAAAATGTGTGGTTTCGCCGAGGACTGAAGTCACTTCCGATCTTTTCAAGAAAAAAATTGAGGGTGGAAAATGTCTGCAGCCTCATAATAGTTTATAGTGCTTTCTGCTTTTCACAACATTTGCCACTGTCATGTGATTTTCATTAGGGGGAGACAGGACAGGACAGGACAGGCTAGTGGTTGGAACCTTGCAGCCACGAGCTTTATACTTCATGTTGCAAAGAAAGTGAAAGCATGCTTTTGCTAATATTATGGCTGGCTACCTTGCCAGAAACAGGTATCTCCCTTAATTTTGAATTGACAGACAAAAGGTACAAACATTTACGAATTTATTTTTATCAACTGGAATAGCAACATATCAAGACTTGAAATCAGAAATGCTACGCCCAAGTTGCAGAGGTAACCAACCGATCTTGTGTGCAGTAATACAATTTCGTCCGCCACGCAAACTCGACTACATCAAGAGGCATACCTTTTGCCTTGTTAAAACTGATCAACGCATGCAGCATCCTTCTTGAATTTGGGAACAAACTTCTGACAGGCACAGCTGTCAGGTGAGCTTACCATTTCTTCAGCAGCTTGGTATCTGGCACTGGAAACTGGCACTTGTATTGTCTTGATATTCTATTCGATGTTCGTGGACTTACGGTTTTCACAGTTTGGAGAATGAACATTTCCTACAAACCTAGAAATCGGAATTGTGGCCAACACCACCACCCCCCTCCCCCAATAGATGCCTGCAATGATTGAAAAAAATATAAAATATAAATTTAATTTATAAAAAAAATCACTTTGGAACACAACAGATTTGTAATTGTTCTTCATGTAAACATTTCTTCTTTAAAAAATCACCATATTTGTCATTTTATAGCTCAAATATTATGTTAGTCAATGCTGTTATTTCATAACAAAACGATTTCACAAATCTCTACGAAAATATCTCACATTTTTGTCATCTTTTATACCCTGAACTACAAAATAATTTGACAATAAGTTATAAAAGTGAATTCATAATCCAATTTGAAAGATGCATTTCACTTCAGCTTGTGCTTTATCAACTTATCTTTTTGAAATACTATAAATCTGCAGTAATTCTTTAAAGACTATCATATTCTTTCCTACCTCAATCATTCCAAGGACTTGATACCTGTTTCTTGTCACACGACACTGCTGCAGCAACCCAGAGTTCATGATGGTGCATTGGGTTCTAGTTTCAGCTCCTGAAAGGAGAGAAGAGTCTGGATCAGTACCATGATAACTTCCGATTTTTGGTCAAAAGTTGCATTCATCTGAGCATGTTACTTTAAAAAGATTGAATGCAAGATTATTCTTTATTTTATCAGCTCAAATGTTAGTTATTTGAATTCCTAACTTGTAGAGATCAAAGTTACAACCATTATGTAACACAAAGCTGTCATTTTATCTTTAAACCCATTTTATACTTTTAGTCTGCGAAGTTTTACAACTTTATCATAGAAAATACAAAATAACCCACCATATTTATATGACATTTCAATTTTGTCCACTAGCAATGATGTACAGTAAATTCTTCATTTGGTTACAACCGAGATAAAGAGATTGGGATGAAAAGTGTGGGAACATGACAGGAAAGTAACTGAAGAAAGGCAGCACCCCCCACCCCACCAAAAAACCAACAACAAAACACCACCACCACCACATACATACACATGAAACAAAGCACAGGCAATTTTCCCTCAAGTTAATTGATCTAAAAAATCTGGACTAAAAAAATTATGTCAGTCAGAAATGAGAAATAAAGAATGGAAGCAAAACTATACACCCCTTACCTCCCTTACCTCTGTTTTTGAAAACGCAGGCCCTGATTACGCTATGCCATAACACAGGCCTGTCAGCTCACTGGTTCTTGATTCTACCTCCTGGGCCCCTGAACACAACAGTCATCACTAAGACTGAAACATCCCAGCTTTTATGGCTCAGATTACAATGAATTTCATTCATCACTTTTGACATTTAATTTACCATACCTTTTCACTAAACTTTTCATGATTCGTCATAGTTAAATATCTTACGTGACTGCAATCATTTTATAGGGTTAAACACGTGATTAACTATGAAGCTATTCTAATTCAATTTACTATTTCATTATCTTTCGTGGTTTTTTGTACACAAGGCACTTTTACACTATCATGATACTCCCTATTCCGAATATAGATGCTGCTGTGTCTGCAGCAACCAAACACAAGTTCTTTTTCTAGGAAAAACCTAACTCAACTTTTCTCAAACAAAAATTAGTTAAAAACATGGCTGAATCATGCATATCAAAAGTCACTCATTTGCGGCTATATGTTTTCTATGTACTTACATATGCAAGGACTTGATATAGCACCTCCCCCAGACGATCTCCCTAGATGATGCACATGCTGAAGACTCCGCAGATGATCCACATGAAGGCTTCCTAGGTGATCCACATGATGAAGGCTCTCTAGATGATCCACATGAAGGCTCCCTAGATCCACATGAAGGCTCCCTATATGATTCACATGAGGGCTCCATAGATGATCCACATGAAGGCTCCATAGATGATCCACATGAAGGCTCTATCCACACGCTGACTCACCAGACTAGGACCCGAGTGGAATGAAGGGTGGAAAGGAAAGGAGCCTAAGGTAATGAAAGATTTTTAAATGCATTGGTGTGATCACATCACACCCCTCCTGACCACTGTTCCACAGTCTGTAGTTGGTGGTGTTTTCTAACACTGTGACGGTCACCAAATTTGCTCTCCTTTGATCTCTTCCAAATATTTCTCACATCTTATTCTATTGGTGGTTTATGTTATTTTCTTGATTACCTATTGTCAGCTTAAGAGCTCATTTCATTTTTATTGGATTCTATTTCATTTTACTTTGTCAGATTTGTTTAGTTAAGTAGTACTGATGCAATCAGAAGTGTGGCTCCCGTTCATCCTTCAAAAGCAGTTGACTTGGAAGTGAAGTGGCAAAGACTGTACGAAAAGCTCAACTTCGGGAGCAGAATTTGGTCAGAGCATGAGAAAATATACAAATGAGACCCGTGTCCTTTCCTGTGAGCAAGTGTCAACAAGTCTCACAGCCGATTTTTTGTCATGCCTATGAATTTGCAATGCAAGAAGCAGTTCTGTAGCGGGCAACTTTGCATAATAGGTAAAATGGTAAAGCTTTCCATGACCTAATGGTTGTTGGGAGTGAGTTGTCCTAAACCTCAGCTTCTCTAGGGGCCAACATCATGAGGGTGGCGCCCATCTCCTCTCCCTCTGCTTTATATTCCCCGTCGCTGAAGAGGGCAGATACCCATTTACAGCTGGGTGAACTGGAGGATTCAAACAATGCGTCCATATCTTCCTTTCTCTTTTTTGTTTATTGCCTCTGTTCTGTTACACTCCCCCCCCCCTTTTTTTTTATAAAAATTCTGTTCTTTGTACTTTTCGGTTTCTAATTTCTTTGTTGTTTTTTTATAGTTTTGTTCATTTTTTGATTTTCTGGGTTTTTTTCTGGTTTTTCTTGTGTTTCTACCACTTCCTTTCTTATTTACCTTTTAATGTCTTTGGTTTTCTGCTTTTTTCCATCTGTTTCTTTTATTTAGCTTTTCCTTTATGCGATCTTTTATCTTGTACTTCTAATGTTTCTTTGGCTTCTTATGATTTTTGCATTTTCCTATGCTTCTATTACTTTCAACTAACAGTTCATCTGACGTAAGCAAAATGCAAACATTAAGAATGAAGAATACTCTTAAGCACACACACACACACACACACACACACACACACACACACACACACACACACACACACACACACACACACACACACACACACACGTAAGCACCCCCCCAACAAAAAAAACCCCAACCATTTCCCACTTAACTTCATTTAAAAAAATAATTATTTTGCTAAACATCCCCTGCTCCTCTTACAAATCCCCCACCGTTTGCCCATTCCCTCTCTTTGAGGTCACTCACTCCCACAGACGACTTGGTCATAACTTCTCTTATGCTCTTCCCACATACAGCTATCCACCCCTCCCCTTAACATCTTTTCCATAGAACACGCCCCCTACTCCTCCATACATAAAACCGCAAGAAAAAAAGTTTGTTTCTGCGTCACGTCTTGTATCATGATATCCACCTGCCTTTTGTGTCCACATGTGGGGCCAGATTAAGAAATAAAGGTTAGTGTAAAGGTTAGAGTTAGTAATTAACATTAGTAACTGGGAAAGGGCTGTCAGTCGGCTGGCTTGTCTGCCTGTCTGCATGCATGCATGTGGACACAATGGCACATAGACAATGGTACCTAGCTTTTGACACAATGATTTTGAAGTTTTCTTTAAATTACAAATCACCCGTCCTATCAACAAACCATGGTTGTTTCTGTCGCTTCACTGATTGGATGTATATACATGACACTTTTCCAGTTATGGAATCAGCTTAGTGCTTTCCGGCAGCCTACCTTTGTTTTCAAATAGGCTGTGGGTGTTTTCAAAAGAACCAAAATTAAGTAGTTGAAGGAACAAGCCCAAAGGTACGGTCATTTCTTGCTTATTTTCTGCATTTCCTCATTGTTAAAGTACATTTTTCCAATTCTGAAAGCAACTTCCGTGCCTTCTGTAGTTTTGAAAAATTGCGTCCATTTCCAAAAGAACCAAGTTAAATTGATTTACGAAGACTATTAGTATCCCCCTTCCCAAAAAAGCACGTGAGAACACTTTATGAGCTATCCCTTTCTCTCATTTAAGAACCTAGTAGCTAAACTAAGGAATTAGCCTGATGCAAAAAATCCCGCTCTTTTATTGGATCACTTTTTAATTCTATTTCAAATAATTAAGCCACACATAACCTACCCCTCCTTCCAATTATCCGTTTCCCTATAGTACCTCTTCTACAAAATCACTATGATTCCCCTCCTCTCTCCCCAAAAAACGTGTTTTCATATTCATGCACATGTTCACACACACACACACACACACACACACACACACACAGGCGCGCGCGCGTGCGCTCGCGCATCATTCGCACACGTTAAAACCTGTTCCGCCTTTGGAAGAGTAGGCTGTGTATGTCAGTGGGAACGGGTGACGACATTTTCGAAAACGCTGGAACTAGATGTAAAAAAGTAAATCGAGTGCTTATCAGGCAACTATTTTTCCCATGCCTGTTCTCAATCCACCTCCAGTGTACATCACCACCTTCACCACCTTCCCTTTCTCGTTTTATTTTGGCTCAAGTGTTAAGTACCACTTGCCTCAAAGTTCCATTCCTTGTTGTTGTTGCCGTTTTGTAGCAACTGACAAGTGTTCAAATCTGCTCTTGGAAGGTAGCTTCAGCTTTAAACTCTTGCAAGGTTACCACGCTCAATGCTTTCTAACGCTCTGTTAATGGGTACATGCCTTCTTTATGGACAGGGAAGGTAAAGCAGCGAAGGAGAGGAGATGGGCAACGCCCTCAAGATACTGGCTTCTAGAGAAGCTGAGGTCTTGGACACCTCGCTCCCAAACCACCACCTAAGTTATGGGACACCTTTACTCACTCTTTCTAGGATCCAATATTGAACACTGGGTTACTACAGGTGCTAACTGCTCTGGATATTGCTCCTAACACGATAGGTTTACACCTACTCTCATTCAAATACTTTTTTTTTTACCACTGCTTTGGCTCAGTTCCGTCTGATCTGAATACACACACGAGCGTTGAAAGCAAGTTCCATTTGGAAGACTACAGCAGCCGACAGATTAGCCGGCCTCCCTGCAGAGTTCAGGCAGAAGGAATCCGGATGTTTTGTCACCGTAAACAGTACTTCACAAGCGGCTTAAGGGGTCTGATTCAAACCTACCGTTTTAAACAGGTCCTAGTCTTTTACCTCAAACGGACAGTGTGTCTCTTCCTGCCACTCAGTGCTTCAATGTGAAGCTTTAAGTCATGATTTTACTAGCATGCCTCCCTTGTGCGTGTGATTGAGGCCGAGGCACACAGCGACGTATTCTCTAAACAGCTGTCAAACATTTTGTGTGGCAGTTTGTCCTGTTCACTGACTGGTCCAAACAAACAGATTGGAAAGGTCCATTTAAACTACAATGTCAAAAAGAGTTTCAGACTCGTTATGATTGTATCTTTATTCCAGATCTCAGGAAAATAAGGCTCTTCAGAGCTTTTTTTCTAGGTTTCCTGTATCCTCCATTCCTTACCCTTTTATAACCACACGGGCCTAGCCCAGTGAAAGTCATGCATGCTTAGCATCGTGGAGTTCGTGGTGGTGAAGTCATTGCAGCAAAGTATCTGATAAATAAAGAACCATGAAATGTGTGAGAAATATACGACACTAAGTACGAAAGTACTGAGAGAGAGGGGCGAGACAGACACAGAGAGAGAGAGAGAGAGAGAGAGAGAGAGAGAGAGGAAGGAGAGGAAGGAGAGGAGGGTAGAAAGAAGAGGAGAGACAAGAGAAAGAGAGGAGAAAGAGGGGAGAGAGATAGAGAGAGAGAGAGAGATAGAGAGAGATAGAGAGAGAGAGAGAGAGAGAGAGAGAGAGAGAGAGAGAGAGAGAGAGAGAGAAATTCAAAGCAAACAGTAAAATGATATCCATTCCCTCCCCTTCCGCCTGTCCTACATAACGCATGTATGTGAGCTTTTTTTAAATTTAAAACAAAAAATACATCAATCCTTCCATCAAAAGAATACGTTTTGGCAATATAGAATTGCCCACCAATTCCAATATCAGCAACAATTTAGGTTTGTACGTGCGTGCGTGCGTGTGTATGTGCGGCGCGCGCACGATTGTTTTAAGTCATTGTGAAGTGGTTACTTTAATACACAAATTAACACATATGCTCCTAAACTGGTCTGACCCTCAGAGGCTGAAGCTGGCATATCACTGAGCTGAATGGCGTTAGGTTGACACTGGTACACCGATTCCTCTCTATACGCTCTACAACTTTTGACATCCAGTCAGTCACTGAAGTGAAACTCGTTCCCACCAAGGTGCAACTAAATCTACATAAAACTGCCCTCCTTCACAAATCTTTGATTTTCGTCTGCTCGAAAATTATCCCATAGCGAAAAGCAACACTAATTAACACTGTTTAAGTGATGAACATGGTAGGTGATCTTGTTCAGTGTTTTACCAACAAATCAACGTCTCGGAAATTATCAGAAGCAGTTACAATAGATCATAGATGTTACAAGTCATAAAAATATTAGAGACAGCTCCGCGAACTTTCCAAACTGCTGTTGGGCTCTTGTACCTTAACAGGCGCTTAATGGCGAGTGTTTTGCAATTTCAATTTCATATCTATCTTCCTTTCTCTCCTTCCCCCTTTCTACTTTTGTATTGGTAGTATAAGTTTGCAAGAGGCACACAGAGAGTGTGTTTATGTGTTTGTGTGATTGTGTGTGTGTATCTGCGCGCCTGCCCATGCCTACCTACTGCCAACAAGCAAACTTACTTAAAGACATAATATTTCGACTTTATACCAAGTATCATCATAGTCTCTACAAAAATACATTAATTCAATCATACTCACATTTAGATGGTGGCTGAAGTCGCACGTCAGTACCACAGTGACAGTGACACCACAGCTGCACGAAGCTTGACGGCAATGTCTTGCTGGTCCGGCCGGCATTTCTGTTTGTGTTGGGCGTTTGTCAGCGGAGAGTTCCGTCACTGCAGTGAAGGTAGCAAAACGTTGCTGCAGGTCTTCAAGTCCCAGTAGAGCTTCTTGACCTCGGGAGTTGGGCTAGGCCATCTGTCGGAGCGGCGCCTATGGTGAGCAGAGCTGCAATGTCTGTGTTGTCTGGCCTGTTGTGCTGCTGCTGCTGCATTCATTTGCTGTGCTGCTTGACGTCTTTCTTGACTTTCAAAATAGATTGTAGACCTATCTATCTGGTCCTGCTTTTTTTCTTTACCAACAAGTCCATCTTATTACCAAGCAAATTACAGTGGGAGGGGATCCATTGCAGGCTATGGTATGGCAAGTGCAAGGGTGGGGGGTGAGGCAAAAGTGGTTTACGGGATGTTCAAGTCATTTTTTTGTCGTTTGATTGTAAGCGGTTGTCTATGAGCCTATTTTCTCTTGAAACTGATTTCGATGCTGCTCCCGTTTTCCCATCTCCCGGTTCAGCTTTGCAGTTTGTGGAGCCGAGTTCAGTTTTGTACCTCAGGGTACTAAATGTAGACCCCCAGTCCTGTGTTTCAGAATAATTATGTTCTCAGCAACGCTATCAGTGTGGACAGGGGTCCAGGGGTGAGTGAGTGAGAAGGTGTGAAAGTATTCAGCTGTGTGCGTCTTTCTCTCTGGGACTGTTCTGAGAGTCCTTTGGCTCAACACCAGAGGTGCTGTGCTGAAGAAGGGCAGAAGCTCCAACTCCAGGCTGGCACAGCAAGATAGTGAGGGATATCTCTTTAGGGTCAGTGTTAAGGATGTTCTGGTATTGTTCATGGATCTTGTGAAGTAAACGTTTCATTTTTTGTTGTTGGCTGGCTGGGACAGTCTTCTTCACTTTGCCCGGTGATAGGCATGGTAGCATTCCGTTCTTTGAAAGTCTGAAGATAACGTAGGTCGTCTTGCTGGCGAGTCCCTGCCAACATCAAGGTTTCGACTAGTTTTGATCAGCGCTAAGTTCTAAGTGATCGGTGATAAGCGCAGTGTATTTTACCACATACATACTTCATATGTTTTATGCGTCATTCACACTACTATTCAGTGTGAGTGGGGAGGGGGGGGGGGGGGGGGGGGGGGGGGGGGGGGGGGGAGTGTGCGAGTGGGTGTGTGCGCGTTTATACATACATGCATGCAAATAATTTGCGCACCGTCTAGGTTGCCGCATATCAACTTCTGGAATACCGTGTAATGTTTAAAAAAACTGTCCATTTTAATGTGGCCTCTACTTACTACAAAAATTCCTGTCGATGAAGATCAGAGGTGTAGCCGAGGAAAGAGGAAGAAACTACATCATTGTCAATACAGTGACGTTCAACACAAAAACCTCAGGCTTTCTTATTCATATGCGCCCCACCTAACTCATAGGAATACTTTGAGTTTACATTTTAACCGTCTCTACGTAGTTCTGACAGTTTGGTAGCAGAAAATCACAAAATTAATCATGATATTAAGCCAAGTTCTCTATCAATGGTCCTGAACTCCCCTTGCTTGTTTTAAACACTCCAGTCCTTCTACTTTCTGCAAGTTGTCTTTTCAAACAAGGCTTCATACAAGTGAAAACTTCAATGCCACTTTTCTGGACTAAAGCTATATCACTGTCAGGTCAAAATGGCCGGTCTAGTTTCAAAACCGCATTCTGGGATATTAAATTTATGACTAGGAAGCACCGACTAGTAAAATTAGAATGCACCCAGTAAGTGTATTCCCCACCTTTGTACAGTACGGAATATTCTGCATGCCGACGGCTAGCACAATTTCATTCGGAACCTGTAAGACAGCAATACAATTCAGTCACAGCTAAAGTTGTAGACCTACGTCTACATTCCCCGCTCACCTTATGTCTGCTGCACACGCCCCGGAAAGCCCGTACAACTCCGCTAAATTTTCAGTAGGTTAGGGGGGGGAGGGGGGTAGTCCTATATCTGACCAATCAGTATCAAGCATTGACCTGCTGAAAATTGTCTGCCAAGTCGCTTGCAAAACTATAGACAGCACCATGCCTGCAGCCATTTGTTTGGGGTAATTTTTTGTTTGTTTTGGTTTTTGGAAGTTTATATTTGTTGCAAGAAAATCTTTCAGGTTATGTTTAGTGACTCTGCTAGTCGGCTTTACTTACTACTGACTATACAGCACAGATGGCGGGGTACGGAATTTAAAAAGGCCTTTTTACTTTCTTACTTTTCAAAGTACTTTCTTATCAACCGTGTAGCTCAGGGGCGGGACAGTCTTGTGTCACAGCGTTGCGCTCCTGCTCTGATGTACCAGGATTCAGCCGCCATGGAGGCGCCTGATTTAGCTTACATCTTTCCCCGGGAGTTAACACCAGTGCTGACTCCACTCCCACAGAAATCCTGTGGACTATAAACCAAGGCCCCGTGTACACACACACAGAAAACATATGTGTACACATTAAAAACCCGTTCCGTCTTTCCGAAGAGGCATTTCGTGCCGGTTGGAACTTTTTTTTTCAAGAAGCTGCATGCACATAGGTGGTGGTCTTTACACATCATTCTCGGAGTCTGTATGTGGCTGCCTTACAGGTGGGTAAAAAAAAACACCGGTCGCATGGGCAATATCTCACCATGGGAGAAACTTCGGAGCTTTAGCCGAGGAACGACAAAACAACAACAAAAGGTGTTACACTCACAATAACAAACAAGCTTCAGCACAACCAACAGAACTAACAGCAACAGTTACCTGTAGTTTGGGGTCAAAACTGCACGAAGTGTCAAGGAAGGGCGTCTTGCTTCTGTTTCTTCTTCTTCTTCTTCTTCTTCTTCTTCGCCTTCTTCTTCTTCGCCTTCTTCTTCTTCGCCTTCTTCTTCTTCGCCTTCTTCTTCGTCGTCTTCTTCTTCTTCGTCTTCTTCTTCGTCTTCTTCTGTTTCGTCTTCTTCGTCTTCTTCTGTTTCTTCTTCTTCTTCTTCACTGGTCAGCAGTCAGTGCATTCATTTTCCGGGCTGTTGTCTCTGGAGCAAGTTCAAGCCAGCGAGGACCTTTTCTCTCCAGGCGCTGTGTGCACACTGGCAGTTGTCTAGCTTTCTGGCATCCACCCACCCGTGGACGGGACCCTCTGCAATACGTGAGTTCATGAGCTGGTAGCGTGCAGCCCCTGTCACAGAGACAGTCAGTCACGTGTTGGGCTAGCTGGCCGCCCTGCAGCCCAGTGCTCAGCCCTGTGTGGGGGAACAGATGTATCTTCCACGTGGGTCATGCGTGTGTGATGACTTGACACACCAGTTCTCTCTCTCTCTCTCTCATCTCTCTCTCTCTCTCTCTCTCTCTCTCTCTGTCTGTCTGTCCTCTCTCTCTCTCTCTCTCTCTCTCTCTCTCTTCTCTCTCTCTCTCTCTCCTCTCCTCTCTCTCTCTCTCTGTCTCTCTCCCTCGTTCTCTCTCTCTCTTATCAGAATGTCCTTTTCTGTTGTTTTATTTTTTATATGTTTTTATATTTACACTGCTTACGCGCTTGTGTGTGCGTGTGTGTTGTTGGTGTTGTTGTACCACATGCCATTACTCTCATTATACATCCATATGGCAAATTGTTTCCACTATAATTCAAGATTTGACAGTTTCCGCTGTCTCTCTGTCCTAAAAATCCAAGTCACTTGAGTGTGGAAGCAATTGGAGATGTCATACACACAGGAAAAGGTTGTGGGAAATGGTGTCCACGTATGAAAAGGTAAAGTTCTCCCATAACCTGTGTGGTCGTAGGGGAGCGAGGCGTCAGATACCTCAACTTCTCTTGAGGCCAGCATATTGAGGGCGGCGCCCATCTCCTCTCCCTCGCTGCTTTACCTTTCCTGACCCTGAAGAGAGCAGGTACCCATTTACAGCTGGGTGAACTGGGGGACTGTACTAAAAGCCAAGGCGCGCAAACGGTCACCCATCCAACTGGTAACCACGCTCGATGCTGCTTAACCTTAGCTGGGGGAAAGCGAGTGCTCTGACCACCGAGCTATCCCGTCCCCACATCCACGTGTAGAAAGTAACAATTGTGGAGTAAGTTATGTGAGCCTGGTCCCCAAGCCAGGATGTTTCGTTTTTCCTTTCTTCGTCTTTGTTTCTTTCCATTGAATTTGTGATAAATCACTTTCAACATGATGCAGAAGTTATAAGTGGCTACCTGCACTTTGCTGTCGTCTACTACTATTTCCTCCAATATGCAATCCCATCCAATCCTGTTGTTCATAGCCCCGCCGACCACAGAGGCCATGATATCAGGGCTGTCACCTCGTCAGCTGTTAAATATCAAATGAAAACTGTGCAGCTGTATACTATTTCCTCAATAAGAGAGACACAGAGCAAGAGAGAGAGAGAGGGTGGGGGAGAGAGAGAGAGATTTATTTTATTTTTATTTATTTTATTTTATTTATTCTTTTATATCGAGGATAATGGAATAAGCACTCGTGTGCTTTTTTTACATCCAGTCCCTGTGTGTATGCGGTTTTGTAAATTTTGTCATCTGTTCCCACCGGCACACAATGGCCTACTCTTTCGAAAAGCGGAACAGGACTTAACGTGTGCGCAAGATGTTCTGCGTGCGTTCGCACACGGGGCCTCGGTTTATAGTCTCATCCGAAGGAGGGAGAGAGAGAGAGAGAGAGAGAGAGAGAGAGAGAGAGAGAGAGAGAGAGGGAGAGAGGGGGGGAGAGAGAGAGAGAGGAGATAACCTTGAAGAGAGAGACCGTTGAAAGACAAAGCAAGCATCATCATCATCATCATCATCATCATCATCATCATCATCATCATCATTCTCACTGTTGACAATAGCAGCAGAAGAAAAAAAACCCAAGACCAATAATAGGGACAGCAGAGAGGGGAAACACAATCTTTACGAATTACTCAGAAAAGACCAGAACAGTCTTCTCTCTCTCTCTCTCTCTCTCTCTCTCTCTCTCTCTCTCTCTCTCTCTCTTCTCTCTCCTCTCCTCTCTCTCTCTCTCTCTCTCTCCTCTCTCTCCTTCCCTTCCCCATGTCTGTTTGTTAGTCTGTCTGCTAACCCCCCCCCCTCTCTCTCTCTCTCTCCTCTCTCTTCCTGCCTTTCGTCTGTCTGTTCGCGTGTGTCTGTTTAATATGTGCACATCAACGTGTGCCTGCACGCACTAATACACGCATAATTTTCAAAACCTCTTTCTGTACATCAACATCTGATCGCACACTCGTAAATTTAGCCAAAATGCTCTCATAACCATACAAAGAATAGGAGACGATAAGATGTAAAGAAAAGACAGACAAACAAGGGAGAAACATGGACAAAGAAACTTTGACAAAAGTCATAGACATGCGTAGGATCTAGACAGACAGAAAGAGAGACAGACAGACATGGACAGACACATATTAGGAAGAAAAAGAAAGAAAGTTGGACGGAGTCTACAGATAAGCATAGGAGACAGAGAGAAAGACAGACAGACAGATAAACAGACAGACAAATACGAGAGAACTCAGAACTCAGGATTTTAATTGTAAGGCCACCGGCCTGTAAGGAACTTTAAACAAAACAGAGATAGATAGATAGATAGATAGATAGATAGATAGATAGATAGATAGATAGAAAGACAGACAGACAGACAGATAGATAGTTAGATAGATAGATAGATAGGCAGAGAGAGAGAGAAAGAGTTAAGTAGATAGATAGATAGATAGATAGATAGACAATTACAATGATAAATTCTTTTATTTCGAGGATAATGAATAAGCACCCATGTGCTTTTTTACATCCAGTCCCCGCCCTTAAGGATATATATGATAAATAAAATAAAATAAAGCCCATAGCAATACACTTACACAGTTTACGGAAAAAAATATCTACACAAAAATCCCCACAAAAATCACCAAAGAGAGAGAGAGAGAGAAAAAAAAGTAGCAACAAATAAGAAAGAAAGCAGAACAGAAAACACAGAAACAACCGAAAAAAATAGCAAGAACCAAGAGCAAAAACAAAAACGGCAACAACAACAACAAGGGGAGAGGGAACAATCGAATAGTCCCCCCTCAAAAAAAGCAACAACCCCAAACCAAAACCAAAACAGAACCAAACAAAGCAAAACCTCCAATAATAATTAGAAGAGAGAGAAGAGAGAGAGAGAGAGAGGAGAGAGAGAGAGAGAGAGAGAGAGAGGAGAGAGAGAGACAATGACAATGACAATGACAAATTCTTTTATTTCGAGGATAATGAATAAGCACACATGTGCTTTTTTACATCCAGTCCCCGCCCGTTAGGGATACATCTTAATAATAAAACCCAATACTTATACAGTTCACAATAAAAACAAGGGGAAATAACCCTTTTCAAAACACCCCCCCCCCCCAGCAACCCTCCCCCCAGAAGCAAGCAATTAAAAAAAATCCTAAGAATACCCACCCTACCCCCCACCCCCCAAAAAACCCTAACCAAAACAAACAAACAAACAAAAGAGAAGGAAAAACCAAACCACAAAAGATGATAAAAAAGAGAAAAACAGACAAACAACAACAACAAGAACAAGAGCAACAAACAAAGCCAAGAAAAATAACACAAACAAACTTGATAAGTCATAATGATAAACATCTACACATTGTCAAATGGTACACATACTTGTTACACATAATTATAAGATATTGAAATAGGGCACTCATTAAAACTTAAGTACAGAGGCAAGTCCAATAAAGTATTGAAAATATAAAATATGAATCCTTCATCATGATATACTATGATTATAAGCAGGACGATAAAAGGTGAGAGAGAGAGAGAGACAGACAGAGACAGAGACAGAGACAGAAAGACAGAGTGTGTGTGTGTGTATTTCAGAGATAATATCCAATATATAAATCCCAAAACAGTATGCGATCCCATCAACACTCATTTTAGATTATACTCGTTACAAATTATATGTCATGATAATGAAATAAATTTAATACCCATACATCCACACAATAAAAACAAGAAACAAACCAAGAAGAAATTTAAAACTATACAGTCGTTTAGGGAGAGAATAGGGTGGGTGAGTGAGTGAGTGTGTGTGTGTGTGTGTGTGTGTGTGTGTGTGTGTGTTTGAGCGTGTGTGGTGTGTGTGTGTGTGTGGTGGTTGTGTGCGTGTGTGTGTGTGT
The DNA here is from genome assembly GCA_028751875.1 of Rapana venosa. NCBI lineage: Eukaryota > Metazoa > Mollusca > Gastropoda > Neogastropoda > Muricidae > Rapana > Rapana venosa. The sequence goes on from CM054153.1 coordinate 47,381,535, forward strand.
GTTTGAGTGTGTGGGGGTGGGGTGGGGGGTGTTTCGGGGATAATACTAAATATGTAATACTCACATAGCACACGATCAACACAAACACTTTTTAATTATGCTCATGCAAATTGAATGTCATGGTAATAAAATAAGTGCAATACCCATACACTCTCATAATAAAGAGGGGGAAAAGCCAATAAAGTCATAAAAAGAACATCTACACATTGTAAGTAATAGAAACAAATTCTTTTTTTTTCCAGGATAATGAATAAGTATTCATGTTCTTTTTTACATCCAGTCCCCGCCCATAGGGTCACATTTAAAAATGCACTCAGTACTCATACTTTCAAGCAGAAGAAGCAAAGGGAAAACACTTTTTTTTTTAAAGAAAAAGAGAGAAGAAGAAAAAACAAACAAACATACAAACAAACAGACAAACAACCCCAGACGAACAAAAGACAAAACAAACATACCCCAGAACCCCCCCCCCCCCCCCCAGAATGATAGATAGATAGAGTGATAGATAGATAGATAGATAGATAGATAGACAGACAGACAGACAGACAGACAGATAGATAGATAGATAGATAGATAGATAGATAGATAGATAGATAGATAGATACATACATACATACATACATACATACATACATACATACAAGGATAGATAGATAGATACATACGTACATAAATGGATAGACAGACAGACAGATGGATACATAGATACAGAGATACATACATACATAGAGAGTTGGACCGAAGCCACAGATAATTATCCGTAGGAGATAGACAGACAAACAGAGAGACAAACATAGACAAACAAGAGAGACAGACAGACAGGCAGACAGAGAAAGAGACACAGAAAGTTGGATAGAAGCACCAGGTAATTTGTCGTCCTTACAATGAGTCCCTCCACTAGCCTAGCAGTGAAAGCTGAAGTCCCTCCTCTCTCTCTCTCTCTCTCTCTCTCTCTCTCTCTCTCTCTCTCTCTTCTCTCTCTCTCTCTCTCTCTCTCTCTTCTCTCTCTCTCTCTCTTCTCTCTCTCTCTCTCTTTCTCTCTCTCTCTCCTCTCTCTCTCTCTCTCTCTCTCTCTCTCTCTCTCTCTCCTCTCTCTCTCTCTCTCTCTCTCTCTCTCTCTGAGACAGCCTCAAGCACTAGCGGTGCTAACAGAGTATACTGCACCCTCATTCCGTCAGAGACTGTTTTTCTTCTTCTTTTTTTTTCTAAAGAAGGAGAGGGGGGGAGGAGAAGATGAGCAGGAAGGATGTAGAGGGGGGTTGAGGAGGGGAGGGGGGGAGGAAGCTTCGAGCAGCAGCGGCAGAAGAGCAGAAAGATGGGGGGGGGGGGAGCGGGGGGAGGCAGAGTGGGGAGGGGGGAGGGGGGGGGGCTTGACGTAATCTGAAGTGTATTTGCAAAGTGCAGCCGAACTCTGAAAGTGTCTCCTCCAGCCAGTTATTAAGTCACAGGCTTTGCTTCTGTAACTGTCAGTCATCCCGTCCTTCCCACCACCCTATCTACTACCTTCCCCCTCCCCTCCCCCCCGCCCCCCCTCTCTAACGCCCCCGCTCTTATATTTTGCTCTAATCCTCTGTGTGTGTGTGTGGTGTGTGTGTGTGAGTGTGTGTGTGGGCGGTGTGTGTGTCTGTGTGTGTTTGTGTGAGTGTGTGTGTGGGCGGTGTGTGTGTGTGTGTGTGTGTGTCTGTGTGTGTGAGTGTCTGTGTGTGAATGTGCTTGTGTGAGTGTGTGTGGGGCGGTGTGTGTGTGTGTGTTGTCTTTATCTCTCTTTCTCTCAACGCATATGTCAATACGTCTTACTAACCATTGGTTAAGATTATCAATCAATCAGTCAATCAATCAACTTTCTCCCTGTCTGTCTGTCTGTCTGTCTGTCTGTCTGTCTCTCTCTCTCTCTCTCTCTCTCTCTCTCTCTCTCTCTCCTCTTCTCTTTGTCTTTCTGATTCTGTCTCTCTCCGTCGCTGTCTGTCTGTCTGTG